>OX104071.1:28501721-28868328 GCA_944474145.2 Dicrocoelium dendriticum | reverse complement strand
CCGTTGGTCTGATAACTCACTATCGATCAACGCTGCTAGTCGATAAGAAAGGTCTGTACAATGATGAGGATGTTTATGGTGACCAAGTGATATTCAGTATGTTGAAAACGTCAGCGACTATCTTTAGGGTGTGTGGCGACACCAAAGCGAAAGCAACAGCCAAGGAGATACTTGGGTGATCTTTAGCCGTCTCTTGCGGAAGGTTGTAGATGCAACTGAGAAGTAATGTAAGGGAGGCTGCAGCGACTGATACCCATGAAGATGCTGAGATATTGTTTAACTGTGGGTCATCAGTGAACTTCGCTCTAAAATTCCGCTGAAGATGCACGGTGCAACAGCCGCTTTTCTTTGTGCTGCGAGTTTCCGAACTAGGTAGTCCTTAGGAATACCTAAAACAGCGTCCACTGTATCAAGGGATCACCAGGTTTCGGTGATGATTAGCTGTGAAGTGCTCAGCCGATTAAACTTTCTTACAAAATGCAACTTGCCTTTTGGATCTTGCCGTGGATCTTGGCCGTGGCACAGAGGGTACATTGTCCTTAACTAGGCAAGTGTATTTAGACTTCAGTGGGACCATAGCAAATCAGGTGTCAATAGTCAGTTAAGTGCTCAGTTGGGTAGAGGGAACGCGACGAAACCAAAGTGTGCTGACTTGATTCAATACATATTGGTTTCAGATCACACGATTGAGGAAACACCACACGGTCGGGTGACTGCCGGTGTGAATTGTAATCAGTCCAGGGAACTGAGCGCGGCCGGGCGACGCAGCTGAAATAATGCAGGGTATATCGACCGCCACTGACCGTGAAAATTGGTCAGCGGATGCGGTCAGCTAGCGTGCGCGAGAGTTGACTATGTAGACACCGAGCTCAGATAGCAGCAACAAAGGAAATGTTATTCCTGAACTGAACATCAGGAATTGGTAAGACTATTTAGGTAATGAAGCAGTGGAATACTTCTTACCCTTTACGATCCACTGGGTATTGCTAGTAATTCTGATTGGACGGAGTGAGACTTAGTTGCTGTACACACCAAATAAGGTCGCGTGCGTAACAACAACATGATAAGACCGCGGCAAGTAATAAGTTAACCCCCTAATTTTTAACCATTGCTGCCTCTGACAGATTCCAATCTGAAAATCCGTCCCAGCACCATCATGCCCATGTTCTTCTGCAGCAGTATGTGACATTTCTATTCATCTGCGCATTACTCGTGATAACGGATGCATGGCGGTGCCTAACTGCTTTTTCAATTTGTAAATATAGGTTATAATGGGGAATGCGGAAACTGATCCAGCATGCCATGCGCCTTCACAGTCTCTACTAAATACTTGGGGGCATGGGCGTTGTAGGTAATTTCTCTGCCCAGTATAGAGCGAAATACGCAATTACGGACACATTTAAGGCGCTCGCTGTTAAATCTAGTTTGAGTTTAGGTAAAATGGGATGGCACAGTAACTACATACCGATATGTAAGCACGTAAAATTGACTAGGTATTTGGGCTTAAAAATGTGTAGCAATAACGCCAGATCGGCAGACCAAGGGAACTGTCTTACCTCCACTACTTTCCAATGTGCCAAAGGCTCCAAACGGCGGCAGTCTGCTAAAGTCCACCGGGCATTAACCACAATTTGCATGACTAAGTGCGTTGAATTCGGCAACTTTCCCATTCCTAAGGCGGTACGGTCTCTCGGTTAGGCGTAGTGTCCGCAACTGTAACAATCTGCGCATCACCCCGTGGCACACCGCATGCGTGTAGTCAATAAGAAAGGCGGAAATCATATCAATCCGAAGTACTCCAAACCGTGACTTCTCTTAAAAACTTGTTGAGCTTAAAAACACTTTCGTCCGAAGTCGACAATTGATGGATGGGAAGGTTATTTTGCCATTCAAGTAAACCACGTGACGTACTTATTTGCTGCAGCTAACATATCCTGACTGGGACTTCGTTTGCTTCAGGAAGGAGCGAAGGAAGGCATCGCATAGCAAAGCTGTAAGCTGCACTTTGTTTGCAGGATTCTCATCTTCCAGGATAACGCCTCGTTTGAGTAGGTGGGACTTTTTTTAACCACAGGGGACTAGAAATCGTGAACGCTGAATGGCTGCTGTGCGCCACTGTATAGATGTTTCTCCTTAACCCATAATACCACTGAATAGTCGCTCTACATCTCGCTTCCATTCAGCGCATATTCCTAATACTTCTTTTACCTGTTTGGCTCTGCCTTTCCTCTCCCATTATGGATCACATACTTACGATGCTCCACCGACTTACCTTTCACACTGTAGTTCCGCACCTTAGTGTGTAAGACCTCAAGCAACTGGCCATGCTGCCTGACCATCCCTTGTCTCTTCCTAATCCTTAACTTGTCACTTTTGCTTTGAGTCATTCCGTTCTACGAACCACCAAGTATCGATGCTTCATCGACTTACCTTTCATACTTTGGCGCCGCAATTTTCTGCTTAGAGCCAAAAGTAACAGTTTATATTGCCCAAGTGTATACTTATCACTAAGCTGACATTGTTCTTTCTTATAATTGTTACCCTATAAACCAAAACACTATTAAGTATGCACTTATAATCCAGCTTCCATATTTCGCATACTTCTGCTGCTTTCCTTACATGTTTGGCTGTGGCTTTGCTCTCCTCCTGGGCAATTCCTATAAACGGTCCTCCAACCACTTATGTTTAACACTATAGCTCCGCACTTTTGTGCGAAAGACCTGAAATATCTGGTTGTGATGCCTAGCTATAACCTTATCTCGTCCAACTTCTTCACTTATCCCCTTGACCCTGGCCTTCCTCTCCACTTATGTACCACCTACCTCTGGTGCTCCACCGACTCATCTTCCACACTCTAGCTCCGCACTTTGGTGCGTAGGACCTCAGGTAACAGGTTATGTTTCCCACTTATAGCTTTATCGCAAGGCTGAGGTGATAGTTTATTCCTCATAATTAAGCCGACTCCCAGTATCACCTTTTTCTGCCGTCTAGTTGACTAGTTTGCTGCACTGTATATGTCCTTGTCTTTTTCTGCTGTTACAGGTCCCTTACGGCTGGCTTTGCAAACGTATTCTCGCGACAGCTGCAGTATTAAAACCCCATTCTCGTCACAACTTTGACACTCCATCTCACTCCTTCACCCAACTGTTTCTCTAACATCCGATTACTGAACATTTTACGTTATTCATTTCATGGGTCTCAAACCCGGCGTATTAACTCCACTGGCTCTCCTATAAATTCGAACGATGGGCTCTACCACTGTCAACTGATCGCTCAACCTATATCTTAAGCGCATATTAAACCTTACTATTTTCTTCTGATTCTCCCAATTCCTTTACCGGATAACGATGCCTGCTACTCCCGGTTTCCACACAGGACAGCTTTTGCGTACGCTAGGTCACTTCGGACAGCATTTCTTTCTCACATTCAGCAAATACCGGATCTCTTTGCTTGCACAGGAAACTACGAAGATGATGTAAACCATATTCGGTCATTCCATTGCTTTTAGCCAGCAGAACGTTACCACAAATTTTATATTGATGCATTAACGTAGTCCTGTTCAATTTCTTTGGCAGTTTGATCGGTACGTATTTCTTTTCTCCCTTGTACGAAAGCATAACACTACCTGCACGGAACACCTATGAGGACATAACTGCCATGCTCACCTGGACAAGGCATCAACACAGAACAAAGAAATCCCTCGCCCTTCGCAATTCTGACATACTACAGGAACCCAGAAAACAAATCAAATCAATAGAAGTCACCTGAGTCATCTGACTTCAGCAGCTCCAACTACTTGCTGACGACTCCGAAGGAGACTACACAACGATGGGAAACAAATAGGCGAAGTTTGACTGTGAATATCCGCCAGGGTAATCGGTCAGTTGCAATCTTGTCAATGTCATATCACCAGTCGACGGTGTTCCAGGACGTGGTGGGTTTAAGTCTGGCAAACCTTTTCCCTACACAAAGCCACAAATGTCGGTATAACAACACTGTGACGTGGCGGATGTAACTCGCCACCCAATAAATTCCCCGCCCTAATCACACGTTGGCAAGTTGACCGATACCACATTTACAAATTCTGTACGTATATCTGCTCTCCTACGAGCAGGCCTATATATTTGCTCAGTTACATGCCATTATTCTTAAATATTTTTGCAGCTTCTTCCTCATGCATCACTCACCTGACTCGCCCTGTGCACACAACCTCATCGGCCTAGTTCCTCATCAACCTACTCCACATTTGTGATCTGATTCTTATCTCTACACCTCGCATTCTGTGGACATAGACTTCGTACAACCTTTGGGCCATATGGCCCACACTACTGACTCCAACTGTACTACTCCCACTGTTGGTGCTGCTTATTCTGCTATCATGTACAATATTGCAATATGCTGAGCATGCCCAAAAGGCGTGCCTCGCTTTGTCGAGAATAAAATATTTATTTATTTATCTATTTATAAACATCATACGTCAGGCCTTCGACGAACTACACGACCTACACGGACGCGGCTTGGAATCAACGGAGATAGGCATTTATGTAGCCTATGGCTTGCAACCAAACGTCTGCGAAACTCCGGTACAGGATGTTGTTTGCAAGTGCATGTGCATTAAGCATGCACGAAAAAGCTTTACAATTCCCATATTGCACACCTTCCGCCCCTAGACATACATCGCATTTGTATTTTTGCACCTTGTACTGCATTCTTATTCAATATAGCCTTTGATATACAACCGAAACACTGCCCATCTTTTTCTGTGAATTTCGCTTCCATGCTCATCGCATTTCTTACGCAACCTTTTTTATCAGGTCTTGTCCCAACAGTAGTATTACGTGGTAGCCTTACGAACGGAACTTGGCTCGGCGGTCACCGTTATTAGCAGCAAGTGGCCGCAGAATGCTGGTCATATCGCCATCATACTTGAAGTACTCCACGGCGAATACGATAACGCGGTCCAGAATCACCGAACACCCGCACCCGGTGACCGCATGCACCCGTTTCGAATGATTATGCAGACAGATTTGTTGTGTTTGGCGATTTCATTTCGCAGATGGCTATCTGTATGCAACCTCCATGTCTCTTGCGTATGCATAACGGTTATTTGCGGCGGACACAGTGTCAATGAGCACACCACGCAAACGAATCCGGTACTTTCATTTCCTATTATTTAATTAATATTCCAGAAGGCGACCTGCCAGGCTACTTCCGACAGTGATGGGGAAGAATCACGTGCACACCCGCGAAAAGAAACCTACCTGCCGACGCCACGCATTGAGCTGTACCATCCGCAGGAATGTTTACCTTATTTTTGTTCATCGCAGTCAGCTGACAATTCGGATAAGTCAACTACCTATCCGGAAAAGCAACGCTGCTTATGCAACTGAGCCATGGCTCAGTTGCATAAGCAGTGGGCTAGTTGGCACAAGCCACTAGCAGTCATGGGTTCGATCCTCACTAGAGGACCGAAGGCTGCGCACCACTGACGAGTTCCAATAGGGCGAACCGGCCGTCTGGTGCTTTTCCGGATAGGTAGTTGACTTATCCGAATTGTCAGCTGACTGCGACGAACAAAAATACTCGCTAAAATCCTTCTACTCATAAGTAATGTTTACCTTGTTGTCGAAATCAGTTGACATCATCCGCCGACCCGTTACATCATGCAACCACACATACCATTCTAACAATGCTCCTAAATCGGTAGGCGGGAACTCACTGGCTGGCTAGCCGAACAACCTCCTCGTGTTGCCAGCTGCGTGGTTCGGGTTTAATCCGTTCCAGCAAATAGTTCGGCGGCAGTGTTCCAGGACGTGGTGGGTTTTCGCCCGGCAAGCGTTCTCCCTATAAAAAGCCACAAATGTCTGCTTATCAACACTGTGACGTGGCGGATGTGACTCGACACAAAATAAAGTCACTGGGCCGTGGATATCCGGAAAATGGTATCCAACTCACGGACATCAATCGCTTATTCTCACATTCCTACCGATAACAAACAGTGGAAATTTCTGCTGCACATTCAAAAATACAAGCTACATTCATAGACATTTACATACATATATACACCCATACACTTACATTCACTGTTATGCCAAACACGTACTCTTTGTGCATTTTGATCACACTATGTTAGCTAAACATGATCATGCCTGTACTGGTGTGCCTCGCATTGTCGAGAATAAAAGTGTACTTAGTTATTTATTTATTTATTTAAAACTACTAGTAAGGTTCAATGGACAATGATTTATCACGGGATAAAAGCAAGTGATTGACACGTCCAGTAGGATGACTGCGGTGAATATGATGAAATCAAAATATGTCTGGATCATCTACCGAACGTCTGCCGAGATGAATACTTTGATAAATTACATCAGTGAAAAATTAAAAAAATTATCGGGCGTAAACGTTCAGAAAGACACTGGGGTGTAGTGATCGTTGAGGTAAGGAGTGAGAAAAGTAAAATATGGTCGCTCACTTAGGTCTAATTGATACATAAATCCTGTTGAAAAGCATGCTTGGCGTAATTCACAATAGAGGAGTTTAGGTAACAAAATGCTGGGAGCTAAGAGCAACATCTAATCATTTTTTGAAAAAGTCCAAGGTAGGAGAGGATACAACTGAGTATGGGAATGAGTTCCAGGGTTGGCAAACCCGAAAGGAAAAGTAATTCCGTCGACCCTCTAGACGGCTGTATTGTTCCTTCAACTTTAAGTAGTTACTCCTGAGCTGCGCGTTGTTGCTAAGTTTCAGCAACTGGTGGCGTACATGTTTTGGGGTCACTCAATATATGATAATCTAATATGAGATCACCGCGCAGCGTTCCATAGCGTCCGCTGAAAATTCCCAGCAAATTCAGCCTTCGGTGGCAGGAGTGATAAAGCAGGCCCATTAAGTTCTTTGTTGCTGTTCGTTGTGGTGCCTCTATCGCTTCTAGATTGCGCTTCGACCAGGGATACCAAGTTTAAATAGCGTATTCAATGTGTGGGTGCACGCAGGAATTATGCATCATTGGGAAGATTGATGGGTCAAATCTCCCGAATGCTCTGCGCAGCATGCCGACATGCTGGTTGCCTCTTTTCGCAGCTACCTCAGCCTGTTTTGAACAGTTGTGGTCGCTCTGTACGATCACACCAAGGTAACGTTCCTGGGTGCTATTCTGCAATCCGTTTGTCCCAAGTAAATAAGTGTAGTTATGTCTATGGCGTAATTGTACAACGCGACATTTGTCTACATTGAACGGTAGGGCGTTTTGAACTGACCAGTTCAACACTGTGTTAAGATCGTGCTGGAGCAATTCATGGTCGTCCAGTCCTCTAATCCTTCGCCATATCTTGATATCATCAGCGAAAAATATGTAATCGGAAGTAATTGACCTCGCCAAATAGTTAATGAACACCAAGAATAGACGAGGTCCAAGAACTGAGACTTGTGGTACGCCACACGTCACATCGATTGCATGAGAAAATGATTCACAACTAGCCGCCGTTCGTGTAGAAAATTGCTAATCCAACCCAGGATTGAAGCGCCAATGCCATAGTTCCGAAGCTTCTGAAGCAGAATGCAATGGTCTAAGCGATCAAACGCTTTTGAAAAGTCCAGATAGATGACGTCGACTTCCACTCCATCATCAACAGCTTCAGTCAACCTATTACGTGCAATTAATAGATTAGTATTGCACGAATTCTCTTGACGAAAGCCATGTTGCTCTGGGGCTATTAAACCGTGGCTTTCCAGGTATTGCATCAGCGCGTCTGTGAAGATTGATTTCATCTCTTTGAATAGCACGGGAAGTAGTGTTATTGGACGGTAGTTGGCAGCATCAGTGCGGCTACCTCCTTTGTGGATAGGAGTGATGACCCCTTGCTTCCATACTGGTGGAATACGGTTTTCCTCTAGATATCGCTGATAGAAAACAGCCAGTGGTTCTGCTAGATCACTAGCTACCGCCTGTAGAGCCTTTGGTCAGATGTTATCAGCTCCGGGAGAACTGTGGATACGCAAGGATAACAACTTCTTCAACACAGCTTCCGTAGTGAAGGTGATGTTTTCTAAACCAGATGGTGGAGTATTAGAAATGCGGAGAGTGTTTGTGCTCGTTACCTGTTGGAAAGTTTGGGAGTAATGAAGACGTAGGAGATCAGGTGCCTTTATTGTTGACTGCGTGCACCCATCAGCCGTGACAAGCGCTGGAACCCCTCGTTTTACCTTTCGAAGGCCGTTAACGTGCCTGTACAGGAGTTTGCGGTTCGTACAGAAGCGCTTCATTAACTTCTGCTGATGAGTGCCCTTGTCTTTGCGGATCAGTTTCACACAGAAGTTACGATGGGTCACGTATGCAGTCCAGGTTTCGGCATTCGGGCAGTCTTAGTGATCTCGCAATGCCAAATCCCTCCGGGACATACATTTACGTGTCCTGCTCCTCAGAAATGAATTACGCTTGTTTTTAGGTTGGAAGGACTTTTGCTCTGATGCGTGCGCTACCAGTGTACTAAACGTCCTTGTAAAGGTTTCCCAGGCAACATCTGGGGGCATTCGGTTAAGAAAGTCCAAGACGTATCCGTAACAAGTTTAGACGAAATATTGTAGTGCGTGACAGTATGCACTTTATCCTCCTCCTTTTCAGGGTACTCCGAATAGCATATAGAGTCAAAGAGAAGAGTAACATGATAACTACTACCCAGTGGTGTGCTTGTAACTATCCGGTCAACCATGAGTTCTTCTTTAGTTAGCACAAGATCCAGGATCGGTTATGTGTTAGCAGTTTGAAATCTGGTGGGAGAGGATACGTGGTTGTACAGAGAGTGGCTAGCAATTAGCTCTTGCAAGCAGGTGTTAATCTGCATGCCGTCGGTTGCCGACGTTTCTATGTCATGCACCTTAAAGTCTCCCGCGATAGGAATGTGGGTGTAGGACTTGTTCAAAGCAAACTGAAAAACCTGATTCAATTTGGAGTCCATTTCCGACGTTGAGTTTGGTGTGCGATAAATCACGGCCAACAGACATGTGTCCTTGTTTCGCAACCATAGGTTTTCCGGGTGATCGCTAACTTCATATCGGAGGTTTGTATTACAGTAAAGAATCACACCGCCACCGCTTCCGGTTCTATCGGTCCGAAGCAGCGACATACCAGGTAAATTGATCTCAGAATCGGTTATCTCAGGGTTTAACCATGTGTCTGTAATCATGACCAGGTCCCGCGGTTGTGACGCATGGAATTCTCTAAGTTCGGCAAACTTACTTAGAAGGCCTTGGGCGTTTGTGAACATGCAAGATAGAGCATTGGTTTTTAGGAGTTCATTGATGGATGTCAAATTTGTATTCTTTTCTAAGTCGGCCGTTAGGTGGCCGGCCATTAATCGTTTATTGGTTTATGTATTTCAGACATGTTGCATGGCATCATTGAGCGTTCCTGAACAGTCGTTTCACTCGTGCTGTGCTCGGTTCTCCTGTGTGCCGTGGGCGCTGTTGTGTCGGTCTCTCCACAGGACTGTGCAAATAAAGAATTTGTTGCGTTTGCAAGTTCCATTGAATTGCTTCCAACTTTTGGTCGTTCGCCTGCTGCCTTTAGCCGGATCTCCGTTGGCAAACTAACTCGAAACTTTAACCAGCTATCCAACAGAACTTGCTTCATTCCCTCGGAGTGTAGTATTAATTTCATTAGCCTTGGACCGCAGCCCTTGTAATTAGGTGATGATGGAACTCTTGTCAGGGATTTGGCAATAACATTGTCAAAAGTAAGTGCTTTGCGGATGTAGCACCACTGCTTTCGATCATTTGGTTGTGCATCGAGATCAGAAGAATGCAGAAGCTCAGGAACACCATGAACGAATCTTATTTTCTTGTTATCCCTATTAGCCATGCTGCGTTGCTCAACTGCTTTTTTGAACAATCTTTCCAAGGTAGATCAGGTAATATGTGCACTCCGCTCGGTGAGTTACGAAGGCGAACTGCTGAGAGCAGGACAGCCTCTGTCTCATCTGCTGAGTTTAGTGTTACTCGAAGAATTCGAGTTTCAGCAGAGTACACTGAGGTCGGGTGACGCGCTACGCTTTGCAACATTGCAGGCTCAACCTGAATGCCAATCGCCTCGTAGATAAAACTCCACTGGTTGCGATCGTCTTGCAACTTGGCTTTTTATTGTGCCAGATTTGGATTCGGGAACATTGGTGCGCACAAGGGCTAACGCAGCGTGGTTCTGTCTATCGAGTGTTGGCTTTATACCTTTTGCCGGCAATTCGGGTTGTTTAGAAAGCACCACTGGAGTTGACGGTGAAAGCTGCTTTGCGCCACGCGTGCTCGGTACTGAACATGGGTCTGTGTGTCGCTCCCGGTGTATTTGTCGAAACAACCGATGCGTACGTTACCTGCTTGTTATCTGCACCTGATTTCCTTCGGCTCTGAACTGTCTGTGTCATGGCTGATTCTCGAAGTGAAGCGTCTATGTTTGGAGAATTGGAAGCAGGCATGTTTGAGGCTTGCCCACTTATGGGAGTGGGGTGACCCAGTGGATTTAGAGTCACAGACGCTGCAGTGCGCTTGGAGCGTCTAGCTCTTTTCTTCGGTTTAGACTCAGAGTGTACTTTGGCCGGGTGAGGTATTATCGTGGCCATATTCACCTCCGTGGGAGCAATCTTAGTATTTACAAATTGCGCGATTATTTCAGTCCTCCATCGCATTTTTTCATGAGCAAAGATGAACAGTTGACATGTGGAATGACTTGACATGTTGGGCAAAACCAAATTGTGTCCGTAACTTGGTTTGTCTGTCTCACCTCTTGGACAGATTTGCCTGCAAATTGCGGACAGTACGATCTGATGCAGCTAGAACAGATAATACTGATCTTAGGGACTTTACTGCAATTGTCTGCGCAACATAGGCTACGTTTAGCCATTGGAATACTAGTGGTCCTCTTATTGTTTACAGCAAAGCCCATCTAAGCACTCACCTTAATGAGTGTACTTTGCGCTAGGTGTGACGCACGAATAGGTCAGAACACGCACACAAATTGAGAGTTGTTCAACCGCACCAAGGTCAGGCGGTAGAGGCAGATGGAGGTCGTAACGCGTAGACTGTCGGGTTCAGCGAGCACTGGCCTCGCAGTGGTACACACACACCCACACAAAGCGGCAGCTTGCGTTAATTGGCCTGTCTTAAGCGACGATGCAGATGGAGCGCTGATAAGCGTCCCTAGAGCTGCTCAGTTGATGAGCGGAGCAAAAAGGCTGTAATTTTGTTATGCTGCAACTTGCAGGGATGGTTGCCGCGTAGTTTGGGAGTCCTCAACTTCTTCTTCCGAATGAGACCAAAATCTTTTCCGAAAGACCGGTTTGATGTAGTTAAACGAGTGAAATGCGGCAAAGAATATGCCGAAAAGTGGGAACTAGAGCAAGAGTATAATCCACACAGGTTAGATCCAGGAGTTGGGAAGCACTGAGTAGAGCTCGTCGAACTGGTTCGAACGAGCGCACGCACAATATTGTGTGGGGAGAGTGGGAGTGGCCACAGAGGGCAAAGCGAGAGCCGAGTTAAAGTGCGGCCGCACGGTAAGCTTCTGTTAGTCCACTACCAAACCGCTCACTTCAGGAATTAATACGGATTTCCGTTCGCCTTCTGTAACAAGCGAAAGAACCACTGACTGTAAGTATTTTCCGGTCTTACTACTTCGCAGTTGCCACAGTTGCAGACCTATTTCAGGACTTAAAAGACAACACGGATATTAAAATATCGGTAACGATTAACAAAGGTGCGTTTTCCAATCCCAATGACAGCATGCCTATTTTCGGTAGGTAATACTCGCCATTGGGACCGCTTATTTGAAAAGCTGTACTACACCCTGAAGTCACTGACATAGGCTTTGCGTCAATTGCGACAGAAAAGTAACCCGGACTTACCATTCCCGTTCACTACGGTGGATGCGTCGCATGTATATGACGCAACACTAAGGGATGAACATCGTCGAACTGCCCTGATAAGCAGTACATATTGTCCTTAACCGCTGATCAGGCGCAGTATCTTATTTGCCTACATGGCGATAAATAAATAAATAAATAGTTTATTCTCAAATTTATACAGACACACCAAATCAAGTATAAGCAAGGTTTACAGGCAGTTGTGTGTCACAACTTTACTTTTGGTTCAATCGTGCGTAGTGTAAACGGTCAAAACACTATAAGTGCAATGAAACGGTGCATGTAGTCGGAGAGTGTCATATTCTTGCACGTGTCGGGAAAACGTTGAAATATGAGTCTAGTTGACTTGCCAGTATGTAGTTGTCGGCAGTGTCTTTATTCAGCGGTGAGTCACATGCGCCACTTCGCAGTGTTGTTAAACAGACATTTGTGGCTTTTTATAGGGAGAAGGCTTGTCAGGCAAAAACCCATCACGTCCTGCAGCACGACCGTGAAGCATTTTGAACACTGATGTATAACTGGCGAAGCCGCTTGACGACTGATTTCATATTCGGTTATTCGCAGTCAAATGCCTTCCAATTTCCTCTGTTGGCTGGACAGATAGTTTGATCAGGACCGCCATAATGGTTGAGGCCGGTTGAGGATGGGAACATCACGAATTGTTGTCTTGTTGTGTGTCCACGTGAGCAAAGTTTCAAGATTTCTGCTGCCTGGATTTTTCAGATGTATAATTTGCGGGAGTGTAAAGACGTGTCCAGCTCTCCATACTGGACAACGGTTGTGGTGATTGCAGTTGAGTCACTTTGGTATACAACCATGCTCCATGTAAGTTCTTGTCGGTTATTACGTCCGTCTTGGGCGAAATCTGTTCCTCAGTGCAATCCCAGATCTCCAAGAAGTTTCAGACCTCGGAGAAAAGGGAAAGTGAGGGACAACCGAGAGAAGATCGCAAGGACAAGCAAAGCGTTAAAGATTGTTAAGGTCTTATGTTAAAACATTTGCAGTTGAGACAAACTCATGTACACTGTGCAAAATTGCTTATGCTGAAAGTGCTTTTGGAATGTCCTATATAATCAGTAGCCATATGCGTAGATTGCTAACGTCTGCATAGAGACAAGCGTGTTGTAGCAAAAAGTAATCCATGAACTATCAGTTTAGTATGAGGTAAAAATTGCGTGGGGAGAGAGGAAGGAAAGTTAGAAAGCTGGTGGTGATTTCATGGTGCATGAACAGCAAGTAGCCAGTCTAATACGATAGGGAGTGCAGAATAAGAAAGTTAAAAATAAATAGTTTGCTGCGAGAGACATCTATAGTTCAATTGGTGGCAAGACAGCGGAAAGATTGGATGCAGACATTCTAAGAGAATAAAAGTTATTGAGATAAGGAGTGGCTCCTAACAAGCTCTGGATAATCGCAGATGCATGGGGCCTACGCCCACTAGCTCCTTCTAAACAGAGGTGCCGAATTTAAGACAATCGGCAGATGGTGGCACTAGGAAAGACTACCGATCGCCAGATGTAGCCATTCCAATAAGACGGTTAGTCACCACTTTTTGCCTACAGGATCACAGAATGCATCAACAAGCCAGCGAAGGTAAGTGATACAGACCTTCCAAGAGAACGTAGGATGGAGAGACAAGGAGTGTATCCTAGCAAGCTAAAGATCTGCGCAGCAGGGGCATGGAGCCTAGGGCGAATCGCTGAAAAGTGGTGAGGAAGTAAGAAGAGCGACCGATAGTGACACTAGGAGAGAGAGTATCAGTGGTCAGCAAAGGCATTCGGATTAAGCCTTCTAATTACCAGTAGATACCTACAGTGACAGAATAAGTCAACAAACCAGCGAAGGTATGTGATGCAAGCAATTTTAGGAGGGTAGGAGATGGAGAGATAAGGAGTGGCTCCTAGCGCAAAGATGTATGCTACCTACAATGACTCGCTGCAGCTGCAAGGTGCTGACGTGGGTAATAAAAGGAACTGTTAATGGTAGTGACGTGGTTACTGATAATGGTACTATGGGAGAGAGTATTGATGGCTAGCAATGGCATTTGGGTGAAGCTTTTTAATCCCCAGTGGATACCTACAGTGTCCCAGAATAAGTCAACCAACAGCAAATGTATGTGAAGCAGACAGTCCCAGAGAGTAAAGGTTGGAGGGATAAGAGAGCGGCTGTTAGCAAGCTCCGGATATGCGCAGAGATGCATGGAGCCTACGACCACTAGTTGCTGCTAAACAGAGGTGCTGAGGTTAAGACGATCGACAAAATGGCGCTATGAAAAACTTTCGGTGGCCAGATGTAACCATTCCATTAAGCAGTTTGGTCACTAGTGGATGCCTACATTGTCACATAATACATAAACAAACCAGCGTAGGTAAGTGATACAGACATTCTAAAAGATTACAGGATGAAGAAACAAGGAGCGTCTCCTAGTAGCTCCGGATATGCGCAAAGATGTATGCAGCCTACAACGAATCGCTGCACGAAACATGTGAAGATAAGAGAAACAAAAGTTAATGGTGCTAAGAGAGAGAACCAGTGGAAAGCAACTGAATTCGCATTAAGCCTTCTAGTTATTAGTTTAGGATGCCACCCGGAACATGTTTGCAATATTATCTCGAAGTGTTGGAGCCAAATTCGATTTTGGCGGTGCCCGAGGTGCATACGTTTGCAGAAACACGAGTTTTACTCCGTCATACACAGCGAGTTACTAGAATTTTAACGTGACATTCTTCACTGCAACTATTGACCTGTTGTGCCGTATGTAACTTTTCTTCCGAAGAAGTTGCCGAGGCAGTAAAGAAATGGTTGCACACCGCTCGACACAATAAGGCACCACAACCTATGGGCACAACACTGACTTCCACGGAAGAAGCAAGGAAATGCAATATTATGCTCGATTATTGATTTCCAGGTTGCAGAAGTGGTGGATCTGGACAAACTAAATATGCAGTCATGACCCTCGTGTAGTTATTTGCAACTGCATATTCTATGCATATATATATATATATATATATATATTTGTGTGCTTCCTTTTGCAGCTTCGTTTTCCAAATCTACTACCACGGTAAGCGTGTGAACATAAACAGTGCTATGCAAACGTCCGTACCAAGTATAAGTGAACAGTGGAACAGTTTTCCATGTAGATGAGGTTTATCTCCTGCTCGCAGGTTTACAACTGCTTGCCACATTTGTGCGTCCTGTAATAGCAGTAAGCGGCACCGAGGAAAGATACAATTTTCCATCTTGAAGCTTGCGATCAGGTTAGGTGTACCCCTAGAAAACTGTAAGTGTCTTCCTGGAATGAGAAGCACCGTGATCGTGTAAAGCAATCAGCTGGTTCCTCATCCGGCTGATTTCTTCATCAGCTGTTTAACCTGGTAAGGTGACCAGCGTGATGATTGGCACCGACTATCGTCAGATATTCGTAAAGTCACCCGAGCGCGCTTTAAGACGATTGGACGATTATATGACGATGGCGTGTAGGGGCCCTATGCTGATGAAAATACAGCAGTTCATCATTCAGCTGTCAGCATGTGCTGTGAGGGTGATGCTTCTGATGCTTCTCGCCGTATCACATTAGCAAATGTTATCCTAATATTTATTCACCATTTATTCGCTACCACCTATTTGAGCCCTCTTATCACTGCGCATATTAATTAAAGATAAAGTGGAAATTTTGATTAGAGGGAGAGTAGAGGAGTATATGCGATTTTGTAGGTTTTGGAGTAAGCGTAGCTACATTGTTAGTTTAAAGGTGTTTGGGTATAATAGTAGTGGGTATCGAAAAAAAAGGAGGAGATGAGAAGTTGTGGGAATTGTTATGGTATGTGTGTGAGTGTGAGAGAGCTGTGAAGCTGTTGATTTGATTGGTTTTTTAGAGAGAGTGAGATGAGTGAGTCACACACACACACACTATAGTGGGAGGTGTGAGAGAGAGGTATCACACAGGGGAGCATCTCACTGGATCACACACATGATATGGTGTTTAAAAGGATAATAGTGAAAAGTTAATGATTAGAGAATAAGTGAACACTCACATACACACATATCACACACACACACACAAATGAAAAGGAAGTGATGGAGAGGGGCAAGTGGAAATGTTAGACGGAAGAGAATACAAAGAACAACTACCCCACAAAATCTAATAAGTGTTTTTGAGAAAATTGGAAGTTGAAGTGGTGTGGGAATGTTTTGGGTGAGTGTGGTTAGTGGAGAGGGGGAGGTGTTAATAGGTTTTAGGGGTAATGGGTGTATGAGAGAGTATTAAGGGGGGGGGGGAGATTAGAGTATGTATTTTTTTTAGTGTTTTATTTTGGGGATAGGAGGTGGAATGGAATGTGGAGGATATTAGGATGTAATAGGTTGGAAATAAGATAAGGAGGGGGAAAGGATGGGTTCGAGGAAAAGGTTAAGGATTGGGGAGTGATATGTTTTTGGTTGAGAGTGGGGTGTGGTGTGGGTAGTTTGTTGGGGTTGGGGGGGAGGGGGGGTTTGGTGGGGATGTGGGGAGGGTATAGGGTGCGGCATAGGGGTTGGGATGGTTATGGGATTTTATTGTTGGAAGGGGAGGAAGGGATTAGGAGGGGGGTGGAGGATATAATGGTGGAAGGATGTGTTGGATTTGTAGGAGGGGATAAGTGGTGATGAAGTCCGACACAAAGCGTGTTTAGCGAACCATTTTAGCAGTAAGGTTAGCACAAGGCTGGTAAAGAAGAGAGGTTGCTTACCATGCACTCCTTTGAAGACTTGCATTTGGCCAAATCCGGTTTTATTACGAAAACCGGTGTACTATATCTTGGCCAACACTGCGCGCGTCAGCAAATGCCGCATCATGAGGCGGACAGTTTCCGTTAAAGTTTCAGCTTGAATAACATCAAGCTAACCATTCTGCATGCAGATCTGGATTACAAGATAAACTTTCTAGCAACTGCTGCCTCCGTGCGCCGCTCCGCGATAATGTATCAAAAGACTGCAGCTCGTTCATCGATGCAATTTGTAGAGGGAGTTGCGCTGACCGCTAAGCTTGTTGTGCGGCTACCATCGCAGCCACGGATCTCATCCTGGTTCTCATCGCCTCTTGGGCGCCCGTAGACTTGTGTACATTACCTGAAAATGTATGCCATGCATTAAGAAACAACAAATATACCATCAATGAGCTGAAACTTCTTACTCCTGTGTTCCATGTCGCATCGCAACGAATGAAGTACTTCTGCAAGCAAATTATGATATCTCAACCAAATGTTTACGAATAATGCGATCCAAATCGCTTTTCTTAATGTTGATGTTGGGTGAGTCCCAGCTGACATTTAAAGCACATGTTGCGAGCCTGAAAATGGATATAATAACGCATCCACGCTGCGAATACTTCTAGTTAACCTTTCACGACTGAAAAATGAGTGTTGACCACTGAGGTTTGTTGTAAATGTAAAAATAACCTTCATGCGTTGTTGGGAAGAGACATGTGTGCTGTTGTGTATGGAAAGTGCCAATGCAGTGAGAGAACTCAGTGGCGGAGGACCATAAGGAACGGCTGTAGGGACTAACCGTTTCCTGGGGGCTCTAAGTCTTCGTCACCCGAAATGTAACGACCGGATATATGTCTGTAGTGAAATGTAATGTTGTTACTTCGGTAACTCACTTGATTCTGTAGGGGTGTGCCCATATCTGCCTCTGAATATGTGTCTTCGTTTAAGATTGAAAACTTCCCGGAGTTGGCTATGGTGACAGCCTGATTGAAATCCCTTGCAAAGTGATTACCTAACATAACTTACTAGTGTGACCAAGTATGGTCACTTCGGCGAATTTGAAGTTTTCGTTCGCCTTTCAGCTTTCGTGCCTTCCAAATGTGGGACTTTGGGAATTAAAGCACGTCAACCACCCCCTGCAGCCATGAGCTACTATAAGCTGTGACGAAGGATACCGTGGATGAACAGAGGGATACAAAGCACTAGGTTAACGAGTCCACTTTGCTGAAATGGGTGGTAAACTTGATGAAACTTGGTCCATCCGCACAGATCATCATGATGAGAAAAACAGAATGATGGTATAAAATTTTATTGGGTATATATCGATGACCAGAAATGCATTCGACCTTCACTTTGCGTGGTGTTGGTCCCAAAATGGTTCCTTGCACCTCGGCGTCCCAACTGAACGGAACGCTGTACAAAATGATAAGGCGCAAGAGATGTTACCTGTATGTGAGCTGCACAGAGTTTCGTATGGTCTCACATAAAAGCTTCACTGCATGGATATGCAGATATTTGCTATCAGAAATGCAATCAGTGCACAGTCGTCTGCCATTCAAATGACATTAGAAGATTTCACTTCGTTAATAGCTCACTTAATGCGGATCCGCCTATTTTATTGATGACCTTGGGGCCCGTGAAAGCCTTAGGTCGTAACACATAATCCGAGTTGGCTCAACGTGATCAGTTTAAAGACTAAACTACTTGTTACTGACGAAGAACTATGTATAACGACGCGCTGTGTACTAATACGTTGATAGGGGAGATGTCAGCCAGTGTTTTCCTGCTGCGATCTGGTGCGCGTGAAGACGTCCAACGGCTAATCAGTTTACGCGATAAGAAGAGGACACTTGCAAACGCTTTGAAGTCAACACAAACGGAACGAGGCATAAAGTGCACAAAAATTACAGCATACTGTCAATTAAGAAAACATCAAAAGTAGTAAACAAGGAAAGCAAAGCACAAGAAACAAC
Organism: Dicrocoelium dendriticum; assembly: GCA_944474145.2. NCBI lineage: Eukaryota > Metazoa > Platyhelminthes > Trematoda > Plagiorchiida > Dicrocoeliidae > Dicrocoelium > Dicrocoelium dendriticum. The sequence goes on along the minus strand of OX104071.1, from coordinate 28,849,701 downwards.
GATGCAAACTGCTGATAAGTAGGTAAGCTACATGAAAGACCAAAGTAACCAAGTAAACTAAAGCAACTATGAATATAAGAAGACATCAAGGCATTGCATCCAGGGTTCGGAAAGTATGCAGCAGGGGAACAATAACTAACAAGTCAGCAACAGAAACACCGACGCATTTGCAAAGTATGTTGCGTACACGAAGTACATGAACTCACCATTGATCTATGTGGCTGCGAATATGTTCAAAACCGAAGGGCTCTGCATATTGTACAGTGCGTGAACGCCTGTGAAAGGTTTGCAAGCAATGTATAAGTCATCTGCGCCTAATTCCTGACACCGGACTATTCAGTACGGGTGATCGGAAACAATGCTCACCTCGTCAGTTGCGATTGAGATGTAGGTTGTACCATCTAAAGAAAACACTTCCCCACGTTTTACACCACGCAGCCGCGAACTTATCCCTGAAGACTCAGATAACAACAGGGCAATACCGACGCCTGCATATTCCAAGATCCGTCGCACAATTTGCGCCTCTATGTTTCTTGCTTTACGGACTAGTCTTTTCAGAACTCCGACATAGGATTCCAATGCACGTGTCAAAACTTCTCGAGCGTTCCCTGCACCTATACATCTAATTCTGGGTGCCTTAAGCAGTGCACATTGAACGTCCTCTCACCTTTACTGTACAAGCATGAGTAGCCTTCTATGAGGTTTTCTAGCTGTCGGTACGCCAATCTCCTATACTTTTGATGCAAAAGTGGGCGGCTCACAATGTATACTCGTAGATAAAAATATGCAAAATTGTCGTACTAATCACCCAGTAGTACGTGCAGCAAGGTTGCGGATGCAGCAAATAAAACAAACGGCTTAACTTCGCATGCTTTCCAGCGCTTAAACCTGGTGATACCTATGCAATGACTTGAAAAATCACAAGACCAAGTGCTCTTATTTGTTGCCAGTGATGCATCGATAGCACGTCATGTAACCTTTGGCAATCTAACTTGCTTTGCTGCCAGTGCCTCTCTCCACAATGCGATTATACGTCGCACGACACTTAAGCAGACACAACGCATCTAATCAATGAGAAGTTTGGATGCGATAACCACATCTAGATATATAAAAGGAGAGAGTAATGGGCCTTTCCTTTTCAAACTGCATTTCTGAGCCCTTAGCCGACATTGGGTTTTTGGAAAGTAACCTTCTGTTGTACAAACGTACCTCACGGAACGTACTTGCCTTAACTGCTGTAACCTGCCATTGCCTTTGTCCGCTTCAAGTATGATCGTGCAGGCTCGTCAAATATCACAGCTCCTAATTCCACTAAGATAAATAAATAAATAAATGGTATATTCTCGGTAAAACGAGACACACCTGTGAAGGCGCGATCAAATATGCATACAAGCATAGCATTTTTGTAATAATAAACATTTCGTTTTAATGTAAGATATAACCGAAATTATGTAGTCCATACGAGTGAGCATTTTACCAGGTAATAGTCGGACCAAGGAACATGATGGCGCTGGGGCGTGTAACTATCGGTCATAACCGTTGTGTCAAGATATAATTTACACATAATTTCGTCATGTAGCAATCCATGAGCACAGGAACCCAACCAAGATTTTGGTGCAATCAGTGAACATTAAGCAATCGGAATGTTCTGTGCTCCATCAAATCATTCTTCATAGTAAAAGCAATTGCACAGGTTGTATGTGGAAGTATGAGGACTGCGTCAGTGTGATGGGTCTTGAGTATCCGCTAACCACGTAGCCGGTGGTCATCATACCATGCATGTCTAGTATACGTGGGCTCAGAAACTCATTCAAATTAGGCTCCTTCCGACCACTGTAAACACCCGCAACATAGGGAGCAAACTTCGTCTGATCAGTTGATCGACGTTGAATTTGCCATACCTACTTTTGTGAGGAATTGAGCGGAGTGAAGACATCTATGTGCAGTTGAACCACAACCTCTCCGGCAGCTGAATGCCTGCATGCTTCTATACACTGCCTATAGCTCGCAGCAGCCCAATGTGGCGATATGCCCCGTCCCAACGGCAATTGTCCGCATAGGCCTAGGGGTATTCATCTGGGTTCTATAATCTTTCGGCAGCGTAGGTACAACCTTGCGCAGGGTCACAGGCAACTTGTTTACGGAGAAAATGCAGGGTCTTGTGCAATTTACTCAGTGTGGTAAATCTTGCATGATATACGCAGTTGTACTCCGCTCCGCGTCCATGTTTATCAAAGTTCAGTGCAAATGTGACGTAGACGTTGAAGCGCTAACTTCTCTCTCCTTGCTAGTAAATTTGCCGCTTGCATTTTATCGCGCATTCGCATTCTCCAGGCTTTGGGATCATGTTCCATCATGTGTGGATACTATTCCCTTGTCTGGCAATGTGGGGAAGTAGCAAAAATGTAGGGCTAGAAAATAGGCCCGCATCCGTTAATAGCGCGGACGATGTAGCCGTTTGAACTTCAATGTCTACGGTTTCCAGTCTAACATGCGTTTGCGTAGCGAGCCTTTAGACAGAACAACATCGGTCGTGCAATGTCCGTTCGGTGGGCAATATGAAGGACCAATGACGGTTAGTAGAACGTGGTCTCATAGCAAACCGTGAACATGAAAGCGTATGTACATAGTGGCAGTCTTGCGACATAATTAACCAGATCAGTTACAATGCACAACTGGGTTTAAATGCGTGGCGAACACAAGTTATAATGCGGTTAGGCTCATTTGAGGAGATACCTGAAATAGATAAAAACTCGCAGTCACGCATGTAAAAGAAACTTGCGCAACTAGGATTTCAGTGCACAACCGGTAAGCAAATACCACGGATGACATCGGAAGGCGGATGGATGCTGTCCGATTTGAATTTCAGTTGGGACCGGAATGTTAAGATAATACCGTAAATGTCCCTTTTTGCGTATCGTTGAACCGTGAATTGATAGGAGGTATAGCAGCTCCAATACGGAAGACAGAATATTTCGCCTGATTTATGAGCGTCAAACATAAGAGCAACCAGTCCTAGAGATATCAGTGGCACTGTGGATTGTCTAGGAGCTTCAATGGATTTGCACAAGGTTCCAGACACTGAGACCATCGGCAAACAATAGCGACGGAACTTCAAGCTCCCTGATTGTCACGGACATAAATTGCCCTGCGGAACGCCATTATAGTGGCGTTTTTTTAGGAACAACTTGTTATGGTAATGGCTACGTTCCCCGCGTACATACTGTTCTCTCCCCTCTAGGAAAGCGGACGCCTTTTTGAGGGCGCCACCAGATATGCTATACGATCTCAACATTAGAGGAATCAAAATTATGGTTCCTTTTCAGCCCTTAATGTAGAGTCTCATATAGGTAGGGGTAATCATTTCATGCCTAGTTGCAGTGTACTTCCTTCCGCTCTACTGGGATGCGAAACTGTTGAGTAATGTAAAGGCAGCTTAGAAAAACATTGTCTTTCGCTGTGCCCAAATATTTCATGAGGTTAGGTGACCGTAACTACTCTCATGACTTCATAAAAGGGGGTTTGTTGTCACGTACTGCTTAATGTTTTCCTCTATTATATACTGAATTACGTGCTATCCAGTCGAAGTGGTAAGGATCCTTTTTCCTTTACTGGCACACGAAATGGGACACTGGTTAAGCGGAAGCTTGTTTCGTCCCTAGATCTTGTCCTGTCCTGTAAATGTTAATGGAAGTCCTTGATAAGAAACGGTATCAAAGCCTTTCCAGAAGTCAACGAAAAGCATGTCGATATCATAACTGCTGTCTACTGACTAAGCCCAGCTTTCACGAGCTACGAGCAAATTAGTCAGACACGAAAATCTCTTACGGAAGTCTAGTGGTGCAACACTGAGAAGGTTAAAGTTGTTCAGGTGATTCCCCACCAACTGTCTAATCAATTTTAAACAACCACTACTATGCTTCTAAGGAAGACAAGCCGGTAGGTTGTGGGCAGAGCATTGTCACCACCTTCAAAAATCGGGCAGATGATTGCCTCCATCCATTCCGAAGGCACAGCTGTAGAGCGATATTGTAAAAGCGCACGTGAGTTGACCACATATTTTAACGACAATACGCACACGAGGTTTGGATGAATTAAATCCGGCACAGAAGCTTTGGAAGGAGTTAATCCACTCAGTAGTCCGGATAATTGTGTATCCTTTATGCTGATTTCAGTTACGCGAGAATCCTGCGGGACTCTTGTGCCTAACTCAAACTGAGGTTGATAAGTCTCTCGAGCAGACACCGGTATACCGCAAGCTAAGTATACAAGCCTCATCATAGCCGGTATTCAACCGGCTGTAAATAAAGACCACGGCGCAACAGCTACAAAAGTTGCACTTCAACCCCACAGGTGCAGCATCTGAATCACAATTGTTGTATTAGGAGGATAACATTAAAGTATTTGCCATCTAGCTCATAAAAACGGAAAACAAAACTGACAAATGCAAGACAACGGTCTGTATAAACCCTGGTAGCACAAGTGCAGATCCTGTCCAGATTAGCCTCCTAAACGTTCCTATAAGAGCATTACGCTAAACTGGACAGGAGCTTGTACCATGAGACGGCTAAAAAGGGATTTTGTCCAGTTTACGGCGGACCAATGAAAATGATGCTAGCGTTGACCAATAGAAATTCACCCCTATGCGTGGCAATCCGGTAGGTCCAGAAACCTTGCTTGCCTACCATGGATATCCGAATACGGACATCACACTACTACGCACTTAGTACCTAAGGAATATATTGACGGTTCGAACCCAAGGTTCACGCAGTACGTGTTGCCGTCGTTGCTAGACGTGGGGACATACCTAGGCAGCGCTTCAAGCTGTTGGTCAGAAAAACAAATGAAGCTTACCGCGCACCTGAGATCACAAGGCGAAAGAAAATGACAAGCGGGGTATAAGAATGCTTTATGTACATGAAGGTGTGTGGTACAAAAATCGTTAGTGGCAGAAAGCGGCATTGTCAAGATGATTAATCCGTTTCGCCGATGAACAACGTAGGAGGCTAAAGATGTTCATAATGAAGCAGTGCAGTCACCTCGTTCGCAGTGCATACTTTACTTTGCTTAACAGACGGTCTCTTGTGCTTTGCAGAATGCAACCACGTTTTGATGTGGTGTAATGTCAGCATCCGAGACTGCATCACCCATGCGTTGCCGAATGATGCCTTTGTAGGTTTCATGCATTACTGTATGTCAACCTACCTTGTACAATGCCGTGCACATTTGTTCGCCTGTTCGTATGCAGGAGTTCCGTGGCGTCCGCAGCAGCTTCCGGTAATCCTTTGAAAAAATGGCATGCGCGGTTGCACAAGCCACGACAGTAGACGAACAAAAGTCGCTGGTACCTGAGATTCTGCAATACGTTTTCTCAAGTTATTAACCAATTCATCGGGTCCCTGTCACCTTCACAACAGTTGGTAACGTTATCAGATGGCTGCACTGTGTGAGCAATCATAAGCAATATATGTTACAAATCCTCTTAACTTTTGTCGCTTACCTACTAACAGAAGCACTTCTTCGTAGCTAAATCTTGATCTCGTTCTTTTTGCTGCACGGTAAATGGTGCTACGAGACGGAAACAGTGCAGTTAATGGATAACTTTATGACGTGCCATGCTGAAAATGAATACATATGTTTCAAACAAGCTATAACTGGAAAACCTGGTAGGTGCGCCTGAGGAAACACAGTGTCAAAGGAGCTAAAGAATAGCGCAAAACCAAGCGGCAGCAGCGACCAAGGTTTCGAAACCGAAACTGTGAAAATATAAAGACCTACCGATGCATTTAAACCACACGTGTTATTGTCAAATAATATCACTTATAAAGCATCCAATCGTTTATTTATTAGCAAATGTCAAACTAAATGCATTTATCTTCAAATAGCGCATTAATACCTGAACTGGACTGCTGTCCAGTTTGCTACGTTTACTGTTACGATTGTGCTACCAGGGAATCGCATGTCTGATCGTCTGCTTCTGGCCATACAAAATGCCGTATAAAAAGCATGCTAGCGGTAGGCTTAGGTGTCCCTGTGCTGTTAGACCGTTAAAGCAGCCGCAACATACCCATTCGACGTAAAAACATCGCACATATAGGTGCGATCACCTGTGTTTCCATAGGAATGTTATGATATCCCTATTGCAACATAGCTTGCCAAAATGTGCGCCGGAAAGGTACGCATCATTATAATAATTACACCCATGGACATTGCTTTAGGTGAATCTATTCAACATTGTACATTATCTCGTCAACGTAATCTAGAATTCATGAGGCTGGACGACAGAATCCAAAGCACACTGGACACCAGCAGAAACCATTCACAAGTTGAAAACTGCCGGCGGCAATTCAGAATTTATGAGCCCGCCAAGCTGTAGTATTTCTGCAAATGGCGCCGCTAAACTACTATGCACCAAATCTTCCACACATTGATGCTCATATAAGATATCACTAATAAATTTGGTTTAACATGCAGCACTTATATATGCATACATCAGACTTAAATATGTAGTAGTTCCATTAGCCACCCTATATTTGCTGAAACACTTTGGATGACTTTTGAAAGGTTGTGACGATGTGCTAGCAGAGCAGCAGATTCGCTCTTGTTCTCTCTATATATTAGAGGGATCTACCCACGCTGCCATTATTATTTGTTGCCTGCAAAGGAGACGTTTTCAGTATGTCATCCTCTGCACATTTTACGTCAGTTTATTTCTGGTCAACATATGGATGATATAGAATGTTTACGTTGCTCGTTTACTTAATTCTTCTTAGCGGTCTTCTCCCGATTCTTCTCCCTCCTTCCCTTCTCTTTGTGGTCCGAAAGATTAACAAGGATTTTCCGAGGATTCCGCAAAGCACCGTTACTCAAACTAGGCTTAAACTGCACACATCACACCAGTTTAGCGCGGATAGCTAGACACCCAGCCCTCGCAATTTGAAGAAGTATACTACAACAGAAATATCCTAATCTCCGTTTACGGATAGCCCTATCGCCACAACCATTTTGGTGTGTTGTTTGTCGAAGAAAACGGCAGATTGGCCTAAAGATTCTGTCACCTTGAATTTACGTTATAAGTAGTAACTTTCTCATGCGGTTTCATTGGGTGCTGGATGGCATATGAAAGGAATGAATTCTGTGTACGGACGTGAGAGCCTATGTTGCACTGAGGCTGGTGGTGGCTAGGTCCTGACAGATGATGTACCTACTGCTGCTACTTTTGCGCCATTGGCTTATGTCTTGGACGCCTTCGCGTGGCGAACGCTAGGTGGGATTTGGGTTTCGCTCTTCTCCCTGCTAAGATCCAGGACACCAATCCGCATGAGTCAGTGAACTGACAATGTGCTAGACCCGCTGCTTTTCGGGTGTTCATTTAATCGAAGGCTTTGGCTGAGGACCCGAGTCGTTCACCTGTCAGGTGTGGACGCCCTGCCAGTATCCTAGTCCATCCTCTTCGGAGGTTAGGTAGTGGTCGATGGACGTGTTCCCGTAAAACCTCGCCAAGGGAGACAACAGGTCTACGGATTATAAGCTCACAGCTCGATTGGCGTACAGTGCGATCGCCACGCATTGTCTCTGTCGGTGGGAGGGCATCTCCCGTTGTTCAATGGTTTGCTACTGCCCGTTTCAAGCCAGGCAGCCCCTGGTCAAATTGATGCAAACCCGCCAAAACCCACCTGCGTCTGGCCGTGGTCGTAGGTGTATCTTACTACGGTCGCAAAACATACATAAATTGTCCCAGTACCTCCAAGGCTGCGTGTGACGGCCGTCAAGCAGATCCTAATCTGTGCAATCACATTCCCGAGCTGGATCTGCTCTCCACTGCCTTGTGGGTCAGGCTATTGAGCCAGAGGCTCCGGGCGGTGGCCCTCAAGCAAACCTCTGAAGCACAACGACCACCTCGCGTGAGATCGCCCACCAATACAATCGTACGACGGCGCGCAAAGCACTCAGCATCGGGTGCTGGAACGTGCGCACCTGGACCGGAACTCGAGTGGGCGCCACGAGCGACGCACTGCACTCGTCGAGATGGAGCTGGCGCGTTACCATATCGATATTGCGGCCTTCAGTGAAACTCGGCTCGCTGAGCCAGGTAAGTTGCATGAAGCAGGTGATGGCTACACATTCTATTGGGTGGGCAACGCCACCTCAGCACCACGTGAACATGGGGTGGGGTTTGCAATATCCGATCGCCTCCATGACCAGCTTGTGGGTGAACCAAATGGCATCAGCGCGCGACTGATGACTGTTCGCCTACGACTCGGGAAAGGTAAATTTGTCACTTTTATAAGCACGTACGGGCCGACCATGTGTTATCCTGATGACATGCTCACTCAGTTCTACACTGAGCTATCATCCGTGATACGGTTTGTGTCGAGGAGCCACCGACCATTTATGCTGGGTGCTTTCAACGCGCGCGTTGGGCGTGATGCATCAGCGTGGACAGATGTTATCGGTTCGCATGGCATTGGTTCAGCGAATGCGAACGGTGACAGGCTGCTCTCACTGTGTGCCACTCACGGCCTGACGATCACGAACACTTGGTTTGCACTTAGTGCGAGTGATATAGCAACTTGGACGCACCCACGGAGTGGTCACGCTCACCTGCTCGACTATGTCATCGTACGTCAGCGTGATATGCGTGAAGTGCGCATGACACGTGTACTGCGTGGAGCTGAGTGTGGCACTGATCACAAATTGGTTCGGACCAAACTGTACATATATTTTCGTAAATCTATGTATCGCACTCCCGCCGTGAATCGGCGTAAATTTCACATTCTCTCCCTCGCTACTGTGGCGAAACGTACTGAGCTGGAGAAGGCAATGGCTGCACGCCTGTGTGATGTGGACTGCATAGGCACAGTGAGCAACCTGTGGTACCACATTCGTGACCAGATGACAGCTGCTGCCGAGGAGACCATCGGGCGCGCAAACTGTAAGCGGCCTGATTGGTTTGATGACAACAATGCGACGATTGGCGCATTGGTGTTGGGGAAGAATGCAGCATTTGCTGCACATGTTGCAGACTCCAGTGACTTGGGTAAGAAGAGTCAGTTTCGCAAACTTTGACAGCGACTGACCCGAGAGCTCCGTCGCATAGAAAATGCATGGTGGACGGAGAAGGCGAAACAGATGGAATGCTACGCCGAAGGCCGTCAACACAATGAATTCTTTGACTCCTTGAAGGCGGTGTATGGACCGAGGTTGGAGCCGCTGAGGACGCTGATCGATGGTAGCTCTGGCGTTACCTGCACACAGACTTCAGATATAATGCAGACCTGGCGGAAACACTTTGACTGTCTCTTGAACAACCGATCAGAGTTCGACTGGCCTACATTAAACAACTTGACTCAGCACGATATGAAGACGAGTCTAGCGGACACGCCGACAGTGGACGAGACGCAAAGAGCACTTGCTCAGTTGCGAACCGGCAAGTCTGATGGAGCCGACAGGATCCCGCCTGAAGTATTGAAACACGGCGGACCCGCGTTGTTGACTGCTTTGCACCACTTGGTGCAACGTGTATAGATTGAGGATGAGGTGCCTCCTGAGCTGAAGGATGCTCTTGCGATACTACTGTACAAGGGAAAAGGTAGCAAGCAATGTTGCACGAATTATCGTGGCATCTACTTGCTGAGTTGTGTGGGCAAGGTGATTGCCCGAATCCTGTTCAACCGCCTCGTTAGTCAGGTTGTGGAACTTAACATAGCGGAGGAGATGTGTGGATTCCGTTCGGGTCGCAGCACTATAGATATGGTGTTTGCGGCTCGTCAGTTGCAGGAGAAGTGCAGAGAACGACACCAGCCATTGTACTCGCTTATTGTTGACCTCACCAAGGCATTTGGTACGGTGAACCGCGAGGCATTGTGGCTGGTGTTGGGTAAGTTTGGTTGCCCGCGTAAGTTTGTAAGTTTAATTGAATGTCTGCACAGTGGTATGCGAGCGAGGGTTCAGCTGAGTGGAGAGACCTAGGATGACTTTGCATTTATCTCCGGTGTGAAGCAAGGCTGTGTTTAAGCCCCTGGCCCGTTTAATATGTATCTTCATGCCATGATATCTTGTGCTTTTGATACCGCTTGTGCTTACGGTGTTCATGTGGAGCACTGTCTTAACGGTGGGTTGCTGAACATCCGTCGTTTCGGTGCGAGAACTATAGTCTGTGAGACAACTATCCATATGTTGCTGTTTGCTGACGACTGTGTGTTATTTGCGCACAGCTCGGATGAGTTGCCGCACATGACTAGTGCTCTGGCTTCGACAGCGGCCAAATTCGGGCTCACCACCAACACAAGCAAAACTATCTGCCACTTTCAGCCTTCACCGGAGGTGCAATCTTGAATATTGCCGTGAATCAGCATTGGTGCTGAAGTATCGGAAACCGCCTCCCGCTTCTGCTGTCTTGGAAGTGTGATGTCGACTCCTCAGAAGATACACAGTGAGCTGCGTCCATCGCAATGAGGCTGGACCTTGACGTGGTGCGATGTTTGTGTGCCTCAGTGATCCGTTGAACTATGCTGGGTGCTGCTTTTGCACCTTCAGAGTCACTCATACCAGATTGGTTAGTGGTTAGAGGCCAGACAAACTCAGCCTCCTGGTCCTCCAGGTTGAGGGTTGGAATGAGGGTGGCACCTTATTCCTTAAAACAGGCTCCTTGTAGTCCAACGCCAAACTCGCTGCCTTGCGGTCAGGTTTTTTGAAGCAAATGCTTTGGTTGAGATCCCTAATATTTCTCCTGTCTAAGCCTGGGCAACCTGACAGTATCATGCCCACGCAATAAAATGAATCTTTCCCCAAACAATTTTTTGATGTTCTGGCCACCGCAGAGGATAATCAACGGTTTCCTATCTGCTGCATCGAGGCGGGTGGATAGGGGTTTGGATGTTACTGCTCAAGCCTTCCCGTCTTCTTATTCCCCTTCTTACGCTTTTTCACTCTTACCGTCCCGTTCCAAATTCACTTTTATCCCCCGGTTTTGAAACCCCCACTTCTTGGCCCTCCCCCAACATGTTTGCTAGGCATTTATCTTCCAATTTCAATTCACATGTGAACGCGGAGCGTCACTCCTCTCCTGTCGACAAGCCCATGTCCAACCAAGCGGCCGATTCCAGTTCATCGGATTCCACTTGGAACCCTCGAGCCTCCTTCAGATTGGCATGCCTCAATGTACGCATATTATTACAGACCAGTCAACAGGCAGCACTTGCCCGAACATTAGAAACCCTCTCGATTGACATCTGCTGCTTATCAGAGACCTGCCTGCAAGACTCGATCTCTGTGCTCACTCTGCGATCCCGTTCGGGTGACGCAAACAGTGTTTTCTCATTGCACATATCCGTTGAGGATGCAGCTTCGAGCACCGGCCAAGCTGGTGTTGGCGTTACCCTGATTCCCCGGGCTGAAGCTGCTCTGTTTGATTGGATTCCAATCAGTAGTCGGATGTGTGCGGTCCAATTGGCTGGCTCGTTCAAAGCTTTGAAGTCGCGCGGGACTAATAGGTGTCCATTCATCATCGCTGCCTACGCGCCCACAAACTGTAGCGATGATTCGGTAAAGAACGACTTTTACCGCCTACTGACCCAGCTAGTTCGCCACAGAAGAAGCACGGACACTGTTGTGCTGGCTGGGGATCTGAACGCACAAGTTAGAAAGTTGTCCACTGATGAAATGCATTTGGGCGGTCAACACGGTGTAGGCTCCCGTAATGATAACGGTGAGCGGTTACTTCATTTGTGTGAAGATGCTCGCTTATTTCTTACGAGCACTAACTTCCGACACAGCACTCGCCGGAGGGTGACTTGGCGCCCACCAGCCTCGAACCACCTATGGACGCAAATAGATCACATTGCGATAAGTTAGCGATGGAGAGGCTGCGTCCAGAACTGTCGCTCGATTTGGAGCACATGTGTGGACACCGATCATGCACTTGTATGTGCTGACATGCCGATGCGTTTTGGCGGACGCCCAAGACGACGCTGTGCGCGCATTGACACCATCCAACTGACAAAGCCAGCTGTTCTGAACGCGTATCGAAGTACCCTGACATGAAAGTTGAGCAAGCGCTCATTGGAGACAATTGATGGTCACTGGTCTCATATTCACCAGACCTTACTAGTAGCAGGCAAATCCTCATGCGGTATGTCTAATAGCCAACATGGTTATTGGGTCTCTTCGCATTCTCTAGAACTTATCGAAGCTCGCCGGCATATCCCGGCTGGAAGCGAACACAATGAAACTCGCAAAGAGCTCCGGGCAAGACTTCATGCTGGCCTGAAGAGAGACCGCGAATCTTGGTGGTCTCACCGTGCGTCAGAGATGGAAGTGGCCGCTGCCCTTGGCAACCATCATAAGTTATTCCGTCTGATACGGGAAACGGGCAACAGGAGACCTGGTGTTAGTGAAACTATGCGTGATGAGAGTGGACAGCCTATCCACAATTTGTCAAAACGTTTGGAGCGTTGGGCTGAGCATTTTGGAAAGCAATTTAATCGGCTAGAATTGTTCGATTCTTCGCCGGCCAGTGACCGCCCTGCTGCATGGAGTGTCCATTTGGATCCACCCTCTTGCTCAGAAGTCGGACGTGAGATCGGACTGTTGAAGTTGAACGAAGCCGCGGGACCAGATGATCTTCTTCCAGCCCTCTTCAAATTCGGATGCTCTGCTCTTGTTAATGCTTTACATGAATTACTATTGAAACTGTGGGAGCAGGAGACTGTCCCAACCGACTGGAGCCGCTCCGTCATTGTTCTCATCTTCAAAGGAGGCTCGCGTTCGGAATGCGGTAACCATAGAGGAATCAGTCTGATCTCCATCGCCTCCAAATTACTCGCCTCCATAATACTTCACAGATTGACTGGCGCTCGTGAAAGCCACATTCGTGAGGAGCAAGCCGGGTTTCGTCGGGGTCGTGGCTGCATCGACCACATATTCACCTTGCGTCAGTTGTTGGAGCACCGTCACACATATTGGCGGCTCACGGTAGTCGTGTTCCTCGGCATTAAAGGTGCATTCGTTTCGGTTGATCGATGTGCCCTTTGGAAGTGTTTACTCAGGAAAGGTGTGCCCGAGGAATATGTAAATATTATCCGAGCATTATTCGCGCGTAGCACGGACAGAGTGAGAGCTTACGGCAAGCTGTCGCCAACCTTCAATATCTCCAGTGGTGTGAGACAAGGATACCCACTGTCACCTTTCTTTTTCAACTTCGCTACTGACGAATTCATGGAGATTGCATTTACAAGACATGATTTGGAAGGTGTGGAGCTACTCACAGGAGAACGACTTAATGACCTGGAGTATGCAGACGACATTGCCCTCATTTGTGACAGCTCCCGGACGTGCCAAGCCGCGCTGGACAGATTAGCATTGGCTGTCAGCCGCTTCGGGCTTTGCTTTGCACCATCGAAATGCAAGGCGTTCCTCCTGCGCTGACCCTTGGTGGGGATCAGCTAGAAGTCGTTCAAAAATTCAACTACCTTGGAAGTTGTATCAGCGCCCTTTGGATTGAAGACGAGATCATGAACCCTATAGCAAAAGCTCGAAGTGCTTTTGCTAACCTTCGCCACCTATGGCGGCGGCGCGACATCACTCTCGCCCTGAAGGGTAGAGTGTACGGTTGGGAAACCTTGCTCCTAAGATCGGTGGACATGAAGATGCTAGTTACGTCTGACCATCGGTGCCTTCGCAGTTTGGCTCACGTCTGGTGGGAACACCACGTGAGTAACGAGCGTGTTCGACGCCTTGTTTACGGCAGAAAAGGAACTGAACCGCTCAGCACCGTCATTTCACGCACCAGGCTCCGATGCCTGGGCCACGTGTTGCGCATGCCAGCCCATCGACTTCCACGACGTGCGTTGTTTGCTTACCGGGGATGTGGATGGAAGAAGAGGAGGGGTGGCCAAGCGATGACTTGGTCGAGAGGAATGAAGGCCTTCACTTCAGAGGTGGCCTCGGTTGGAGTGTCACGGCTCCCTGGCTGGGTCCAAAAGACGGTGAACACGTTTGGCTGAATACATTTGCTAACATGGCAAGGAGCCGACCTCAGTGGCGTTCCTGCTGTGAGTTTCTTTGTTCCTCCCCATCCCCTTTAACCTCCCACTCCACCTACGATCTCATATGTTAGCGTAACACATAATAATTTTTCTTTTTGCTTAGTAGCCGGCTGGTGGCTTACCGGAACGATGCCTATCCCTTGCTGGTAGCTCAGCTGCCATGCAACTGTTGTATTTATTTTCCTTTTTCCTTTATGTATTGCGGAACAGTAGCTGAGGTGTTCCCACCTCTAGCTGACGTGTATAATGAATGCATGAGGGAGTGAGCCTCGAATCCGCTTGTCGAAGGCAGCGGCGACATTCGGGAAGCTTGAGTACCGAGTGGGGAACAACCATCAGCTTACCATTAGCACGAAGTTGATGGTGTACAGATCCATGGTGCTGTCCGTTCTTCTATACGGCAGTGAAACGTGGACGATGTACCAGCGGGATGTGCCATATCTCGAGCGGTTTCATCAGCTGTGTTTGCGACGGATTTTGCGCATCGGTTGGGGCGACAAAGTTGCTGACACGAAGTGTTGCGCCGAAGTGGAATGTATGCAGTGGACTGCATACTTTTACTGAGACACCTGAGGTGGCTCGGTCATGTGAGCCATATGGATTCAACGCGGATACGGGTACAACTATCATGTGGTCAGCTGAGTATTGGGAAGCGGCATGTGGGGAAACCAAAGTTACGTTATCAGGACATGATCAATGTGGGCCTCTCAAGCTCTAATCTTGATTGCAGATCATGGGAATCGAAGGCGGTTAATCGGAGTGCATGGCGTGATCTAATCACGAAGGCAGTTGCCGAACTGCGGGAGAAAAACCTCATGCATACATAGAAGAAGCGGCAAGTGCGGAGGCGGCAAGCACCAATGGGGTGTACTCCATCGACATCAAGCGCATGGTGCTGTATCACATGCGGTCGAGAGTGCCTGAGTCAGGCAGGCTTCGTGAGACATCAGCGAGGCCACTCGGGACCACTACCGAAGCGACGACGGGTCATGCAGAGAACATAGGCAGAACCAGCGCAACGTTCGTAGGTACGCTGCATTCGCTTTACTAACCGCGTGCTTGCATGCTAAGTCTATTTATTTCAGGTGGTGGGTTTTCAATTTTGTCCTAATGCTTTTCTTTCTCAAATAAATGTCTATCTGTACTATCTTCTCTAAACTTGCACATGTCGCTTAAGTCAATTGTAGTTAATTTCGATAAAATTTTCGTGTTTGTGGCATTTCCGTAAAATATACGTTCTGACCTCCCTAACTTATCTCGGATTCTTTTCTAAACAACTTATTTCATATGCTCATCAATTTAAGATTTATGTCACCGTTTTCTTATGCATTACTCGATTTATTTTCCTTGCTATCTTTCTCTCAAGTGATTGGCTGTTGCTTGATATCCCCGGTGTGGCTGCGCTTGATGTGCATATTGACAAGGTGCCTACCTGTCTATTACCCACTACCTCGTCCACACTGGCTCTATGAGACAGTTGGTTGTTGCTGAAGGGGACGGGGTGCGCGGTCCTTGGGGCCGTGTTAGGATCAAATAGTGGTTCCATGCACTCAGTGTGGAGCGGACTACGGTCCAGCCATCGCCTTGTGTGCGCTTGATTCCCAAATACAGTGTGATTGTATTTATCTGTGAAGGTGTGTTGGCCGGCTCCGATGATGAAAAGAGGCTTCCATCCGCATGCCTCCCGGTCTTATTCCTTCAGGTTTACACTGGATATGGGGTGTGTTGTTGGAGCTGTGGGTGGTGCTGCGCAAGTCACCCATGGTATCTTTGTAGGCGCAGGCGTCCTGTGGCTGGCCACATTGACAGGCAAATCCGAAACCGGATGACGCCAACCATTCTGGATATGACTATCTCGCTATGGCTTCAAATGCCGCTGCTACCCATACGCTGGTTGAGACCGGCTAGAAGACACTGATACAGTGACAGTTCCAACGGAAAGGGGTTGCCCGCCATCCTAACGAAGGCAAAAGACGTAGACTATTGGAGCACATAAATGGTGGGGTGTATTTCAATGTTGGTAGGCTGGGGACTTCGTTCAGAATAACCAGGTTCTACATGGTGCATAACCACGAACTTCTGAGAGAAGAAGCATTAAAGTGGTTCAGTAGAAACCGTCGCTTAGAGCCGGAGGAGTTCGAGATAAGTAGGCCAATACTAGAATGTCGAAACCGATGTTTCAACATCCGGTTCCACGTGAGATCAAAGTTCGGAATACACCTGACGAACTCGGACGTCGGCAACCTGCGAGCAAAGCACATATTCTGGCGCAACAATCCAGATAACGTGATTTTCGATTGGACAGTTTAAAATGCACTGTTTTCTCATAGGTACTGGACATGGAATCATAGTTTAACCAACGAGGGCCAGCCCGGTGTTTGCGCGACAAAAGCGATCGGATCATGTAATCCGTCTGCACCACACCCGAGATGTTGCAACTGTACTCCTGGTTTCCCGACATTTTGCTTTTTGATAGCACCTTCTCCACTAACCAACAGCTTTTATTTTACCTATTGCTTATAGCCGATGGCTGTCGAAAAGTCTGTTGGTTGCCATTGCTTTCGCTGACGGGAGACGGAGACTGACGTCAGAACCTTCCTCCTCACGTTTATAAAGTTTGTAGGTGATGCTTCTGGCCTCTAGTGCATCATGTCCGACGGTGTGCTGGCCATTGTAAACGCTGTACATAACGTATTTCCTTCCACCCATCATTTCTTATGTCGCATCTACATAAATAGAAAAATTATCAAACGTTTTCCACAATCCAATTCATTCAACCTTTTTTCATTGTGATGTACGCATCCAACTTTTGGAAATATTTAGCTAATTTAGAGCTCATTCGTAATAATGATCAGGCTTAATTCCACTACATGACATCAGATACAGACAATTGAAATTTTAATGTCATTATTACCATCTATCTCAGCTCAGGAAATGTCGCTTGCGAAACCGCAAATTTCTCACAATTAGGGTTTACAGACTTCAACCATGCGAACATCAGAACGTTATAAACTACCCACTCTGAAGATATCTTCGACGCAACAGGATACGTAAATAATACTGATGCCGTTCACAATCCCTATGTGGTGTATTCCCTAGCTCGCACCCTTGATCCTTGGGTTCACTGTGGAAATGTTATTGCATTTACACCGGTACCGACAATTGTCTACACTGCACACAGGACGCAGTGTCTCCATTAGCGACGTATGCAGTTTTGTCATTATTTCGGTTGCAACAGTTGACCGTAGTTTAACCCGGCCAGCGGTGAACAAGTTGACTGAGTGTTATTCTGGACTGGCTCAACGTCGTTTACCTTACTTCGTGTCCGGCCTCAATACGTTGCGAATTTTCAACCAAATTTCGTTTACCTAGTC
The DNA here is from genome assembly GCA_944474145.2 of Dicrocoelium dendriticum. Lineage (NCBI taxonomy): Eukaryota > Metazoa > Platyhelminthes > Trematoda > Plagiorchiida > Dicrocoeliidae > Dicrocoelium > Dicrocoelium dendriticum. The sequence goes on along the minus strand of OX104071.1, from coordinate 28,832,279 downwards.
CAACCTTCCCTTGAAAAGCTCTCTAACCAGCCTTGGTCGTCGCGATTCGCATGAATGCACTTGTCCACGGAAGGGGTGGAGGGACATACATGGGCGTCGCACACAGAATGTGCCACATATTACAAACCGGAATGCCCTAGAGGCCAAGGGTATGTGAGCGATGTGACTGGCCGGGTTAAGCTGAGTTCAAACGTTGCAACCGCAACATTGATGTCGATCGAATTAACGCTCCAGGTTGCAGTATTGTGATGAGTTCCCCCCAATTTGAGCCAGTGGTGACCTATGAAAATATGGGCATGTCCATGAGTTGGATAGATGGGATTTGCCCTCCATTTTTTCTTCATCTACGTTGCTTCTTACTGTACTCTTACTTAGCTTGAAGACCCACTGATGGCATTTGGGAAACATGCGCACCTTGATGGCCTGAATAAGCGTTTTTCCTTATTCCTCATATAGTGCTTACTTTCCCTTACACAGGCATGAGGTCTGCAGGACATGGACCTAATGAAGGGGCAAACTGCTGATGTCCTGCAACTACCCCACCCAATTTATGTACGCAATTCATCGTACCACTTGTGTGCGGTGCGTCATTAATTCTACTGGATTTATATTTCATGATGGAAGCAGTTCTCAGCTCAGCCGTTTGTCATCATGTCTGCTCACACACTTTCACTATTTACAAATTATTGTTGTCTACCAAAGTTATGAATTTTTTGCTTACATTTTCTATGTGCATATTTTTACGTCAGATGTGTTTGTGTAGCGAAATTCACAAAAAGAGCATGATTTGACACACTGTCACCGTGCCGTTTATCTTCCACGATCCTTCGCTGGACGAGCTGTTGGAGACCTTATCACTGCGAATAAACATGTAGGTCAGTGTGTATAACTTAAAGTACAAGACTTAAAGGCCATTTGGTGGGCAACTGTTTTCAATGATTCATTCGCAGACCATTACGATCATGTGTACAGGTCAAGCTAATGCATATATACATATATATATATATATATGTTCTTTAACACAAGCAATATACAATTGTTAAAGTGCCACAACACATAGCAACAATAACAAAAAGGAGGAAAACTGGTATTCAATATAAGGGTTGTCTGTTGTGTGGGCGGACAGCTTCCAGATTGCCTAGGCCGAGGAAAAGGATTGACTTAAGTAACCCTGCCCCGAGCCTTTTGCTCGTACGACTTTCCCAGCTATGTAGCGAGGCTATTCACGGACACCATTCTATAGGCACGTTTCAGGTCCACCTGGTGTCCAGTGCCCAAGATATGGGCCAGAATGCAGCTGCTATTGGCTCCTGTGCCGCTTTGATGTAACCAACCTGCGCAATGATTGTTCACGCGTTTGGACAAGTGTCGCGCCGTTCGACCAATATACGTTCCACCACAGGAGCACTTGAACAGATAAATAAGCGTGAATGCCGTCAGCACCCATTAGCAACTCCATTCTTGCCCATATCGTGAGCACTACGCACCAGGGGGATCTGAAGTGTGTACAAGCTTTCCCTGCACCAATCAAAAGTCCCAAGCCTCGTACACTTGCGACGGCCGAGACAGTTTGTATTCCATGATTCCAGCCGTCTTTATGCTCTCAGTAGGTAGTCCATGCATTTCACTCTCTCTGGTTAGAGTAAACAGAAGACACAGATCGACGGCCTTCGATCGAACTCCGCAGTCCACATCTGACCCGTTAAGGTTTAATTCGTTTTCCCGTCTCTGACACTGATCCTCACGTGATTTATGTAACTTGAACTAACCGGGTCACTTTTATTTGCTTAGGCTATACACATGATCGTAATGGTCTGCGAATGAATCATTGAAAACAGTTGCCCACCAAATGGCCTTTAAGTCTTGTACTTTAAGTTATACACACTGACCTACATGTTTATTCGCAGTGATAAGGTCTCCAACAGCTCGTCCAGCGAAGGATCGTGGAAGATAAACGGCACGGCGATAATGTGTCAAATCATGCTCTTTTTGTGAATTTCGCTACACAAACACATCTGACGTGAAAATATGCACATAGAAAATGTAAGCAAAAAATTCATAACTTTGGTAGATAACAATAATTTGTAAATAGTGAAAGTGTGTGAGCAGACATGATGACAAACGGCTGAGCTGAGAACTGCTTCCATCATGAAATATAAATCCAGTAGAATTAATGACGCACCGCACACAAGTGGTACGATGAATTGCGTACATAAATTGGGTGGGGTAGTTGCAGGACATCAGCAGTTTGCCCCTTCATTAGGTCCATGTCCTGCAGACCTCATGCCTGTGTAAGGGAAAGTAAGCACTATATGAGGAATAAGGAAAAACGCTTATTCAGGCCATCAAGGTGCGCATGTTTCCCAAATGCCATCAGTGGGTCTTCAAGCTAAGTAAGAGTACAGTAAGAAGCAACGTAGATGAAGAAAAAATGGAGGGCAAATCCCATCTATCCAACTCATGGACATGCCCATATTTTCATAGGTCACCACTGGCTCAAATTGGGGGGAACTCATCACAATACTGCAACTTGGAGCGTTAATTCGATCAACATCAATGTTGCGGTTGCAACGTTTGAACTCAGCTTAACCCGGCCAGTCACATCGCTCACATACCCTTGGCCTCTAGGGCATTCCGGTTTGTAATATGTGGCACATTCTGTGTGCGACGCCCATGTATGTCCCTCCACCCCTTCCGTGGACAAGTGCATTCATGCGAATCGCGACGACCAAGGCTGGTTAGAGAGCTTTTCAAGGGAAGGTTGGACTAGGTAAACGAAATTTGGTTGAAAATTCGCAACGTATTGAGGCCGGACACGAAGTAAGGTAAACGACGTTGAGCCAGTCCAGAATAACACTCAGTCAACTTGTTCACCGCTGGCCGGGTTAAACTACGGTCAAATGTTGCAACCGAAATAATGACAAAACTGCATACGTCGCTAATGGAGACACTGCGTCCTGTGTGCAGTGTAGACAATTGTCGGTACCGGTGTAAATGCAATAACATTTCCACCGTGAACCCAAGGATCAAGGGTGCGAGCTAGGGAATACACCACATAGGGATTGTGAACGGCATCAGTATTATTTACGTATCCTGTTGCGTCGAAGATATCTTCAGAGTGGGTAGTTTATAACGTTCTGATGTTCGCATGGTTGAAGTCTGTAAACCCTAATTGTGAGAAATTTGCGGTTTCGCAAGCGACATTTCCTGAGCTGAGATAGATGGTAATAATGACATTAAAATTTCAATTGTCTGTATCTGATGTCATGTCAGTACCACGTTAAACAACGTAGAAACGTTTCTACGCCAACTACATCCCCATTTGCTTACGCGCGCTATTGGGTAAAACGAGGGATCATGCGAACAATCAAGACTGTATCCAAGTCGTACTGGGCAGCTATTCGGAGCATTCTGACACGCAAATTAAATTGGGCTTACTGTAGGAATGGTTGCTTTTAAATATAAAGTACAGCTTCCGAACAGGCTGATGTGGGTTCCGAACTTGACAGACCAACTTCCAATGGGGTAACGAATTAACGCGCCAGTGCATTCAAATACAGTGGACAAAGATTGCACATCATTATTACTTATCTACTGCGGATGTTATAAAGGAATAACTTGACAGCATTTTTATCCAAACTATTTCTAAGGTCAACATGACTGGTATTCTGGATGCAAACCCCAGATACCGCGCATTGATCGCGTTCTCTTGGCGTTGGCCACGAACTTTTTGGATTTGAAAACAGTTATGTACTGCCCTCAAAAGTTATGCTGTCGGCTTGAAAAGAACACAATGATTCTTTTTATCAATGTGCACTCGGTCCACAATAACCTGGTCTCTTTTACTCGAGTGACAGCATTGCTCCCGTTTCCCTTTCCTCTATCCATTTATAAAATTACGCACTTGTCCAAAAATCACGTTATTTAATCCGCAGTTGATGGCTGATGCTATCGCCACCACCTTTGACCATGTGAAGATACAAATGGTTTTTAATACATACTAATAACAAGCTTGTCAGTAGTGTGAAATTTAACTGTGGCTAAGTAACGTGAATTGACCATTCTGATACTGTCTGTGGCGCTGAATCCGGTGGGGGTTTCAGTTTCGTGTCCCTACAGGATGAAACGAGCATTGAGCAATGGGGAATGCCGCAGCGGCTACATCGAAGGCTCTTCCTCTGGGGGTCTTGGCTAGGGTGTACACTAAAGACTTTCTGACTTCGGAAAAGTACACTAAAGACGTATGATGTCGACGTGGCATTAGCACCAAAAATTTCTATTCATTTTGCTATTATTGGACATCAAGTCCCATCTACAACTTCCCTTACTCCATCAGAACTGGAGCTACCTATGTATTCGTCAGGCAGTTTCTATGTTCTAATTAACCAGGACCAACGAATCACCTTGCCCAACCGAACGCCTTTGTATCGATTGTATCCATGCTCACTTACGCTCTTCTCCATAAATTAGCCTTTTGCTTTTCTGTGTAGGGTCGTAGAGCTATTGCTGAAGCGTTCCTTTACTCAGTGTGCTTCAGCCCTCGTCTACTAGCAATGCGGAGGCAATCTTGCGGGTAACATGGAGTAGCGCCTTAGCTTAGTAGCTTCTGATATCTACATGGCTTTATCACCACCACACAAACTGACACCGGCAAGTTAATCCGAGCTACATTTCACACCATTCCAATATATTTTGGATAGGTACACTAAAATGACACGTCTCCACTCCATTTGTTACGCCTTCACACATTTTTGATCCCAGACCTTCGCCACATCATGAACGATTTCGTTCTTTTCCAGTGCATCAGTCATGACGTTAACTACCATAGATATATTGTGCGAACAGCGCATTTCATGCCAAGCAACGTCCCTGTTGCAAAACAATCGCTTGTAAAGTCTTGATCATACCAGATTTGGTGTATCTCGAAAGATTCGAGCATAACTTATTTATTTATTTAAATGCCTATTCTTTTCGCCAGCATCGGATATCCAGTCCCACTAACCGCATCCCAATAGGTTGTCAAGCATAGCTGCCATATTCTACATAACCAAGATCATTGAATCGCAGTGCGTGACTCAGCGCCCCCTGCAATCGCTTGCATCTATGCACAATTATGTTTTTCTTCATGAATTGATCTTGCTTCTCTGTTAAGGGTCGATGATTTAGCTCAAGATTTCCTTTACTAAGCGCATTTAGCAATCTTCTGCTAGCAGCCTGGGAACACCAAATCCGTAAGCGCAACGCAACGCCTCAGCTGCGTGCCTTCTGGTATCTATGCGGCTTTGTGACCACCAAAATGCACTTTATTTCGCTATCATCGCACGTCCAGTACCAAGTATATCCCGCTTTCTACGCTAGCTATAGCTGGCGTGGCACACTGATTCTTCACCCAGAAAGAAGTACACGAAATTATTACACTTAACCTGCACGGATATGTCCGTATATCAAAACCTTCCATAATGCCAGCTTTGTCGACCTAGTTGTACCTAATTTTTCCACGCACCAGCCTCATCTCCGAGTTCCATGTCATGGCTAAACGACATTCGTCCATGTGTAAAATCTGACACCATCTTCATTCCTACATTTTTTCAATAATACCCCGAACCATTGCTATACGCGTATACCTATTGTATCCATCTGCTCATACCTCCACAGGAGTGCCTCGCCCATTCGAGGATAAACCATTTAATTATTTATCTTCAACCTGTAGGATATATCGAATGGTCGCCCTGATACCCATGATGACCACACCGCACTGGATAGCTGTAGCAAAACCTGGAAGCGGGAACTTTCGCCGGAAGAATGCGGTGTCATGTGCCACAAATGCTACATATCGCCAAACGTGCTGACCTTCAATGGTAACCCACTAGGCAACTGCACATCATTAAGGGAACTCGGAGTACGCTACTCGAGGTCGCTTAAGTATAAAGACCAAGTGAGCTACAGCACAGTAAGTGCTAGTTCATTAATCGGACGCACCTGTAGAACGATGTCCTTAGCAGATTTCAAAGCCATACTTTACAAGCTCGGTGCTCGCCCTCTTTTAGAATACTGCTCCATAATGTTATGCAATGCAAAGAAATTGAACAGAGGTAAAGTGGAATAGGAGCAGCGTTTTTTTACGAAACAGCTATCGCCCCCTCCACACTAAATTGCCATAAACAGTGCAAACAGTTTCAACGAAGTCCTTTATGGATATGCTGCAGAATGATACTTTCGTTTCCTTGTTTCAAACACCAAAATCTCCAAAAATGATAACCATGGAATTTTAGAAATTCCCGCACTAATATTGTATCGATATAAAATATATCGGGCGCATCCAAACGTAAAGGGGCTTTGTCCCTAAATGACATCAGGTGCAGCTACACAGAGTGACCTCTACCTGCTGCTTCCAACCAGTAAGCAGTAATCACTCAGACGACCATTGAGCATCGATATCCCCTGCTCAGTAAACCATACTCCTTCATTCTAACAATTGCGAAATGCAATATACGAGGTAAGATTTTCCTATGCAAGTATGCGTTCGCATGGAACCGACTACGATTAACAATAACATTCTCGGAGCCCGTCACGCTACTTCTCAAAAGTAATACCCCGGTAGGTCAGTCGTGCGAACAGGAGCCTGACCACTTTTAGTTAGACAACATGCGGCAAAGCAGGGTAGGTGCCGCCTCCAATCTAAAGCAAGCTAGGAATACCAAACAGCCTGTATGACGGCGCATCACAACATTGCATTTCCACTATCCTCTCAATAGGCATCGTGCTCTTGCTCCCACTTGCTAGCAACTTAGCAACACTTAATAACCTTGTGCGACGCAGGGTGTTAACGTTTCATTAATTGACTAACGCTATTGCTTCTCGTTTACGGCGTCCCCGGTATTCTGCCTCACACCTGTATGCCATTTTCCCACAAGCCTCCAATACTTATTGTGCTCCTGCTCCCTCTCGCTAGCAATTTAACACCCTTTACACGCGTTGCGTGACACAGCGCATTAGGGTTTCCTTTGGCAATATACACAGATCCGTTCAACTTCACGCGCACCCAGGTTATTTCTACTGTAACGTTCTTCAAACTTATGCCGCCGGTTCAGATACCTAGGGCCAAACGATCCACTGCTTCCTACCTCGCAACTTGCGGGATTTTTAAACCAGGTGGGAATCAGCCACTACAGGTCCATCACGGCACCGAATACGTCAACGCGCAAGTACCTACTGCAATGCCTTCTCAGTCACTTCGTACAAATTCTAAAGATGGACAAGTAGCTATCAATGGCTTCACTGCCTCATCCGTTGAGCTAGTAGACTTTAATTGTTCTTCCTCAACGACGTTTATAGATACCAGGTCCTTAAATTGTAAAAAACACATCCCGTCTCCAATGTCCTTCCTCTCCGACCCGGAGGCAATATTTTTATGCAAACATGGTTTTCCCCTTATGCTAAAAAGAAGGTATACTCACCTCCTGACTATCAGCTTTGCATGCAATCTGGTGTGCATAAACGAGGGGTGAGCCGCCATTAATATCAACAAAACAAACAAAAGAAAATTGTCCGTAATCATGGACTCAGTATGGATACTGGCTGATATCCTGGGATCGACGAGGCCATTTTGGTGTATTTACAGACCACCCGATACCTCAGCTAATAGTGACGACAAACATATGGTAACTTGTGAGCAGTCGTCAAATGTGCTGTGCGAATACAAAGTGTTTGCAGCAGCTTTCAAGCTGCCTGAGTGAAAGTAAATCCCACCTGCTGAAACAACGATGTAGGCAAGCCTATTAGCACGTATCAATTTGGGCGGCTGGACACCACAGGTAACCGCTCCAACCAGAGCGTAGTGTATTCTTGACTTAATGTTTACTATGGGCATTCCATCAACCGATGTGTCAGTTGGCCATGAGTTCTAGGGTAGTGATATTAGATGAGTACATTGCTCGGTTTGTTTAAATCCACCTACTGCCTATTCCGCAACAACAGATGCAGTCGTACTCTACCGCCGGATTCACATCTTTAACTGGACAACCTTTGCCGTACTCGTGAAATCAAGAAATGAGGATGAGTTATTTATATCTGATTCTGTGTATGAGTCGGCTGCACTGTTCTATAAGGAAATAATTTACTGCCTCTACTCGTTAGCTTCACGTCGCTTTTAGACGATCGCTGCAAATGGAACCAACACTTACCCAACTTATTCGCGCCCTAATGCTGTCTATTCACATCGCCATTTCACTCCTGTTCCAGCTTCTGCCTTGAACGCAATTAAGGAGCAACTAACATATCCACATCACTCCGCGCCTTTGTTACCCCACACCCTGTGCACCAAGTCAATGATTGCCAATCCGGCTGGAGCTGCCCAAATTTATCCATCTGGTTCCAACTCCTTTGTTGTGGGATTGGCGGGAGTACGTCCCGGAAGTGACATTCGAAAAGTGCACACACCCTCCCTCGCTCACCTGTTGGAGTTAGCATCATGCAAGTAGCACCAGTGCCTGCGGCTACATTGCGTGAGTTACAAAACCTGAGAACTACAGATGATAGCGCAGTAGAAGCGCCTCTACCGCTGTCTTGAAATGACACTGCTGCAGAATCTGGAGACAGGACGACGGGAGGCTGCCAATACAACACGTACACTGCGTGCAAGTAGTTCTGCTGACGCGATGATTGTGACGAATTATGGAGCCTCCTATCCATGTTTCATGTATGTGTGTATGACAGCGTTAGTGCTCCTGCGCGTAAAATACGTGCACATTTGATGAAGGTGGTAGTGAAAGCACTCAATCACAAACAGCTGCGCTGATTTGGTTGACAGGAATGGCACTACACCTTTTCGGAATCAAGCCAATCCATAACGGATTCAAGCTCCTCCTTAAGAATATTCAACCCAATTCATAACCACAGCAAGTTGAATCCATCGTGTTGACCAATTGCAAATCAGTACAAGAGTGCTCAGAACGTCTGCATCGGTTGGTGCAGCGCTCAGCCAAAAAACCACGTGATGCACAGTGGACGTGAAAACAACACGTGAGCTCATTCACTGTAGGATGGGTGTGGACTAGCACGCGGCATCTATGGACGGTTGAGGAAGTACTGTAACTTCCACCCACTCACTTACGCGGCATCAAGACACACAACGCAGAAGTGGGCGGCCATCCGCGTGCTCACTGTTACGCGCAGACGACCAGACATGAAATCTACTCTACAATGTGACATTATCGATTGCCTTCACTGAAACCAGCTGCATGCAACCTGCTAGGCAGGTCCATTGGCCTCACGTGGTGTCACCTAGACTTAGCGGTGTCTACGTGTGTGATCCGTTGTTGTTAGTAGTGGCTAGGTGAAATAATTAATGCTTGCGGTGCTTCACTATGCGCTATCATGGAAAAAGACGTTAGTTATCGGTGGGTGTGGCCGAATTACCTGTTAACTGCAGTTGATCAGCATTAATGATGAGGTTAGCATCAGCATCTGCACAGCAATGCATGATGTACTGCACCGAGCTTTGCGGACGAGTACCGCGTTAATTGTGGTAAGGTTACCGGGTTGGCAAAAGTTCGCATTTACTGGTCGATATGCAATCGTTAGTATAATGTAGCCATTGACATGGTGAAGGAATACGTTTGTAAAGAACCGTCATGAGTTCGTGTGAAACGAAGATGAAACGCATATGCGAAGGGCATTCGGAAGATTTGACCTATCAATCTTCTCAATGCTATACAATTCCTACGTACGCCCGCATGTTGAATACGCTATCCAAGCTTGGCAACCTTGATAGAAGCTCGACCTAGGGGCATTAGAGGCACCATAACGAACAGCAACAAAGAATTCCCAGTGCTACCACCCTTGCCACCGAAGACTGAAGTTGCTGGGAAGTTTCAGCAGATGTTACCAAAGACTGCGCGATGATCTCATATTAGCGTATCGGATACTGAGTGACTCCAACCAAATAATCCGCCATTTGCTGAAACCTAATCACAACACCCAGTTCAGGAATAAATGCGTGCAATTATGGGAACGAAATAGCCGTCTAGTTTATCGACGTGATTTCTTTACGCTTCGGGTTTGGAAACCCTGCAAGGCATTCCCAAACTCAGTTGTATCCTCTCCTACCTCCCCTGCAGAAAAACAATTTGATGTTACTCTCAGATTCTAGCCATTTGTTACTTAAACTACGTTATTGTGGAGTACGCCGATCACGCTTTTCTAAAGGATTTATAAATCAAACGGACCAAAGTGAGCGACCATATTTGACTTTTCTCACGCTTTACGCCAATGACAATTGCACCACGTGTATTACTGCATGCTTACAATCGGTTTATTTTATCTTACGCTGACGTTACTTATCAAAGCATTCATCTCGGTAGACGCTCGGTAAATGACCCACATATATTTCAAATTCATCGTATTCACCCCAGCCAACCTACGGGACGTGACAAGCACATTTCATCGGGCGCGTCTGTGCCACAAGCCACTGTATTGAATTCGGGTTACATTATCTAAATTCTGACAACATACGAAACCGTTTTCCCTGCATGCGGATCTAAAGCGAAGGTTGCAGTCACGCACGCACCTAACCGAAGAAGCGCTCGAAAAAGAACGGATACCGAGTCGCCTCCGAGAACTCCGCCTGCCAGTCGCCAGAAAAAGGAAGCAATCGCTCATCCAAAATTATGAACACTAGGAAGACACGGAACCCGTTGAGGATAGTTTACTCTAATGTGCCTGAAGTAAAGGTAAACTATGTCAAAGACAAACTACTGGAGGAGCTGAAACACAGGAAATCCAAGTGAAAAGCTATTGGATCCGGACAAAACATGCTAGCTTTTTCCGAATCGTCCGTCAGCAAACATCAATTCCCTATGACGCGCCATGACTACTTCAGGCGATATTTCAGTCGAGTGACAAAGCAGAGACAGCCCTCTGGTGAACTCACCATTTCCGTGATGTGTCATGGGACTTTCCTTTATTCCCTGACATCTTTTGGAGTGAGCGTCGGCAAAGGAAGAAAAACTCGGACGGAAACCACGAGCAAAACGACGAAAGGTCAATATTTATCCATGGTGTCTCCAAATCCCCGTCTTCCGGAGAGTCGCAAACCCAAGGTATTGATTTGGAATAGTGGCGCTACAACCGCGAAGCCCTCTCTCTTCACGAAATAATTGCCAACTAATATTCAAGGTTACCTATTGTTGCGGACCCGTCAAAAATCCCCGCAAAAACACGCCAGAAACCCCGGCAGAATGGCTGTGGAAACCGAGGTTCAATTCCTCCCCACAACGCAGCCGAGCTCAGCCACTCCGAGACGCGGCCCAACTGCGAACCCTTTGACAATGGTCATTTACAAACTACCACCTCTTCGTGGTGACTGTTTTTCCTAACTTAAAAACCCGGTGCATTGGCTGTGATCGCCCTTTGTCGGTCGTAAAAGAGCCTACAGAGGACCACTTGCCTTTTCTTTCTCTTCGCCTCAGTTGGGAGTCGGTCGGGTCGCGTGATTGTGTGTGAGTCGTTAGCTGGCCAGCCTTCGCCTCTAAGCCATGAGAGCGCGTCTATCGTAAACCCCCCTCTCGTCTGCGTCCGTCCGAGGCTCGGCGTCTATCCGAACACGTGCGGCTGGGATCGTTCGCAAGTTCGCTCAATTATCCGCCTCACCGGCTAAGCTAGCGTTATCAGGACAGCGCAATTCCGTTCGAGTGGTCAGCGTAACCAGCCGTCATCGTAAGTGTGCCAGCGACACTCTTATCAGGCAATTACGCAATTATCTCAAGAGGCGGCGTTCCCTCAATTATAACACCTATATCACCTAACTATCAAAGATGTGGTCCAAGGATGCTGGAAGTACTGTTCTAGTACAAATAAATGGTTTAAAGAGTGCTGAGAATTTGGTCCAAGTTAAGCAACCAACTGTCATCAGAGATACGTTTGAAGGCGATCGAAGCCAGGTCACCACTGGCTGAGTGAGCACAGCGGGAGTTAACCGTGATCCCTTCTGTTTGCACTTTGAACTGGAGCACAGCGCAATTCCCCAGCCTCCCATAGAGGAGGGAACAGACAGTCCGTTGCGATGCGCATTTGAAGGACTAGGTGTTGGGTACACTATGCAACAAATCTAGACGGCCATTGGGATAGGCAATAAATAAATAAGGTGTTTTCCTAATTATGTCCGAAGCTAGGAGCGGCTGTGCTCAAGTGCTGACCTACACCGGCACGCTGAATTTCTAACTGTCCAATGGCACGAATTGCTTTGCCGGACGTGTGCCGGCAGGGGTGAGTTGGGGCACAGAGGCGGGAAATGTGTGCCTACGATCGCAGGGAACACAGAGCCGCTCGACTGTGAGAAATGTACGTAAGTCTAACAGCAGAGCTACAATCGAGATGTCATGCCTCGATCGATTGTTAGTCAAGACCCACGCAGGTGAAAAGCCAACAAAAGAGTTACATGCGAGGTGGTTAGTGGTTCGTTGTGCTAGCAATTGAGAAGAACAGCGTTTGTGATGGCCGGTCGATGGGCGTCGTATTGGTATCGCAATATGGCATAAGACAATCGCCACAAAAGATGTTATCGCCTCATCACTGGCTTCCAACAAACCCGAAGGCTTTTATTAGGCTTCCTTCCTGCTAAAGAAAATCATAATGCCAGGAGCATATTCTAAGGTCTTGTTCGCTTTACCGTTTCGATCGCGTGTATGTTACAATTAATAATTCACCCACCATGGGTACAAAAGACGAATTCTTGACTTGAGTTCACTTGACAATTCTCTTAGGTTTCAGTCTGCCCCGAAGTACTAGTATAACCATTAGACAGCATAGCAATTAGTCATGAATACAATTATTGCCCTTACAGGCAAACAATCGCGTTGGACAAATTGGTCATGATGTTGATGGTGTTTCTCGTGTGAAATCGAAAATATACGTTTTTTTATTCCTGTACTTTTATTTATATGAAATGTGTGAAATGTCTGTAAATATCAACGATTTAGACCTTCAGATCCGGTGAACACGCAGGCCAATCTATCGGTCCTCCACGACCGATCCAACGTGCACCGAATATGCATCATGCGTGGGCCATCGGAGCAGGCTGGTTAGACTGCTAAAAGACTGGCTAGTCCAGAAAAACGCCGACAGAACATTTCTTTCGCGGCAGACAAACGGTGCATCTGGAATGTGTCACTCTCCCATTCGCATTTGAAATCCACAGCCGTAACCGTCCTCGTCCACAAAAAATAACAGGTGTCATCGATGGAGGACCGTATTCCTGGGCTCCCGAACCAGACTAGAATATCAATACCCGTAGAGTGTGAAACAGCGATTGCTTGGAGCCAACCTGGTGAGGCCTGAGGCTTTGAACACACGAGCCAGAAAATGCCACGGTTTCTCCGCGGACGGGTTCTGACATCAAATCTTGGAAAAGATGAAACGAAGTCGGGATAGGCGGCGTGAAGCGTTATTGAAAACAATGCAAGCATACGAAGCAAAAAGGTAGACATTTAGTTTTTCAAAAGCCATTGAGAGTTTTTATCGTTTTGCAAAACATTTGTGAAATAAGCACAAGACTACCACAAAAGATACGCATGTTGATGAAACCAACAAACATTGACAAAATCGGAAAGAACGAGCAGAAGGTATGAGTTTTACCCCGCCGGTCAGTTGCCTGGAGTTGCGGCTGGGTTGGCAGCGGATCAGGGTAACGGAAGAGTCTGGTGTACTGCGAAAGACGCAGTAGCAGGTGGACGTACCTGTGCGTTTAGACCTAGTGAGTTTTTACGCAGGTTCTCGAATGCAAATTTGAGACCGATAGACACCGTTATTTGGTGACCCTTTTGGTCTATGGTAAAACCTCTGGGAGTTTGCTGGAGAATGCTGAAGTGACCGGTCTAAGGAGGCTGAAGACGACGACTCACTGCATCTGTGTGAACGAATACCTATGTTCACGTAGATAGTCCACTGTGCATCTCTCGTCTGCTCACGAGGTGGGTTCGGCAGCAACAAACGAATTGGTTGCGAGAAGAAGGGTGCGAATCTGGACCGCGTCATCCTCCGTGGCGAGAATGGCGAAAGAAACTCTCATGTCAGCTTAAATGCGACAGACCAGCTCTGCTGTTGCGTACAGCAGGCCAGCTATGATGCTCTTGAGGATACCCAGAAGTACCAGTTAAATGTTTTCACTCTTGTCAATGTCAGAAGTGGCAGAAAACGTAGACTTAACTGCCTATTTAAGCGTTAGACTAGGCCATTCGCTGTAGCATGATATGGAGTCGTATGTTTACGCCGTCTTCGAAGGAAGTTGCATAAGGTGTTAGTTTGTGAAGTTTCGAAAGGCGTTCTGAAGTCCGTAGTGAGAAACCCAACGGTCCAGAATAAGTGGAGGAAGTTTGGCCGTGCAGTCTGGTACGGCGATGATTTCAGACCATCTACTGAAGCGACCAACACATCTCAATGTGTACGAATCCGCGATGACATAAGGACCCTACCAAGTCTAAGTGTACGTGCCCGAAGCGCGAATCCCTGCCAGAAAATGATCCGAGAGGACTGCGGGTAAGTCCATGTACCTTGGGGCACTGGAAGTAAAAACAAGTTCGAGTCCAGTTACGAATATTTTTCTCACGCTTGGCCACAAGAATCGTTCAATGACCAATTTCAAAGTTGCACGAATGCTAAGGTCAAGCCAAGTCAAGTCAACGTAGGGTTTATGCACCGGGGTAGGTGCATATTCAGCATGGTAGACTAACACTGCGGATGATAGTGTATATGAAATTACTGCTAAATAAAAAATAAAATGCGTATGTTAGGAAGGAATACGCGCTGCGAACAAGCCAGGACCCCATCACCGCGGCAGATCATCCAAACTCATCCGCCCTGATTGGGGCGAAGTGAGAGCCGACCGGTAGAAGCGGCTAATTAACGCGAGAGCGGAGTTCCTTTATTGACTGTAAGTTGACCTTTCCAGAGCTTTCCACGTTCGCTTGAGATAGCATTCACGTGCTTTGCATTTCGCCTTTATAATAAACGGTGATTCGCTAATACATCCCTGTTGCTCTGTTTGTCCGATCCGGTATTCTCTCTGTCCTGTGGGGAGCCAGCGACTTTGGGTTTTGATTGGGAATCAAGCGTCCGTTTACACGAGGGACGAATACTTCAGCTGGCGACGGACTGAAATCTAATCAAGATGTCCATATCGGCTGACGAGCTCAAGGCCATACTGCTGCAGCCACAAGCACAATTTGGAGCATCCCAACTCAGGTTGATCGAAACTTAAGCGACCACTCTCAATCCAGACCGGGTCACTATCTACAACCGTCAAGCCATCCGCATCGATAGGCGCCACCACTAACAACATTACCGAATTTTCGTACGACCCTGCTACTGGTCTCAACTTTGAATCTTGGTTCAATCGTTATGAATATGTGTTCCGCGTTGAACTTGAAGACCATGATGACGATTGGAAAGTCCGATTGCTGTTAGGGAAACTTGGAACGGCAGAGGACTCCAGATTTGTCAAGTTTATTTTAACTAAGAGCGCTCTAGACTACATCTGTGAGGAGACTGTCAAATGCTTGGGCCAAATATTTGAAGAGCAGGCATCCGTCTTTAACACGCTACATCAATGCCTGAAGATCACCAAGATGGACGCTGATGATTACGTCAGTTGCGAGTGCGAAAAATTCGACATCAAATCAGTCACGCCAGATCAGTATAAATGCCTAGCTTTTGTCGCCTATATTCTCCACGGGATGCAGAGATTCGCACCAGGATGCCGAGTAGACCTGAACAAGACCAGCAAATGACACTCCAGACCATAACTACTGAATGCCAACGATTGCTGAACCCCAACCATGAAACGCTTAGGTTGGAGAAGCAACAATCAACCCCAAGTCTTAATGTATTAAAAACAACCTCAAAGAAACCGCTTCCAAGTGAAACAGGCCATGAAAGCCCAGAGAGAATCCCAAGCCTCCGATTGCCTGTTAGAGATGTGGTGAGTGGCATTTTGTTCGGATGCGTCCTCTCCTGAAACTTGTTCGCCCCAAGTGTCATAAAAGGGACCATAAGGAAACGCACTGCCGATCCAGACTGCGCTTCAAGCATGCTAGACATACGCGACCGAATTCAAATGTTCCCAAATATTTCAGCAGCTATAGTACGGTTCAAGCGGCCTACTCTGATGAACATGCGGCTTGCAGAAACTACATTAGAGTTCATATGAACGGCCAACAAGTGTGTCTTCAGCTAGATACAGCCTCGGACATCACAATTGTCTCCAGAAAAACTTGGCAGTACATAGGTGCTCTGACAATCAGTCGAACGACACTTGTTGCACTTAACGCTTCAGGAGGTCAACTTAATTTCATTGGTGAGCTGCAGTGGTAAACGGTTTTTGGCGCTGCACGGACAGACGCTGTCGTGTACATTACGGGGCTGCCAAAATTGAATCTGCTTGGACTCGATTGGATCCAGAAGCTCCACTTGTTCGACATTCCCCTGAGTCAAGTCGGCAATACCCTCCGGCTGGGATGTACGAGGTCCTTTTCTGAAGGTGACGAACCAAACAACAACTTGCTCGAGCAGCTACGAAGGAAATTCCCGTGTGTTTCGCAACGACTTGGGAAGATGCACAAAGATCAAAGCAAGCCTTACTCTCAAAGACGGTGCCAAACCCATATTCCAACCCAAAAGACCGGCACCATACGCTGTGCTTCAGATTGTTGGTGAGAAACTTGACCGTTTGGAGCGGGTTGACGTCATCCAACCTGTGAACTATTCAGCATAGGCAGCACCTATTGTTGTCGTCAAGCAGACCAATGGAACCATTCGTATCTGTGCTGACTACTCTACGGGATTGAATACTGTTATTAAATGCACCAGTATCCTTTGCCAGTCGCAGAAGATTTATTTACTAAGCTCAATGGTGGCGCTTACTTTGCAAAGCTAGATTTATCAGATGCTTGTCTTCGAATTGAAGTCGACGATGCTTTAAAGGAGTAGCCGGCAGTCAATACGCACCGAGGTCTTTACCAGTTCAACCGTTTTCCGTTTGGTGTCAAAGCAGCTCCCGCGATTTCTCAACAAATTATGGATACGATGTTAGCTGGGTTATCAGGAGTCGCAGCTTACGTGGACGACATTATAATCAAAGGGGCTAGGTTTCAAGAGCTGACGGAAAGACTGGAAGCAGTACTCCACCGCGTTAATGAGTATGGTTTTCACTTGAAAGCAGAAAACTGCTATACTGGCATGAAGTGTGTAAAGCATCTTGGCTTCATCATCGACAAGGATAGTCGTCGTCCGTATCCTCCCAACATAAGCGCTATTAAACAGATGCCTTCCCCTGACAACGTCGCAAAGCGCAGATCATTCTTGGGGTTGATCAGTCATTACAAATCCTTTGTGCCCGAAATTCATCGGCTAAGAGGACCGCTCAACGAACTTCTGGTAAAGGATCGCAAATTTGCGTGGTCTCCTGAATGTCAAGCCGCATTTGATAATGTCAAGTCTGTATTGTGTTCTGACCTATTGTTAACGCATTTCCGTTCGGAGCTGGAGATCATAGTTGCTGCTGACGTGTCAGCTTACGGAATTGGAGCAGTCATATCCCACATTTTTCTCAATCTTTCGGAGAAAGCTGTGGCACATACAGCCAGCTCACCCACCCCAGCGGAATGTAACTTTGGGCAGATCGAGAAAGAAGCTTTGGCTATAGTGTTTGCAGTCAAGCGATTTCACAAAATGCTGGATGGACGAAAATTCATGCTGTTCACTGACCACAAACCCTTGATCGCAATCTTTGGATCAAAGAAAGGCATTCCAGTCTGCACGGCCAGTCGTCTCCAACGCTGGACAACGGCTCTACTTGGATTCGATTTCGTCGACAAATATCCATCTAAACACAAATTTGGTCAAGCAGATGCGTTATCTCGTTTGATTGGTACCCAGAATCAAGAACCGGAGGACTTGGTTGTTGCTCAAATCTCCGTAGAACCCCAAGTACATCAAGTTGTGTCTGACATTTTCGGTGCCTTTCCAGTAACGTTCGAAATGGTGCAGGAAGCGACCCATCATGATTCTACTCTACAACAAGAGATCGATTTCTACCTCAATGGCTAGCTTAAGAGTTACAAAGCCGGAGCTTCAACAATTTCACCAACGGATGGAAACACTATCAGTCGTCAGCAATTATCTGCTGTTCACAGATCGCGTCGTCATTCCTTTCATCCTTCAAACGAGAGCGCTCCGACAATTTCATACTGGCTACTTAAGAATGAATCGCATAAAATCACTGGTACGAAACTATGTCCATTGGCTCTATATGGATTCCCAGATCGAGAGTCTAACGAAACATTGCCCCGATGTGCCAGTGTATCTAAACAGCCAAGGAAGACGGAATTTCAATCTTGGCCAATACCAACGGAACCATGGTCAAGGGTACACGTAGAATTTGCAGGTCCAATTGACGATCATCATATTCTCATCATTGTCGATGCCCACAATAAATGGACATAGGTAATTCCAATGGTCAGAACCACCACAGCAGCCACTGTATCTGCTCTCCGACAGGTATTTTCTCGTTTTGGTGTTCCCCACAGGTTGATTTCGGACAATGGTACACAATTCACCTCCTCTGAAGTTTTGTCTTCTGTTGCAGAAACGCGATCGTCCATGTAAGGTCTCCACCTTTCCATGCACAATCGAACGGGCAAGCGGAACCCTCTGTGGATACACTCAAAAGTGCCTTGCTAAAAATGTAAGGGGGAGATATCTTGGAGGAGATTCTTGACACATTTCTTCTGACGTATCGCACAACTCCAAATCTGCAGACATCGAACGCACTATCTCCGGCTGAAAATTTGTTTCCAAGGAAAGTCCGTATGCAGCATGATGCCCTCAGACCCAGGAAGGATCAGTTACTGTCTTGCAGCTATCAGATGGAGCATCAATTCAACATCCGACACGGGGCTCGGAAGCGAGCCTTTAATGTTGGCTAAGAAGTTCTGGTGAGAGATTATCGGATGCGCTATACTATATGGTCTATCGGCCGTGTGCTATACAAACGTGGTAACGTGATCTACGGTATCCAGGTTGGGACGGCAATTTGGGTAAGACATGCCAATCAGCAGCCAGATTCAGGAACAGACGAATGACTGCAACAACAATACCAGCAGCGCAGTTACCTCTGAACATACTGGCCGACGCAGGTGAAGCGAAGACTCCCCAACCTGCCCCAACACAGCAACCACAACATTCGCCCTGAAACCTAGCAGCACAGAGGCCGAAACGGCAACGCAAATTCGTGTCACCCATGCAAGTCAACCCCAAGCTGAAATCGAACAACACAATTCCAAAGGGGAAGTATTATGAAGGGATACGCGCTGCGAACAAGCCAGGACCCCATCACCGCGGCAGATCATCCAAATTCATCCGCCCTGATTGGGACGAAGTGAGAGCCAACCGGCAGAAGCGGCTAATTAACGCGAGGGCGGCGTTCCTTTATTGGCTTTAAGTTGACCTTTCCAGAGCTTTCCACGTTCGCTTTAAAATGCATTCACGCGCTTTGCATTTCGCCTTTATAATAAACGGTGATTCGCTAATACATCCCTGTTGCTCTGTTTGTCCGATCCGGTATTCTCTCTGTCTTGTGGAGAGCCAGCGATTTTGGGTTTTGATTGGGAATCAAGTGTCCATTCACACGAGGGACGAACACTTCAGCGTAAAACTATCAACACTACTCACTTGATCAAATACTTGCGCATCATACTGATAGTTTTGTTCGAGTCAACATGCAAGCCAGACTCGTATGGTTGCACAGAATTGCAGTAAGGTGCAGTGCTTGAAAACTGAATTTTAAATTTAGAGCAAGTAGCGATAATAGAAAATGTTTTTGCTAGGTCCAAAGATAGTGGATGAGATTTAGAAGTTAGGAAGAAAATCTGTTACAAACCTCTAGGTTTTGTTGACCATAAAATCCACAAAGGTCTCTCTAGGCAATCCGCTGCATCTGGAAATAATCTTTATGGACGGTAAAATCAATCTGTCGTTTATTTTGTGTAACTCAGGGAAGATTACAAAGGAACAATAGAGCCAATGTGGCAGTATACATGCAGTCACAAATCTAAGAATCCAATCACGGGGTAAAGAAAGTACTTTAAGTCGAAGAGTGTAAAATGACAACCAGCTGACCTTAGAAAACGTTTCGATAACGTGTAAAGACAAATATAGGTTTCGGGATAAAAGCCCTAAACATTTAGTACTTGAAGATCTGGGTACGAGCTGATCACAAAGTACCAATGTAGAAGTGTCGTAAAAAGCAAGTTGTAACTGGTCAGATCGAAGAAACGAGAAGGTTAATTCACGACATTTGCTACGGTTCAAAATCAGGGATCGGGATGAGGACCAAAGTAGGAGCTTATCTAGACCATTTTGAAAAATAGAGGATGTCGAAGCGGTTATACGCATCCCAATACGAGATCATCAACATACTTCAATATAGGTACATGGTATGGAAAGCTTGTCCATGAATAAGGAAAATAGAGCAGGTGAAAGGTGACCGCCTGTAAAACACGTTGCCTATGGAGCAATGCAGAAGACTTTTCTCCATTAATCTTGGTGAACTGCCTGCGGTTTGTGAAATAGTCTTTGTTTACACCGCAAACACTTGTTGGGACCTCAGTGACAGACAACTGGTTGTGTTGAATATGTGTATCCCTTTCGATGAGTTACGAAGATGAACTGCTAAGAGTAGTACTACCTGTGTCTACTCAGTTGATTTCATGATTCCTCGAAGAAATTGGGGTTCGCCGTAGAAAAATGAATTTGTGTAGGGCGCTACTCGTCTAGCGTAGTTGGCCCAACCCGAATACCAATAGCAACGCAGATGGAATTCCAATAATTGCGTTCATCTACCAACTTGCTCTTTCTCGTGCCAGAGCTGGGCACAGGAACGTAAGTGCACGGGAATGTTAACACCCTGGAATGCTTTTTAGCAAATGTCAGTTTGAGTGTTGTGCCTGGGAACTTGGATTGTTTGGCGGACCCTAAAATATGTTGTAAAATCGGCGTCGCCTCGCCCGTGCTTGGTCCAGATAATGAACGTGCAGTTCTCTAAACCTTTCTTTGGGGCGATCGATGTGTATTTTACCCGGCTCTGGACTGAGGGTGTTGTGACCAACTCGTGAGATATGGCATCTAGGGATGAGTTAGTAGAATTTACACTGGATATGGCTTATCCACATAAATGGTTAATAATCATCGAAGTAGGTGGCGCAGATACCGTTGGGCGGTTAGCAAGCCTGACTTTAGCCTTCGAATTAGGGACAGAGCTCTGCGGAGTTTGCTGTTGAACGAGATCGGTGTTGTTGGCTTGTAATGGAGAGGCCATGTAGCTCGGCATCTGCTGGACATTTTCACTCAGCGACATTATCACGAGCGATCTTCAACAAGTGTTGGGATTTGGGATTGCCCTGCATGTCTGGCAAAACCAGCGCGCATCAGTCAGATTGATTAGTCTCTTATACTGTACTTGACTTAAACCAGAAAAACGGGGATGTAACGCAAGACCGCAAAAGTCCCGAATAAAGCCTCTTCTGACGAGGTTAGGTGGAATCAATTCTAATGAGGGCCGTTGTTGCAAACGAACGCTGTCCTTGTCTGGTCACGTGTGACAGAGGACGAGTGATCCTCGCGTTCTTTGTCCCAGTCGCACGCTCGACGTCGGTTGCAGTAGGTGCGTGTGCCACGAGGTGCGCACAGGTACATGGAGTTGGGCTTGCTGGTTCCTGTACGACAAAGCCGTTGGAATTGGCTTGTATTGGGTCGACTGTAATGACAGCTACCGGCGATGGGCGGATGCAATCAAAACCTTTATACTGAGTCCTGTATTCGTTAGAAATGCTCTAATGGGTGTAAATCTAGGACCACCAGATAGCGCAATGGATCCTCGGCCGATCACAGTGTCGTAGCAGTGAAAACTGCTAAAACCAACAGTGTGGCCTGTCCGGATGGAAGCACAAAGAGCGCTAAAATAGCCTTGTAGCACAACTTACTTTCCGTATGAAATAATTCAGTAAAAATATTCCCACTGAACACGGAGAGTTACCCCGAATGGAATGAGTGTGTGATGACTGCGCTAGGTGTAGAAGAATACGTGAGACGCTGTGACAGAAGAGAGCACGTGTATCATGCGACTGGTCAGCGCAAGCGTAGGCGTGAAGGAGTTGGAGAAGACGAAGTTTGCATGCTCGTGTGATGTAAAATGCATAACTACAGTTGGCGACCTTTGGAGCCCCATTCATGACCAGGTGACAACTGCTGCAGAGAAGACCATCGAGCGCGCAAACTGTAGGCGGCCTGATTGATTTAATGACAAAAACGCGACGATTAGCGCACTGGTGTCTGAGGACAATGCAGCATTTGCTGCACATGTGGCAGACCTCAGTGACTTGGGGAAGAACAGTCCATTTCGCAGCGTTAGACGACGAATGGCCCGATAGCTCCGTCGTATTAAAAATGCATGTTGGACGGAGAAGGCGAATCGTATGGAATGCTAAGTCGAACGTCGCCAACGCAAGGAGTTCTTTTGTAGAGGGGCCGCTTCCAAAAAAAACGACTTGCTTGTTCTGGGCTGTGTCAATCGGCTCGGCGTCGGTCCTGTGGGCTGCGCTAGCGGCGTATATGTCTGATTTATTGCGCTGTCCACATATTCCCGCTCCGTAGTTCCGGGCCCAGGCTCGTCACTAGTCGCCCTTCTCTATCCGCTCTCAGCTAGCTCCGAAGAGCTCCCCCCGAGGCATTCTTGGAAGCGACCCCTCTACACTTTGACTCCTTGTAGGCGGTGTTAGGATCGCGATTGGCGCCGCTGTGAACGCGTCTTGATGCTACTTTAGCGCTGCCTGCATACAGACTGCAGACATAACGTCGATTTGGCGAAAGCACTTTTTCTCTTGAACAGACGTTCAGATACTAAGTGGATTGTGTTGTAGGGGATGCAAAGACAACAGATGAAAGGCGTCTTGCTGAAGTACCGACAGGTAATAAGACGAAGAGAGCACTTGCTTAACTGCGAAAGGGCAAATGTGTTTTGGTACGAACAGGATCCCGGATAGATGATTGTAACTATACGGACTTGCATTGATGGAATCGCTGCACCACTTGGTGCAGTGCATGTGGGTTGACGAGGAGGTGCCTCCTGAGCTGAAGGACGCCCTTCTGCTACCACTACACAAGGGCAATGAAGTAAGCAATATGCACCGAATTATAGTGGCATCGACTTGCTTAGTTGTGTGGGCAAGATGATGGCCCGAATACTGCTCAACCGCCTCGTCAGTCAGGTTGTGGAAACTGACGTGGCGGAAGAGCAAGGTGGATTCCGTTCGGGTCACAGCACCATCGACGTGGAGTTTGCGGCTCGTCAGTTACAGGAAAAGTGCAGTCAATGACAGCAGCCGTTATACTCGCTTTTTGTTGGTATCACCAAGGCATTTGATAGAGTGAAGCATGAGGTATGGTGGCTGGTGTTGGGTAACATTGGTTGTCCGAGTAAGTTTCTAAATTTAGTTGTATTTCTGCACATTTTGCCCCATGCTGAGGCTGATGTTGCAATCTTGATGCTTCTTCATCACGCTTGGGCTAAAGCAACTTACACGTAAACTAGGTGTTTTCAAGCTTGATAAATTTCATTCCACTTTATTTGGTTTATTCTGCTTACCTGACTAATCTTCTATTAACTCGCCACGTTGCTTACACTAATTGTGCTTATTTTCGGTAACTTTGTTGCGGTTGTAGCAATTTTACTTAACGTATTTACAGACGCAGTGGCATGTAGTTATTGGACAGCATCATGCTCCTGAGGCACCTGAGGTGGCTTGGACATTTTCGCCGCATTGCTTCGACCCGGATACCGAAACAACTGAGGGATAGACAACTTCGTGCAGGGAAGAAGAAGTTAGGAAAACCCAAGTTAGGATACCAGGACATGATCAATGTGAGCCTATGACGTTCTAATATTTATTTCAGGTGTTTGGAGCCAAAGGCGGTTGATCGGCGGGCTTGGCACGATCTGATCACGAAGACAGTTGCCGAGGTGCTGAGGTGAAATCAAAAACTGTCATCATGTTCCGTGCTAATCGCGTACAGGTCAATATAACCACGCAAATGTGGTTACATGTAGTGCTTTATAGGCTATGATAACACTATAACGCTCTCTGTCATATTGTGCAATATTCTAAATTCGCGCCATTTTTTAACAGGGTACTAATGCAATACAGGTTGTTCAGCTTAATGCACCTGAACGAATTAGATATGGACTTCTCTATGGTTTGCGCGTTCATCTGGCATGGATAATCCGTTTCATACATGAAGACAATGGCCTCACATTCATCTGGCCTTATTACGCTAATATCCCGATTTCTTCTCTGGTACTACGTCATGGGACCAGAGTCAACTTGTTCACTAACCACATATTATGCATCACACAAGCCTGATGCAACGGATATAGCAGTGTTATGTAGGTTGCTTGTATCTGGGCCGACGGTACAGTTCTGTGTGGTGATAAATACGCACATAACTTAAATGTTCCATCGTACACGGCAAACTGCTCGGTGGAAGAACATGTTGCTAGTGCTCTTCCTGTCAACGAAATCAGCGCAACTGATTGTGTAGTGGTTATTAATTAAGGATTGAATTAAGGATTACAAGACACTTCTTCGTGCCCCGCGTTCCGATGTGCTGCTTCTGCATGCGTACTTTGCCGTCCAGTCTGTCTGCGAATCGGATAGTATACTTGGAATTAATTTCGAACGTCTATTTCCATTGTGCTCGACGTGTGCTGCAGGTATAGTGCAACCTACGACTCGAACTCCACTTGTGATTAGACTGTGAGTTTACTCTCTACAACTTTTTGCCTTTACTAAGGGACTGAAACCTCCTAGTATTCTTTCAACCACTACAAGTGTGAGTGCGTGCTTTCACTACCGCCTTCACCAAATGTACACTATTTCACGCGCAGGAGCACCAACGTTGTCATACACACATACTTGAAACATGAATATAAGGCTCCCTAATTTGTCACAAATATAACATCAGAAGAACTAATTGCATGAGTGCACAAATAGTAAAAGCATCGCACCACACTGCGGTTGACTTTACGTCTTTAGCGCAATAGCTGGAACTTGCTACAACCTCTCAGTATTAACGGTAGGCTGCCCAACGACATTCGCTAAAAGGTAGTGCTAAACGCTCGCACTGAACAACGATGGAATACACTAGTTCGAACTGCTGACCTTTTTAAAACATAAGCGAACAACTTCTTCGGATGTAAGTAGGCTGTATGTGCTGTTGCAACATGCTCACACTGATCATATGTAATAACGAACGCCACAATCTTCACCCATGGATACGTACACACAATGGTGCGCCAATGTAAGCGCGGATATCAGAATCTGAGAGGACAAGATGACGCATCAGCAGCATTTAATGAAGAGATTCTGCACAAACTGCAAGCTCTTATACAGGCACCTTAATGGTCTTCGTAAGCGGCAACACGAAATCTCAGCACTGATCAAGACTGACGGGTACACGCGATCAGCAACGGAAGCAGCCTATCTCTTACGATTCCATTACTCACAAACGCTCCAGAGAGTAACGGGCCCAACGATTATGCCTGTTACTGTTGTCCCACCTTGGGTTTCTCCAATATCACGTTCACTTCAGAAACTGTCTTAACGAAACTGTTGTCCATGCGTATCCACAGATCTCCTGGTGTTGATAACATTCAAACCAAGGCTTTACAGACAGCAATCAATGATCTGGCGGAACTACTGGCTATATTCTATCTGCGCTGTATGAAAGATGACAATATTCCAATAATCTAGAAGCGAGGGGTTATCACTCCTACTCATATTAGAGGTAGTCGCATTGACCCAATTTATTACCGTCATGTAACGCTACTTCCTGTGCTTTCCAAGAGTATGGAGTCTATCATGGTTGATGCACTCATGCAGTGGCTGGAAAATTACTACATGATAGGACCAAAGCAACAGGACTTCCGACAAGAATGCTCAAGCACTACCAACCGGCAAATTGCACGCAATAGTTAGCATGAAGCAGCTGATGGTAGAGCAGCAGTTGATGTCATTTACCTGGACTTCTCAAAATCATTTAATCACTTAGACCACCGAATTCTGCTCCATAAAATTCAGCTCTATGACATTGGTGACCCCCTGCTGCGTTGGATAGGCAATTACCTGCATGAACGTCGATTGGAGGTGAGAGTACCAGAATCCCTGTCCGAGGCAACTGAGGTGGAGTGCTGCGTACCACAAGGCTTGGTGCTCGGGTCTCGTCTATTCTTGCTTTTCATGAACGATCTGTCCTGGGAAATTACTTCCGATTTCTTATTCTTCGCGGATGGTATCAAGTTATGAGGAGCGATCAGAGAACCTAAGGACCACGTAAAGCTCCAGTGTGACCTCAACACGATTTCGAAGTAGTCAGTTCAGAGTACACTAATGTTCAATGTAGAAAAATGTCACGCTGTTCAATTGCACCGTAGGTACATGTATTGCAAACGGCTTCCCAAGAAAGCAAACTTGGTGTGCTCATTCAAAGTGACCTTAATAGTTCAATGAAGTCAGAAGCAGCAGCGAAGAGCCAACTAACCCTTCGGCTTACTGTAGAGAGCATTCCAAATATTCGATACATACATCTTACTTGCGCCGTCAAGTTGAAAACCTCATCCAAGCTTGGCAACCTTGGTTGAAGCGCGACTTAAAGTGCTTGAGAAACCATAACGCAGCGCCACAAAGAACGTCAAGGGCTTACGAAATCTGTCCCACCATCAAAGGCTGAAGCCACTGAGGATTTCCAGTGGCCGCTACCGAAGGCTGCGCGGCGATCCCATATCAGTCTACCAAATATTGTGTGACCATAATCACGTATGTCGTCACCTGGTGAAACTCAGCAATAACATTAATCTCAGTGGTAACCCTTTGAAATTGTGTGCACAGTATAGCCGCCTGGAACACCGGCGGAATTATTTTTCTCTTTAGTTTTGCCAACCCTGGAACTCTCTCCGCATCTTTTATCCCACACCAAAAATATTTTCAAAAGACGATTGGATATTGCCCTTGACCCACATCACTTTAGTGCCTAAACTGTGCTGTTTTGGAATATATTAATTGTCCGTTTTACCCGGATTAACATGTCACTTAAACCTGAAGTGGCGGTACAAAAGTGAGTATTCTTGTATTTTAATTTTCTCACGAAACACATGAACTGTAAGTGTCCCCATGTTGCCTCGTCTTTCGCATTCAACTTCCGCTTACACTACTATTATTCATTAGCATATCTGTTAGATAAAGGATCAAACAGACAACTCACATATATTTAATAATTGTAGTTTTACCCTCACCAACCTGCTGGACTTGTCAAACAATGATTTTTTACTCGGCATAAATCATTGTTCATTAGACAAATGGGAAAGTAAAGCTTCAGTAATAATGTGAAACTATACATATGAAAAGTCTTGAACTATCTTTGAAAATCACGAATTTAGAAACTATGCATATATAACAATGCTGAGTGGTCAAATTGACCACTCCGAATGTTCTGATGTCGAACATTTTAATTGAAGCCGTAGTATTAGAAGCACTGGAAGGCTCCAGTTAGTGTAGTTACATCTGCTTTTTGTAGTGATCGATTTAGTTCTTGGTGCTAATATCAGAGCAGTCCACTCATATTACGTCGCTTTTGGATTAAAGAATCTAAAAATGAAAAATCGATTTTACTATCTATGTGTAAAGTGCTACGCCGTGGTTGGTAATTAATTTTGAAGTTACACAACTTGATCAACTGAAAAAACTTGTCTAACTGGGGGCTATGTTTCTGCAGTAAATTCAGTGCACAAAACCTATCTTCCCGCACCACCAAAGGTCAATCTTCATCTGAACCTGGCACACACGGGATAGTGTTAATATGTCTCCCACTTTCTATAAAATTGTGTTCAGAACGGCACTGTTCATGCGGTGTGGCTGTCTGGAAACCATCCCTGAGCGGTTCGTCTGGAGGACGCAGGTCATTGTTTAGTAGTTGGTAATGTATTTTGTGGGGGATCGCCCGTTTTTAAGTCGACTGTCGGGTGCGCGACCGTGTGTTCATCATCCTTTGTCTAGATCAGCGAAATGGAAAAGATTATGGGGTCAAAAACGTGGCTGTTAATGGAAGTAGATTATTAATGTAAGTCTGGACGTTCTTTAAATCAGATGTGCTGATATTTTTGCTTCTCTGATTAGGTTGATAAAGCTGTCGCCTCTGAAGGACCAAATTTTTGACCCGCAAAACCCGTACTGGGACGGCTTGAAGCATCACACTCCCTGAGCACCTAACCGTTTACCTGTATCAGGGCAGCTGTGTTCACATAAAGTTTACTATTACAAGTCACCAACAAACGTCACATATCAGGCCACAATTAATCGTCCCTTGATTAAGCTTGGTATATAAGTCAAGGTCCATGAGGTGGAAATACTTCAAAGGCACCATTATTGAGTACTGTTTAAAACAAATTAGCACAATCGACCGTTTAAAAAAATACATTTTACTGATAAAGACCTATGTTTCTAAAGATGTGAACATGTGCTGAGTTACGTGCTGTAACTGAAAAGGTTAACTTTTTTGTATTCCAGCTTGAATCTCGTGCACTGACACAAGTTGGAACCTGAAAAGGTTGAACTAATCGGACGATTAAGTATTCACGATAATTTTACTATTTGCGAACACCCTGTGATACTCGCACTCATCATCTTTGGGGAAATAATTCTGTTGGTTCGGAAAACACTATAAGTGATATTTCAAATAGTGTTTTACATAGACCATTCGTCTGCACAGTCCAATGTGAATTATTTTTTCCCTTCTCTGTTCTTATCGAGTGGGTTTGAAATACGCAAACAGTTCACCCACTTTTGCATTGATTGGCGTGTACCAAGGCTCTTGTCACTGAAAGGCGAACCTGAGTGAGGAACAGACCGGAAGTTAATACTGCTTCTAAACCAGCAATAACGACACTTCCGAAACCCCTAAAAATATAAGTGATTGATGGTGTAACTGAGCTATAAACCAATATACAATTCATTGAGGCAGAGTTGAAAGACTTTAAAAGGTAGATGAGTATAGTGGAACCTATTGTAAAGATATTGACACCACTAACTTACATTCTGAAACGATCGAAATCCCAATGTACTGAACACGTTGAAAAGGTCAGAAACTTCATGGCCATCATAGCAACTGAGCCACATGAAAGGTTTAGTCGTTCTAGGAATGTCGTTATATTTATTTTACCTGGCAGGTACCCTATTGAGAGACACTTGAGCGAATACTTGCATCAGCTGCTTCCATCAGCGAGGGCAAATGCACTGCCATGCGCTTCCGTAAAATGTTTGCGAAAGTACGATTGTCATATACTCCTAAAATTCACCACCGTGGATGCTGCAAACTCCATCCTTAAGAAGCAGTCAATAGTTATAACGCCGACCGAGTTTATAAGAGCGGGTATTAGAGCGGATCGTACCCAACTTGAAAGAGAAATGCGAGCTAAAGGCGGTGCCTCGCTATTCAATTTAGCCTCAATGTCTAGGGAACCACCATTGACAACACATATTTTAAGTGACATCTGTGCTGCTGAGATTGATCTACACGTCCACGTCAAATCTGCAAGAGACGGCACAGCAAAGTTTTTCTCTAATCATGCTGTCCTATCTGCGGATACTACTGTGAGCGAAAATATACCTAGATATACCCCCAAGTCGATTGACTTAACCACTATGCCATTTAGCAATGAAATTTCATACGCAGGAATAAATTGCCTTGCTCCATCGCTAAACTGTATTAAACTTACTCAAGAACTAGAAATAAATCTTCCCGGGAAATAATCCTCTACCTGTAAGAGTCTTAGCTATAAATATACCTTCGTCCTACGAACTGGCAAATATCTTTAACACGCTGAAGAGTCACCTACCCATGAAAGGGTAGCTAGTCTCAGGGATAAAGCTTAAACAATATTCTATTTATTCCTCCGATCCTGTGCTCCTTAATCTAGCAGATGTATCTGACGTCATATGCGGTATTCCCAGTGTGGACAGCTGCGACAGCTCATCTCATTCAGCGAAATTGCCTTTAGATCACCAACAAGAAGCTGTACGTCTAGCCCACAATTTCTGGAAAACTGTCGAACCACAACTAATCCACGGATTCCCGAGCAAAACCCACAGGTGCAAACATGGGCGAAAGTGCTACCGCCGACGTTTTTAGGGCCAACGTTGAAATTGGTCTCCACCGCCCCTACATCACAGTCTGACATACCCAGTGAGCCAAAATCTTGTCAGCCAGTTTCTCAACCTAGTCTAATTACACATCTACAATGGTCTCAATGTTCCTCAAAGACAACCACCATGACCAATTGCACAAATGCTACCATGAAATAATAAACTTAGCTTCTGAGCTGCGGAATGTTATAATCCTTCTTATTAATGCACGTTCTCTGAATGAGAGGCACAGCTTTCGCTGTCTCATTGCTCTCTCAGTTCCGCATTTAATACTAGGAACTAAAACATGATTCTCGCCCCATGTAACATAGATATTACCACGTTGAGGGCTACACGTCCTTTATGAGTAGCTGTCATACGGGTAATGGTGGTGAATGCGTCATATATGCTCGGGGACAGCTATTTACCCACTCAATATTTGACTTAGAGCTATAAAACGTTAATGAATCCGACTGGGTTTCTGTGGACTTGAACAATACCCACATCCTAGTAGGTTGCGTATATATCCCTCCGTAGTGTGACACACTCCACTTAAATTTTTTCACTTCTGGTTTTGACTACTCCTCTTATATAACTTTCGCTCACAAAATAATCGAAGGTGATTTTAACATGCCAAATGTATCCAAGGAAAATTGGTCTGCACCACCTATAGTCTTGAGTGTCATCTCAGATACCCAGCTACTGGGATGGTTCCAAGCCGTGCAAAAACCAACGGGATTTGACAATACTCATGACGTTTTTAACACCACTGTGAATGTACTGTCGCTCTTTCCATGTAGTGCTCATAATGTGGTACGTTACGCTTTTGCATCACCAGTACTAATCTCGAAACTGAATCTTTTTCCTTTAACGGCGGCACGTAGAATCCTTAGGAATTCAGATTGGGATAAAGTTTCGTCTCTTTTGCGAACAAGGAAAGTGGGATAAGTTTTTTCTTAAAACAGACCCACAGACTGCGGCTAGTGAAAAGTATGCTAACTTCCAATAAATCCTAGACACCCTTGCGCCGATCAATAACAATCGAGTAAAAAGTTACATTAGAATTGCCGTGCTTATTAAAGCAATTAAAGAAAGTATGTACTCAGATTAAACTGTAGCTTGAATTTTCCTTGCTGAAATTAACTCAGAAAGGGTACGGAGTTTACTGACTGAAGAGAAACGAGCTCTGAACTCCACAACCAAACCGAGTTACTTAAGAAGTATGATGGGAATCCGAAATAAAATCTAACCTGATACAGTTTCCGCCATTACTCTACCAGACAAATCACTTATTTCGAGTCCTTACATAAATTCAACTACTCTACACATGCCCCTTACATCATCGTTCATTGGTTTATGTGACCAGCGCAACGATTAGCATTGTTAAACTGCGTACAGTGACTTTCAACAGCAGAGATATTCCGCGTCACATAGACTGACTACGATAATCCTCTTATCCTGGCTAAGATACGAGGCCATGATTTAGCAATGTTACTCTTAAACTTGTTTACCATGTCCATGGAGTCGGGCAATTTTCCACTCCAATGGAACTCGCGCTAGTCAAGTCTAGGCACAAAAATGTCCCAAACGCTGACCTCCGAAACTACCGCTGGATAAGCCACACGAGTGTTATTGCAAGACACCAATGGAGCCGATGGTCAAAAATCAAATAATAAACAATTTTCTCCCACAAAACCTGATTGAGCAGACTCAGCATGGCTTTATTCAGTCAGAAACGATCATGTCATGCATGCTGGCTGGGAATTCTCGAAATGTTTAACGAGTTCTGTGGATAATGGCCTTGTAACTACGTTTTCATCGACATGCAAAAAGCACTCGATAGAGTTCCGCATCGCCACCTGCTATGAAAAATGTCGCAATTGGGCATCATAGAACCTTTGCATGCTTGGTTTAGATCATATCTTACTGATCGCACTCAACAAATGCGAATAGGTAGCCACAGGACATCATCGCTGCCTGTTACTAGTGGTGTGATCCAAGGGAGCGTAGTTGGACCACTGCTATTCTTGATGTACATTATTGGCATAAGAGCAATTATTAAACTGGTACATCGTAGCTTGTTTCCGATGATATTAGAGTACTGTACAGGTTTAATCGTAGAAATATGGAACATACTTTGAATAAGGTACGGAGTGATTTATTAGCTCTGGAAAAGTGGTGTAGCGACTGGCAAGTGTGCTTCGCTGCAGATAAATGGGGGACCTTAGCATATCGATAAAAATAGATATGGTCACCCTATACATACACCCTATTCAATTCCGTAACACAATAAAAAACCCGGGTGTTCATTAGTTAGGTACGCTCCATTTCGGGGGCAGATTGAATTGATGGCAGCCAATGCCGGCCAAACAGCGCGATTAATCTTCAAATCACTGATATTGCGTGATTCCAAGCTGCATATGTTCAAGATTTGCTTGCGCCCTATTTTGGAATACTGTTCGATGTCATTCACTAGTTGCAGGAAACGCGATCATCCATGTCTGGAGAATGTGCAGCGTCAGTTCAGCGAAACCCTACTCACCGAATCACCAATACCAAAGTATGCAGAGGGCTGTATTATGCTTAAATTGCAGCCGTTGTGGTTACGGAGGTTGAAACCGGGTCTAGAGTTTCTGTTCGACTTAGTGCACCAACGAATATTTGCCCCGTACACTAGTATACAATTCTTTCAGAATGGAAGGTATAACGTTAGGAATAAGAGCAATTCGCTTCCCACAAGTAGAACAAAATAAACATACGTAGGAAGTTTTATCTTACGAAGTGCTTGGACATCTGGGCCAGACGACCTACTGAATTACGACAATGGGAGTCTAAGCAATCGTTTGGAAAAATGCTGTATATGTTCCGCACAGTGTTGAAAGTCAAGCAACATATGAAACTGGACTGCAGAGTGCAGCCAATGTATGAAGAGGTGGTTGAAGCATAGGTGTAAGTGACAAGTGTATGTAAACATTTATAAACTGTCTGAATACTATCTTCCTGGTCTAGTTAGACAATAAAGGTTCTTCCAATTCCAACATCATATTATCTCCTTTTTCGCCATGCAAATCTAATGTTCCTTTCTCTCTTTACATTTACTACGCACTGCTACTTGTTATCACCTAGTTTCTGGAGAAAACAACTCAATTACCTGACCGTTCTTGATGGTCTGTGAAGTCTACTCTCCACACTAATTACTGTACAACTCAATTATCTGGATTAGTTGGATCTCCCAAAATGGTTCATAGAGCCGTTATTTCCTTATTTTTATTTTTCGATGTTTTCCCCACGTACCTCCTGAAGCAGAACTTGTCGAATATATACCACACATTTGTACCTCGCCGCCTAGAGTTTTTTTTCATTGGTTAGTACGACTGGGTCGACCTCCTTAGGTAATGGAATGAAACTTCTGGATTATCCAATACATCCACGTGTGGAGAATTGTCACAGATGTAGTGATTAGAAAAAATGTGCCTACTCAAGGCAAATTGGTACACACTCGTCGAATGGAAAAGGTGTCAAAGTTGAAACAGTCGGAAACCCAAATGATCTGAATGAGCTAAGGATTATTAGGAAAAGAAAAACATGTTAGCCCACTTATGAAGACAAGTCTAGTACTCATTATCTATAAGAACGGCCATAAAGAGATTATATATAGTGATGGCTTGCTTGATGTTATGTCACACCTACACTAAGCTAAATGGGACGTGAAAGTGTGGATGAAAGTTTTCGTGGGAATAACCCGCACTGAAGCAGGTCCCCAGGAGTCGGTTCCACGGATAGCCATATTAAATAAATAAATAAATAAATGGTCTATTTCTCGACAGTGCGTGCTTTGATCATATTGTATAGCATGAGCACAAAGTAGAGAAATTTGTCGAAGTGTAACGATGTTTCATCTGAAGTGTTGGGAGTTGGCTATCAATTACAATTGGTGCAAGAAATAGCTGATAGTAAGAAT
This sequence comes from Dicrocoelium dendriticum, assembly GCA_944474145.2. Taxonomy (NCBI): domain Eukaryota; kingdom Metazoa; phylum Platyhelminthes; class Trematoda; order Plagiorchiida; family Dicrocoeliidae; genus Dicrocoelium; species Dicrocoelium dendriticum. Next base: position 28,798,040 of record OX104071.1, on the reverse strand, counting down.
AATTGTAAGAATAGTCACTAGTTCAAGTAAGGTAATAGGGTCAACTATTACGCTTTTATCAATAAACACATTCATCTTACTTTTAATCTCTCGTTCATTTTAGCATTTCTACCGAATGAACTCCCCAAAAAGCTTGATTTGTAACTGTTCTGGAAATGTGAAATAACATCTGCACTTTGGGAACAAATCGTACCATATAATCAGTCTAAGCAGCTGGGCTGTAACTCGCACAGTTGAGAGACATACATTCGCATTTACTTTACGCGTTTGTCGGAAATGTCTGTGGCTTGTGACCACAGATTAAGAATCAGCGGTTACAAAGCTGCGTTATATCTACCTTACAGAAGCAGCTAACCGCGGTTTCGGTTGACCCAGACATTAAGGTCCAAAGAATACTGTTTCCTGAACGTGCAATTCAAGTAATAGACAGTGAAATTAGTAGCTAATAGGACCCCAATTGCATACTTGCGTTATCACGATAGTAAGTCAGAAATACAAGCCAATGCGGTCGCTTCATGTGCATTAAAAGTCGGAAATTCGCGTGGGCGAATTTACCGTAAAGTCGGCTATATTTGATTCAGAAGACTTAGTAGACGACCGGTTAATATATTTATGGTGATATACAACGTTTCGCTTTTGACAAGAAAGCTTCATCAGGCGAAGTGAATTAGCTGAACATTAGCATTTTATATCGATCATGGATAAGTTACATACAGACACTAATCAATTTGCAGTTCATCGATGAAAGATTACAACGGTTAAAGGTCACTAGGCTCGTGTGTACGCTGTGGTTTGTTTCAGTCAGAGTCAAATGGGGAAAAGAAATTGCTGGTCCGCGCATAGTTATATGTGGTCAGCAATCTTAAGTGATCCGTCGCAAGGAGAACTTGCTCACTGATATAACTTGGCTTTAGTACTTCGGAATTTGGTGGAGGGAGTGTCGATAATCCATTCCGATTTGGGATCCATCCACCGATGGTTATCAACTTGGTCGGAGTAAGACTGGACACCAGGCACTAGACGACCCTACTCCGTCTATTCTATTCACGCAGTTGTTAGTCTTGGTTATTTCTATAGCCTCAGCAATCCGTATTTGTTTGGTTGATTGTAATCCCTTCCTGATAACCTCCACATTTTCGAAGTCAATTTCGTGTCCCGTGTCCAGCAAATGCATCGCTATTGCCGAGTCTGTGAGTAGAGCTCCATACGCTAGCTCCTTTTACGGAGGTAGTGATATGTGTGGACTATGTTCGCATATGTACGTAATTTCCTCAATGTGTTCGTCCCAAATACGTGCGACTGACTCATGAGACTTTGCCGTGCAACTACTGTGTGTGTGAATTCAGTGCCTACTTGATTGCTACTTTCTTTACCGTTGCTGCATTTGAATTCATCAATAACTGATCTTGTCTACAGTTCTTTGTCTTCTACCATCTATGGATATTCGTTACCTTCGCGCTGTTAGTCCGACACACTAAGAATACTACATAAAGATAATATTAGGGATAGGCAACCAGAGGGTGATCAAAACGTTATGCCATTAAACACCATGTCAACTAAAGCAGTGAGTAGGTCCTTACGTTTAACTAGCCATATCGCCTTATTGATTGAGAAATATTCGCATCATCGCTGAGATGGCATCACTGGGATACAATGGGACATGCATGCGACACGGGAATAGCATCGGATTCTTTCTATGAGGATATAAATATATATCTATGCAGCATTGGCCATGTAACTCGACAGACACGCCACCTGCATGAAAGGAAACAGCATTACTCCCGCTAGCACATGATGGAAAATAAACAGGTTTGTCAATGCACCATACAGCACTCATTATGTGACCGCACTGTATTAACTTCACGAGGAAGATGGCGAATTGTGTGCATGCCCAGTGGAAGATCGCATTTCTGATGAACGCATAAGTCTCTCAGGTGCGTACAAAGCTTCGTATCTTCCGGTGTAACCTAAATAGAGGAATAAATAAATGAACAAACAATTAGCGCAGCTCTGTGGAATGTCGGCATTGCATCTATTGGCCTGTTATGATTCCTCCTCAATTGAAAACTTCGTGCACGCCTGTTATATGTTTAAAAGGTACTTCTGTTCGTCTGCAATTGAGGCCCCGCACGCAGCATCCAGTTCTTTGCAATGGTTGTCACCCACCACTCTTCTGTGGGCTCGAAGACCCCACATTCACACCTTTTTCGTATAGATCGTTTTAAAAGAAAAGGTCGAGGATGCTTCATGTAACTACATCACATGTACAGCTGAACGGTTTGAACATCCACAACTGGCAAATGTCCCTGATTCTCTCTGGTTCTCTGTCTCAGGAGCCTCGGTTTACTTGCATCTATCCGCAACCCGCCAAATTCATCAATCATGGATGTTGTCTGTATTACTTCAGCTTTCGATTTTACATCGGAGTTGCCACATCAACAAAAGATAATTGTAGACGATTTTGACGTACCGAAGACACCCTGGTCTTCCCAGACATCCGCGTCTATACACAGAACCTTCATTTATTCCGTCAGCGTTGGTGGTTGGATACAGTGGGTTACTATGCCAACTAGGTTAACGAACCCATTAGACGTGATGTTTACATTGGGTATGGCCAACGTACAGAGAGACATTTTAGAGAACCTCCCTGGTAGCGACGGCAATTTGATACTCCCAACTTTCACTGTTAAACTGGCCACCAAACAAGTACCTTACTCCTACTATACCATCCACAAGATTAACTGGGAACACTTCCGTCAACTAATCCGCTCCTCCGATTTGGATGCCTTCTTTCTCTCCAACAATGCATGCACAACCGTGGTGCACTTCTATCGTTAGGTTAAGCAAGTCATAACCCTGTTTGATGCATAAGAAAGAGGAATCAGTGACGTCTAAAAAGATGCAGCCGTACGTTCGATCCGTCAGAAATCCAGCAAACCGATCGCGCGCTAAAATGGACAGGATATTTTACAATGATTCCACAGATGCACCGATTCATTTTCGAAATCAGCCCCTTGCAATTGGTGTGGAGGACACATGACGAACAAGCAACCCTACGAATGATATGTGAAGCAAAGGAGCTGTTCAGACTTCGCCGTCGAAGAACCAACTAACGCTTTTCATTGATCATTGAAATTGTAGATGCTATCCAGGCGCCATCTGTGAAGCGTTTAGCTCGTTGTTCTCCACCAACATGAATCTTGTGGTTAACGTCACAATTACACTAAGGCTCCATCTAAAGTGGTATTGTTCTCCGCAATATCCACCGAGCAATACATTCTATACAACCTTCCTCCTTCTGGAAGCTGATGACATCCCCCACCAACCGCCATGAAACTGGGAGGGCCTGATATGTCACTGCTCCTTGTGCATATGCTCACTGTTTCACTGAGATCCAAGCGCTTTCCAGGTCAATGGAAAGGTTCATTTATCAGCCCTCGCCACAAGCGCTGTGCAAAACAGGAGATCGACAACTACAAGCCAAGCCGTAACACTTCTGTAGTGTCCGGATTATTCGAGAAATTAGTAAAACTGTGCATGATGGATTTCATAAACTCACTGCAGCAGATAGACAGGTCCTAACATGGTTTCCTTGACTAGCGATCGTACATATTCTGGTAGCTGTATTACATGCACTACATACCAGACTCCATTCACTCAAAATATGCCCTATAAATTCTGCGCTTGGACATGAAGAAGATCGGGTGCCTCACAAACGGTTACCGATTCAGATAGCTTTCTTTGAAGTCCAGCACAAATTAATACGTTGGCTATCATCATACACGAATGGTCGCGCTGAAATGATCATCTTAGGCGAATATTTCTCTCCACCGCGTCCAGTTACCAGTGGGGTTAAACTATGATGTGCGCTCGATACATTAATTTTTCTTTTTTATATCAAGAATATCACTTTGGTTAACAAATATGGTGTGCCGATTTTAGTTACCAATGATATAAACATGGCGCACGAGTACCGAGGAGTTAAGCTTCCGAATGTACTACCGCTTATTCAAGAAGACATTCATTCGCTTGAGGTTTGGTGCGACAAGTAGATGATGATCTTCTAAGCACAAAAGTCAAGTATCCTATGTCGCGGTTGTTTGATACCCGAAGTATCTATTACACGTAACACCGAACGCATCTGTGTACAACGGTCTACCCGTGACCTCGGAATTAGATATTCTTGTATCTTCAAGTTCTCTGAACAGATTGAGTACCAGATAGCACGCGCCAGACAATCGCTGGCTAAGGTATCTCATTACATGCAGACAATCACAGCTACAGCTGAACTGTTTAAAATCCCCTATCGTCCTATCCTGGAGTATCGCAGCACAATAGGTGGCAATATGAGGAAATCGGACAGAACATCGATAGAAAGCCTTCAACGGTCATTTACTAAGCACGTATGGGGAAAAGATTATCAGAATCTCTAGGAGGCGATGCCGTCAACTCCATCTCCATCCGCTTTGGCTTCAAAGACTAAAACGTAACTGGAGACTACTGCACAATCTGATTCATGGTAATACCCATTGCAATCGATCCATTGCAGCACAATTAAACGCTAGACCTGGGTAACGAGGACCTTACCCTGACTATACCACGATGCAGGACAAATTTGCAGCCTAACTTTTGTCTAACCATATATGCCTCTGTCACGGAGGCGAAACAGCTGACTACGATGGTACACACTAGCAGGGCGAGATTGGATCACGTGAGCGGCTGACAGACTCGTTGTCATGGTCAAACCGGAAGCTAACGAAACCAGACCGCCATTGCCGCACGGGTTGCTATGTTGCTGACGTGATCCTACCTACAGTCAGTGAGTGATGGCCACTACCAGAGTCGAATATGTTCAGACCAGAAGTGTGACTCACCTCAGTGATAGAGGCGAGGTAAGCGCATGTGACCTATAAAAGTAGCCATGTTTTGTGCCTAATATACTTCGGTCTAGCGTGCTCGGCGTTTTGTTTTCCCCGGCTGATTGGTAGCGCAGAGAGGCAGAGGCAAAGGGCAGCGTTACAACAGCCTCTCTGTGGAATCGGCTGCCATTCATCATCAGGTCGTGTGAGACTGTGCAATCTTTTCGCAGTAACTTGGGAAGCTACCTCGACCTGGACACCATTATGTCGTTCTTTTCGTGTGGAAGATCACTTGAACATCCATTCAATGTAAGCCCAGGTAAAGTCTAATGAGTGCAATACCAACACTTCAGGCAATGTAATTAGCCCTCAGTGTCTACAGCATACTCAACCTGCAAATTTTCCTCCTAACATCGCATAAGACATGGGGCAAATACATTTCCAGGAATGCAGACAAATATAAGAAGCGATTGCTCTTGCAAGTGCATGACATCACGTGTGCGCGCAAGCTCTGTGCCAAATATTGTCACAGCTTTTCACTTGATGAGAAATAATGCCCATTATTATTATTATTACCATTGTTCTTGTCATTAATATTGTCCTCATGCGGTATATTGTTTCGACTAGAGGTAACACCAACCTGCAGCCTAAATGTGCCACTGGTACTGTGCCCCTTGGACCGATTACATATTGTGTGCACGATGCGTTACGGACTGTTCGGGCAAACGCTGGAAAATGGGCACAGGAACACCAGCTACCGGCCGTGTCAGGATGCGAACGCATGGTAACTCATTCCGACAAAATTTTGTTAAAATTGTGCTAAGGGAGAACGCTTAAACACTTCATCCTAGGTTGACCAGCTTCAGCCGGGCGTGCTGTTAGTGACTTATAACACTGACAGTCATCCCTATTTGTCTTCCGTTAGGACCAATGTGTCAGCCTACCGGGAAGCATATCTGCCTCCCATAGACGCCTACATCTATCCCTGCGCTTTTAACCTGAATATCCCATTGACTAATGTCTCATGACCATTGAAAGTGTCACTGATAATGCTCGAATGTAGACTCGTAAGGAGAGGGCTTACTTGATGTGTTTGTGAACTTGAATGAACACCAATATCTCTTGATGCTTTAACAAGCTAGTTACTAACACTATGCGTGAAGTTGCCTTTACAATTCAGAGCAACATAATCCGAGATGGCGCGGCTGAATTTTTGTTGCATCGAAGTCTTTCTGTGCAACGGCCACCGTCGGTACCTATATAGATTTTTAAATAGCTATACGGTGAACACCCTGATAATGATATTGGCTCTGTGTATGCTATGAAATTCAATTGTGAATTCTGTTCTTCCTTACATATATAAGCCTCCAACCTTTCATTTTCTCTCCATTTGTTCTCTGGTTATCTAAAAAGTACATTCCGACACGCTTAATGCAACCGTGAACTCATAAATCTGACCACAAGGAAGGCTATTTTAACCGTTGCTCTTTCACTAGTTGTCATGAGATGTTTGTTAATACTCTCAGCACACCTTTGACGGGTCTTTTTATACGGTGTTTACAAGCTTGGATAATTTTAGAGGTTTGGAGGCTTGTCAGGATAATGCCTGTGTTAGACAAGTTATCCATAAAATTCCGTTCGATCGCCTGTACATCTGTCCTGCTGAATATTTCCGAACGACTGCTTGTGCGGTGCATCTCAACAAGCACTCCAGCCGTGTACACAGCTCAGTTCGCGTACAAACCTTGACGTTCCACCTTGGATGCCGTGGCATATATTGTTCATTCTACAGCATCTCTAGTGGTTGCGAAATGCAGTAGTGTGCGGCTCCTCTTCCTTGAATACGCCGAAGCCTTTACCAGTGTCGACAGATCTATCTTGTCTAATAAGCCGTCGGCGAATGATGTTCAACCACCAGTGTGCAACTTGATGAGCAACTACTTCGATAACCGGTCTCATTTTACCAAGGTACGGTAAAACGTCCCACACTTTTAGTACTAACTGGAGCGTCTTACAAGGAGCAACCGTCATTCTTCTTCTTTCTATACATAGAAATCCTTCCAATACGTCCCTAAATTTATTGGATGTAAGTATGCTGACGCGGTAGTCTTAGGTAGCATTGCGCCAACTGCTGAATCATTAACGGCTCTGCAATTCGGTCTAGAAGAGCTTCAGCAGTCGTCGCCGTCGTCCCGATCCCTTACTCTCAAAGCATCCAAATACCGCAATGTAACTTTCTCTTTTATCTGCACTGACAAACGTCTGATTGTGGCAAACGCTTCTCCCACGTGGTAGGGGGGTCAATATAGCCAGTTTATCCACTATTAAGTAACTTGGTGTATATTTATCTCACAACCTACATTGGTCGACACACATTGACGAAACATTCCGCATAGTGCGGAAAGCATCATTTTATGCGTTCAGAGTCAAAATGTTTTCAGTGCCCTGCCCTTTAATTTACAAACTCGTGAATGGTTGTGTTCTTCCCCATTGGCAACATTTCTGGTCTATCGTTTTCCTGGTCTTCTACAAAAAGACTTCAGAACGATTGTGCGTTCCATTAAGCTCATTTCTAAGCGTAGTGGATTGTCCAGAGAGTCTCTGGTTGACTTCATCGTGACTAATCACTTTAGTGCATATGAAAACTTTTCAGCAAATATTTTAAATGACCCTTTTCACCCTCTTCACGCTGATTTATCTAAAGCCTTATCCAGCTCGTTTACCTGCTCTAAATTTAGAGTTTTAGTTTCTTTTTTCACAACACGTTATCAAAACTTTATTTTACCTTATTTATCCCGTTTTCTTGTGGACTCAAACTAACTTATCAGCACCCGCGTAAACGCTTACTTCATTGATGTGCATGTGTATTTTCGTTTTACGCTTTTATTGCAATTTCTTGTCTACGTTATGCCTTACTACGTCCGCAGTGCTAGTGAAAATATGCTGAAAATATTCCCAGTCGGGTTCATAAAGTTTATTTTGACTTGACTGGATTAACAGAAGAGTCTTGCATTAGCTACGTCTGTCAAATTATTATTTGTGTAACAGAGAGGGAAATAAGTGAGCGTAGAAAATGGATTTTGCTTCTTAGGGAACGTGCATTGAGGTTGGTGGTGTAAGTTCGTCATTGTTTGAAACAGTGTGTGACCATCTTCTGATGAAAATGCATTGGACTCGTCAATGAACTTCAGCGTTATTATGTTTATTTCAGAAGTGTCTGAATCACTGAGCTAGATATTTTTTGGGAGGGCAGGTGAGTACATATAGGTTGAACTTTAAGCCTCAACTAATCCGTCCTACCCTTACTAATCCGTCCTTAGGACGGTTTATCATTTAGGAGCCCTGGCAGTCCAGGGGACAAGGGAATAGCTGGGACATTGAATATAGCTTGCGACTAATGTGACGCTTAGTCATCCGTGTCATCTGAAGAGATTGAATACTGGCAACATATAGTTGGCGTCCGTTTGGAGTGTCATTGTTGAGAATGGCTATAGAACCATCCCCGCTTCCCCTAAAAAGTGTTGGAGGAGGATGCTTAGGAACGTGTGCGTAGGTGTGGGGCGAAGTAGGAGGACGCGTCAGCAAATTGTTTCTGTTGCTAAACCTGTTTCGATCACTTGTGCTGTAGCTTGGTCGATGAAAAGTAGGAGTGTCCAGGAGATAATTTTTCGTATTATCTGCTGGCTTCGGATTCCGTGAGGTGTTATGGTAAAGGAGATTTTAAATGTTGTGCGGTATGTATGAAGAGATTTTGTCGACATTTTTGTAAACACCGGGCAGTGTAGTGAGCGACTTGTTGACTGGTATCAGCATCATGTCGCTATCATCCCATTGTCCACCTGTGGATGTGTGTTTGTTGTTGCTTCCGGTGTTAGATCTTGTACCCGAGCCCCTGCCGGTCACACATTTCTCTTGTCGAGGCCTGTTTATGGTTTCAACGTCCGATGTTTCCAGTTTGTGCCGACCGTTGGTCATAGCATTGTGGTTGCTGTAATATTGGGCGGCTGTAGTTTGGGAATTTTTATGGTGGAACTAGGAGAATTCGACGGTGTTATTCCGAGGTTCGCAGAACTGAAATGCATGCCAACACAGTTGATTTCTCCATTTAGTGCGACTGCTTTCTGTGTCGCCGTAAGAGGTCCCGAGTCGCATGTTGTCTCGGCTTTTGGCGTTCGTGGCACAGTCTCAATGAGTGACCTGGGAATAGTGGTTCTATCAGGTTTAAACAGTGCTTTCTTAAACTGAGTTTGTTTTGTAATGATTAGTCGACAACCTATGAATCTCTCGGCCGCTACTTTGCTAGAAACTTTGAAAATAATCGGATATTATTTTAATGGTCATTTCTTTTTAATGCGCAAACATTTGCATTCAACTTCAAGCAGACCGCAGGTGCTCACGAAGGACGTCTTCCATTTGTCTAAATAATATTTTTCGGGAATCTTGGATCCGATAACATTTTTAAAACCTATGCTTTCGATCTTGTACTTCAGACGCGATGCATGAAATAAGCCGTTCCACTTTTTTTATCTGGGTGGGCTCGAGATTTGCTGAAGGGTTGCTAATATATTCTAAGGAAACCAAATGATCCTTAAGGGGTTCGATGCATACCAAAGTTTGTTTCATTTCAGAAAGTTGTAGTTAAAGGGGGAAAACTTCATCATTTAACTGAGCAATGAGACTGCTACTTGAAGAAGCACTGTCCTGGGATCATTTAAGTATTTTGTGTTTTAACGGCGCTGATTGTGGAGTGGATGTTCAATCCTTGATCTGCCGAGTGCGACCAAGTTTATTCAGAGGCATTATGGATTAATGTCGTTCGGGTTGACACTTGTAAAGTGTTTACCAATAGGTGCCCAGAAATAACGTGATCTTGGCTACAGTAGGAAGTAGCGGGTAAATGGATAAACCAGAAGACTGTAGTCTTACAAGGAACTGAACGACTAAGAACTAACTGGGAAAATACAATATATGCAGCATACGACGGTAAAAACTGACCGCTCTCGATTTTTCAGTCCAGGGCGTTCGAGTTCCGCGCTGTTGGTAGCCTCGTACTCGTCTGCATATTGGCTGCACTATACGAAATAGCTTCGAGGTCAGGCGTGGGCCATCGGTGCGAACGGTTTGGCGACGAATGACTATCGATCCGATACCTACGATGCGCTGCTGTGGATGCAAGCATGTAGCCGCACGGACACACTCGCTGAGCACACGCAAAGGCGAAATTCTCGGTAACTATGGTTGGCGGCATCCGGTTCCGTATTTGCCTGTCAATGTGGCCTCCATAGGACAGCCACAGGACGCGTGCGCCTACAGAGAGACCATGGGTGACTTGTGCTGCACCACCCACAGCTCCAGCCACACATCCCATATTCAGTGTAAAACCGAAGGAAAAAGACCGGGAGGCAAATGGATGGCAGCCAGGTTTCATCAACGGAGCCGGCCCACACTCCTTCACAGGCAAACACAAGCACGCTGTATTTGGGGAATCAACCGCACACAAGGCGGTGGCTGGACCGTATTCTGCTCCACACTGAGTGCATGGAATCACACTTCGAGCCTAGCACGGCCACGAAAAACGTGCACCCCGTCCCCTCCAGCAATGACCAACTGTCTGCTGGAGCCAATATGAAAGAGGTAGTGGATAATAGACAGGAAGGCACCTTGTCAACATGCAAATCAAGCGCAGCCTTACGGGGGAGATCAAGCAACAGCCAATTCCTTGAAACGACAAGATGAAATAAAATAAATCCAGTAATGCATACACATAATGTGACATAACAATTCGCTAAATTAATATATGAAGTAAGTTGGTTAGCAGCGAATCCGTGATACGGAAAACGTCCATACGTTACTAAAAATTGCTACAACCGCAACAAAATTACCGAGGATAAGCGCAATTAGTGTAAACGTGACCAGTTAACAGAAGATTAGTCAGGTAAGCAGAACAAATCAAATAAAGTGGAATGAAATTTATCAAGCTTAAAAACACCTAGTTTAAGTGTAAGTTGCTTTAGCCCAACTGTGAGCAAGAAGCATCTAGATTGCAACATCAGCCTCAGCATGGGGCAAAACGTGCAGAAATACAATTAAACTTACAAACTTACTCGGACAACCAATTTACCCAACACCAACCACCATACCTCGTGCTTTACCGTATCAAATGCCTTGGTGATATCAACAGAAAGCGAGTATAACGGCTGCTCTCGTTCACTGCACTTTTACTGTAACTGACGAGCCGCAAACATCATGTGGATGGTGCTGCGCCCCGAACGGAATGCGCACTGCTCTTCCACCACGTTGGGTTCTACAACCTGACTGACGAGGCGGTTGAGCAGGATTCTGGCGATCATCTTGCCCGCACAACTCAACAAGTTGATGCCACGATAATTCGGTGCATTTGCTTACTTCCTTTGCCCATGTGTAGTAGCCCAAGGGCTTCCTTCAGCTCAGGAGGCACCTCCTCTTCAACCCACACGCATTGCACCAAGTGGTACAGCGATTTCATCAAGGCAGGTCCGCATAGTTACAATCATCTATCCGGGATCATGTTCGCAACAAAACACATTTGCCATTTCGCAGTTAAGCAAGTGCTCTCTTCGTCTTATCACTTGTTGGTGCTTCAGCAAGACGTTTTTCACCTCTTGACTTTGAATCCCCTACAACACAATCCAGTTAGTCTCTGAACGTCTGTTCAAGAGACAAAGTGCTTTCGCCAAACCTGCGTTATGTCTGCAGTCTGTATGCAGGCAGCGCCTGAAGTAGCATCAAGATGCGTTCACAGCGGCGCCAACCTCGGTCCTTACACCGCCTACAAGGAGTCAAAGAACTCCTTGTGTTGGCGACGTTAGACACAGCATTCCATTCGATTCGCCTTCTCCGTCCAACATGCATTGTTAATGCGACGGAGCTATTGGGCCAGTCGTCGTCTAATGCCGCGAAATTGACTATTCTTCCCCAAGTCACTGAGGTCTGCCACGTGTGCAGCAAATGCCGCATTGTCCTCAGACACCATTGCGCTAATCGTCACATTTTTGTCATTAAACCAATCAGGCCGCCTACAGTTTGAGCGATCGATGGTCTTTTATGCAGCAGTTGTCACCTGGTCATGAATCGGGTGCCAAAGGTCGCCAACTGTAGGTATGCATTTTACATCACACGAGCGCGCAAACTTCGTCTTCTCCAACGTCATTACGCCCACGCTTGCGCTGACCGGTCGCATGATAAACGTGCTCTCTTCTGTCACGGCGTTTCACGTATTCTTCTATACCTAGCGCAGTCATCACGCACTCATTCCATTCGGATTAACTCTCCGTGTTCAGTGGGAATATTTTTACAGAATTATACAGAAAGTAATTTGTGCTACAGGGTTCTTTTAGCACTCTTTGGGCTTCCATCCGGACACACCACACCGTTGGTTTTAGCAGTTTTCTATGCTACGACACTGTGATCGGTCAAGGATCCATTGTGCTATCTGGTGATCCTAGAAGCACATCCGTTGGATCGTTTCTAATGAATACACGACTCAATGTACGGTTTTAATTACATTCGCCCATCGCCAGTAGCTGCCGCTAAAGTCGACACAATACAAGCCAATTCCAACGGCTTTGTCCTACAGGACCAAGTGTGGCTCGAAATGCAAGCCAAACTCCGTGTACCTGTGTGCACCTCGTGGCACACGCACGTACGGTAACCGGCGTCGAGCGTGCGACTGGGACAAAGAACGCGAGGATCGCTCGTCCTCTGGCACAAGTGATCAGACAAGGACAGCGTTCGTTTGCAACAGCGGCCCTCATTAGAACTGATTCCATCTAACCTAATCAGAAGAGGCTTTATTCGGGACTTTTGCGGCCTTGCGTTACATCCCCGTTTTGTTGGTTTAAGTCAAGTGCAGTATAAGAGACTAATCAACCTGACTGATGCGCTCTGGTTTTGCCAAACATGTAGAGCAATCCCAACAGTCAATTGTTTAAGATCGCTCGTGATAACTGCGAAAAACTGAGTGAAAATGTTGAGCATATGGCGAGCTGCATGGCCTCACCATTATAAGCCAACAACACTGAACTCATACAACAGCAAACTCCTCAGAGCTCTGTCCCTAAGTCGAAGGCTAAACTCAGGCTTGCTAACCGCCCAACGGCATCTGCGCCACCTACTCCGACAATTACTAACCATTTATGTGTGCAAGCCATATCCAGCGTAACTTCTACTAACTCATCCCTAGATGCCATATCTCACGAGTTGGTCACAACACCCATAGTCCAGAGGCGGCTAACATACGCATCGATCGCCTCGATAAAAAGGTTTAGAGAACTGCACGTCCATTATCTGGACCAAGCACGGGCGATGCGACGCTGAGTTTGCAACATATTTTAGGGTCTGCCAAACAATCCAAATTCCCAGGCACAACACTCAAACCGACGTTTACTAAAAAGAATTCCAGGGCGTTAACATTCCTGTGCACTTTGGTTCCTGAGCCCAGCTCTGGCACGATAAAGACCAAGTTGGTAGATGATCGCAACCATTTGCATTCCATCTGCGATGCTATTGGTATTCGGGTTGGGCCAACTGCGCTACTACGAGTATGGCGCTACCCAAACTCATTTCTCTACGGCGAACCACAATTTCTTTGAGGAACCTTGAAATCAACTGATTAGACACAGGTAGTACTACTCTTAGCAGTTCATCTTCGTAACTAATCGAACGGGATACACATGCTCAACAAAACCAGTTGTCTGTCACTGTGGTCTCAACAATTGTTTGCAGCGTAACCAAAGGCTATTTCACAAACCACAGGCAGTTCACCAAGATTAATGGAGAAAAGTCTTCTGCATTGCTCCATAGGCGTCGTGTTTAACAGGCGGTCACCTTTCACCTGCTCTATTTTCCTTATTCCTTGACAAGCTTCCCATACCATCTACCTTTATTGAAGGCAAGTACGTTGATGATCTCGTATTGGGGTGCGTACCACCGCTTTGACATCTTCTATTTTTCAAAATGATCGAGATAAGCTCCTGCTTTGGTTCTCGTCCCGATCCCTGACTTTGAACTGTAGTAAATGTTGTGAATTAGCATTCTCGTTTCTTCGAGCTGACCAGTTACAACTTGCTTTGTACGACACTGCTACATTGGTACTTTGTGATCAGTTCATACCCAGATCGTCAAGTACTAAATTTTTAGGGGTCTTTTTATCCCGAAACCTATATTTGCCTTTCCACGTTCTCGAAACATTTTGTGAGGTCAGATGATGGTCATTTTACGCACTTTCACTTAAAGTACTTTCTTTACCCCGTGATTGGATTCTTAGACTTGTGACTGCATGTCTACTTCCACATTCGCGCTATTGTTCCTTTGTAATCTTCCATGAGTTACACAAAATGAACGACAGATTGATTTTACCGTCCATAAAGATTATTTCCAGATGCAGCGGATTGTCTAGAGGGACGCTTGTGGATTTCATTGTCAACACGATCCTAGATGTTTGTAACAGATTTTCCTCCAAACTTCTAAAGAAACCTCTTCATCCACTATCTTGTGACCTAACCAAAACATTATCTAGTATCGCTACCCGCTCCAAATATAAAATTTAATTTTCAAGTATTGCACCTTACCGCAATTCGGTGCAACCATACCAGTCCGGCTTACTTGTTGACTCGACCAAAACTACCAGTATGATACGCGAGTATTTGATCAAGTGAGTGGTGTTGATAGTTTTACGCTGAAGTGTTCGTCCCTCACCTGAATGGACGCTTGATTCCCAATCAAAACCCGAAGTCGCTGGCCCCCACAGGACAGACAGAAGACCTGATGGGACGAACAGAGCAACAGGGATGTATTTGGGAATCACTGTTTATTATAAAGGTGAAATGGAAAGTTCGTGAATGTTATTTAAAGCGAACGTAGAAAGTTCTGAGAAGGTCAGCTTACAGTCAATAAAGGGACGCTGCCCTCTCGTTAATTGGCTGCTTCTCCCGGTTGGCTCTCACTTCGCCCCAATCAGGGCGGATGAGTTTAGATAGTCTGCCGCGGCGATGGGATCCTGGCTTGTTCGCATCGCGTATTCCTTCCTAACATACGCTTTTTATTTTTTATTTAACAGTACTTTCAAATACATTATCATCCACAGTGTTAGTCTACCATGCTGAAAATGCACTTACCCGGGTGCATAAACCCTACTTTGACTTGACTTGGCTTGACATTGGTATTCGTGCAACTTTGCCATTGGTCACTGAACGCTTCTTGTGGCCAAACGTGAAAAGGATGTTCGTAACTGGACTCGAACTTGCCTTTACTTCTAAAGCCCCAAGGTACACCGACTTACCTGCAGTCCACTCGGATCATTGCCTGTCCGGGATTCGCGCTTCTGACACGTACACTTAGACTTTGTAGGGCCCTTATGTCATTGCGGATTCGTGCACACTGATATGTGTCGGTCGCTTCAGTAGATGGTCTGAAACCATCCCTGGACCAGACTGCACGGCGGAAACCTCTTCTTTTGGGTTTCTCACTACGGACTGCAGAACGCCTTTCGAAACTTCACAAATTAACACCTTATGCAACTTCCTTGGAAGTCGGCTTAAACATACGACTCCATATCACGCTGCAGCGAATGGCCTAGTCTAACGCTTTAATCAGCAGGTTAATTCTGCGCTTTCTGACATTTCTGACACTGACAGGAGTGAAAACATTTAACTGGTACTTCTGGGTATCCTCAAGAGCATCATAGCTGGTCTGCAGTACGCAACAGCAGAGCACGTCTGCCACATTTCAGCTGACATGAGAGTTCCTTTCGCCATCCTCGCCACGGAGGATGCCACGGTCCAGATTCGCACCCTTCTTCTCGCAACCAATTAGTTTGTTACTACCGAACCCACCTCGTGTGCAGACGAGAGATGCACAGTGGACTATCTACGTGAACATATTTATTCGTTCACACAGATGCAGTAAGTTGTCGTCTTAGGCCTCCTTAAACCGGTCACTTCAGCATCCTCTAGCAAACTCCCAGAGATTTTACCATAGACCAAAAGGGTCACCAAATAACGGTGTTTACCGATCGTCTTAAATTTGCATTCGAAAACCTGCCTAAAACTTACTAGGTTAAAAGCACAGGTACAGCCACCTGCAACTTCATCTTACGCACTACACCAGACTCTTCCGTTACCCTGACCCGCAGCCAACCCAGCCCCAACTCCAGGCAACTGACCGGGGGGGGGGGGGTAAAACTCATACCTTCTGCTCGTTTTTCCGATTTTGTCAATGTTTGTTGGTTTCATCAACATGCGTATCTTTTGTGCTAGCCTTGTGCTTAATTCATAAACGTTTTGCAAAACGACAAAAATTCTCAATTCATTTCGAAAAACTAATTGTCTTCCTTTTTGCTTCGCATACTTGCATTGTTTTCAATAATGCTTCACGCCACCTGTCCCGACTTCGTTTCATCCTTTTCAAGATTTGATGTCAAAATCCGTCCGCGGAGAAACCGTGGCATTTTCTGGCTCATGTGTTCAAAGCCTCAGGCCCCACCACGTTGGCTCCAAGCGATCGCTGTTTCACACTCTACGGGCATTGACATTCTAGTCTGGTTCGGGGGACTACGAATACGGTCCTCCATCGATGACATCTGTTATTTTTTGGGGACGAGGACGGTTACGGCTGTGGATTTCAAATGCGATTAGGAGAGTGACACATTCCAGATGCACCGTTTGTATGCCGCAAAAGAAATGCTCTATCGGCCCTTTTTCTGGACTGGCCAGTCTTTTACCAGTCTGACCAACCCGCTCCGATGGCCCACAGATGCTGCACATTCGGTGGACGTTGGATCCGTCGCGGTGAACCGATAGATTGGCCTGCGTGGTCACCGGATCTGAACGTCTAAATCGTCGATATTTACAAACATTTCACACATTTCATATGAATAAATGTATAGTTTCGAGTGCACACGAGGAACACCATCAAAATCATGATCAATTTGTCCAACGTGATTGTTTGCCTGTGAGGGCAATAATTATATTCATGACTAATTGCTATGCTGTCTAATGGTGCCACCGTTACGTCGGAACAGACTGAAACCTAAGAGAATTTTCAAGTCAAGTCAAGTCAAGAATTCGTTTTCTTACACATGGAGGGTGAATTTTTTAGCTGTAACATACACGCAATCGAAAAGGTAAAGCGAACAACGCTGTAACCTTACAATGTGCTCCTGGCAGTATGATTTCCTTTAGCAGGAAGGCAGCTTAATAAAAGCGTTCGGAAGCCAGTGATGAGGCGACAACATCTTTTGTGGCGATTGTCTTATGTCATATTGCGATAGCAATATGACCCCATCGACCGGCTATCACAGACGGCCAGGCTGTTCTCAATTGCTAGCACAACAAGCCACTAACCACCTTGCATGAAACCCTTTTGTTGGCTTTGTACCTGCGTGGGTGTCGACTACCAATTCATTGAGGCATGACACGTTGATTGTAGCTGTGCTGTTAGGCTTACGTACATTTCTCATAGTCGAGCGGCTCTGTTTTTCCTGCGATCGTAGGTACACATGCCCCGCCTCTGTGCCCCAACTCACCCCTGCGGGCACATGTCTGGTAAAGCAATTCGTGCCATTGGACAGTTAGCAACTTAGCATGTCGGTGTAGGTCAGCACCTGAGCACAGCCGCCCTAGCTTCGGACATAATTAATAAAACACCCCATAAATTTATTACCTATCCCAAGGGCCGTCTCGAGTTGTTGCATAGTGTGCCCAATACCTAGTCCTTCAAATGCGCATCGCAACGGACTGTCTGCTCCCTCCTCTATGGGAGGCTGGGGAGTTGCACTGTGCTACAGTTCAAAATGCAAACAGAAGGGATCGCGATTAACGCCCGCTGTGCTCACTCAGCCAATGGTGACCTGGCTTCGAGCGCCTTCAAAAGTATCTCTGATGACAGTTTATTGCTTAAGTTGCACCAAATGCTCAGCAATCTTTCAACCATTTGTTTGTAGTAGAACAGGAATTTCAGCACCCTTGGACCACATTTGTGATAGTTAGGTGATATAGGTAACCTTGAATATTAGTTGGCAATCATTTCGTGAAGAGACAGAGCTGCGCTGTTGTAGCGCCACTATTACAAATCAATACCTTGGGTTTGCGACTTTCCGGAAGACGGGGATTTGGAGACACCATGGATAAATATCGACCTTTCGTCGTTTTGCTCATGGTTTCATCCCGAGATTTTCTTCCTTTGCAGACGCTCACTCCAAAAGATGTCATGGAATAAAGGAAAGTCACATGAGGCATCACGAAAATGGTGATTTGACCAGAGGGCAGTCTCTGCTTTGTCACTCGATTGAAATATCACCTGAAGTAGTCATGACGCGTCATAGGGAAGTGATGTTTGGTGGCAGACGATTCGGAAAAAGATAGCATGTTTTGTCCGGATCACATTGCTTGTCACTTGGATTTCCTGTGTTTCAGCTCGTGCAGTAGTTTGTCTTTGACAGAGTTTACCTTTACTTCAGACACATTAGAGTAAACTATCCTCAACGGGTTCTATGTCTTCCTAGTGTTCATAACTTTGGATGAGCGATTGCTCCCTTTTTCTGGCGACTGGGGTGCGGAGTTCTCGGAGGCACATCGGTATTCGTTCTTTATCGGACGCTTCTTCAGTTAGATGCGTACGTGACTGCAACCTTCGCTTTAGCTCCGCATGCAGGAAAAACGGCTACGTATGTTGTCAGAATTTAGATAATGCAACCCGAATTCAATACAGTGGCTTGTGGCACAGACACGCCCGATGAAAAGTGTTTGTCACTTCCCGTAGGATGGTTGGGGTGAATATGATGAATTTGAAATATGTGGGTCATCTACCGAGCGTCTACCGAGATGCATGCATTGATAAGTAACGTCAGTGTAAGTTAAAACAAATCGATTGTAAGCATGAAGAAATGCACGGGGTGCAATGGTCATTGATGTAAAGCTTGAGAAAAGTCAAATATGATCGCTCACTTTGGTCCGTTGGATTTATAAATCCAGTCGAAAGGCATGATTGGCGTCCTCCACAACAGCGTAGTTTAAGTAACAAATGGCTGGAATCTGAGAGCAACATCAAATCGTTTTTCTGCAGGGGAGGCAGGGGAAGATTCAACTGAGTTGGGGAATGCGTTCCAGGGTTTCCAAACCCGAAGCGTAAAGAAATCACGTCGATAAACTAGACGGCTATTTTATTCCCACAATTGCAAGCATTTATCCCTGAACTGGGTGTTGTGATTAGGTTTCAGCAAATGGCGGCATATTTGGTAGAGGTCACTCAGTATCCGATACGCTAATATGAGATCACCGCGCAGCCTTTGGTAACATCTGCTGAAACCTCCCAGCAACTTCAGTCTTCGGTGGCAAGGGTTGTAGCACTAGGCATTTTTTGTTGCTGTTCGTTGTGCTGCCTCTAATGCCCCTAGGTCGCGCTTCAATCAAGGTTGCCAAGCTTGGATAGCGTATTCAACATGCGGGCGTACGTAGGAATTGTGCGTCATTGAGAAGATTGATGGTTCAAATCTTCCGAATGCCCTTCGCAGCATGCCGACGTGTTGGTTGCCTTTTAGCAGCTTACTCAGCCTGTTTTGAGCAGTTAAGGTCACTGTGTATGAGCACGACAACGTCACCTTCCTGGGAGCTGGGCTGCAACCTCTGTGCCTCAAACAAATACGTGTAAGTTGACTGCAAACGTTTCGTCACCACTCGAGGTGATATCGTCAGTGCGCGTGAATTTAGCAAAGTGGCGCGTACGGAGCGTCAGTGAGTGTGGAGTCCACACTCACCTCGAGTCACCTCGAGTGGTGACGAAACGTTTGCAGTCAACCTGCCGAGCTCAGCGAACACTAAGTCAACCAACTGAACAACCTGAGCTACCAACATTGGCTTCTATATCGTAAATACGTGTAATCATGTCTATGGCGTAATTGTACAACGCGACATTTGTCTACGTTGAATGGTAGGGCGTTTTCAGCTGACTAGTTCGGTACCATGTTAAGCTCGCACTGGAGCTGTTCGTGGTCTTCCGGGCCTCTGATCATTCCCATATCTTGATATAATCCGTGATAAATAAGAAATTGAAGCAGTTGATCTCGCCAACTCGTTAACTAACACCAGGAATAGACGAGGTCAAAGCACCGAGTCTTGTGGTATACCATACTCCATGTCAATTGCATCGAATCGAGATCTCCGGACTCTCACCTCGAGCCGTCGTTCGGGTAGATAGCTGCTAATTTTTATACCTCCTGGAAATCGATCGATTTCACGTGTAGTCTGCGTTGCTGACATATGTGATCTCTCTAACACTAATCCAACTCAGGATTGCGTCGCCAGTGCCGTAGTTCAGAGACTTGTGTCGGAGAATTTATGGTTTAAGTGATCAAGAGCTGTTGAGATGTCCAGGTAAATGACATCTACACCTGCTTCATCATCAACGGCTTTAGTTCAGCTATTACGTGCAAGTAATAGGTTAGGGGTACATGAAGGCTTTTGATGGAAGTGATGTTACTCTTGGGTTATTAACTTGCGGCTTTCCTGATACTGTGTCAGCGCAGCTTCCATGATTGATTCCATAACTTTGGATAGTACAGGAAGTAGTGTTATTGGACGATAATTGGTAAGGTCAGCGCGACTACCTGCTTTAGGAATAGGAGTGATGACCCGTCAGCTCCATACTGGTAGAATATGGTTTGCCTCTAGACATCGCTGATAGAAAACGGTCAGTGGTTTTTCTAGATCAATAGCTACTGCTTGCAGAGCCTTCGGTCGAATGTTGTCAGCCCCTGGAGAACTGTGGATACCCAAGGATAACAACTTCTACAACACAAGTTTTGCAGTGAAGATGATGGCGCATAAATTGTTGTAAAGCTGCCTTTGTACTGCCGCACTGCTGCTATTCTGCGCCTGCGAGACTACGACCGCCTGATTGCTCAGTCACACGCCCAACCAATCGACGTGATACAGAAGGCCAAGGCTCGGTAAACAGGGAGTCTATTCTACACGATAGGTCAGTTCTATCTATTGGTTAACGAAACCTACTAATTTTGGAAGCGTTTGGCTCTCAGCGAATGTGAGTTAATTCCGTCCCACGGGTTTTCCATATTTGGCAGAATGGTTCGCCTCCGTTGACTCGGGCTTGTATTTGCTGGCCAATCAGTTTGCACCCGATCCCCAAATTTGGTAAAACAGTCGAAGATCGTGCTGCCCTCTTGCTGGTGACCTTCACATGTAGCAGACAGCTCACGTGTTCCGCAGTAAGCCTGTGCGCCACCTCGTATCTGGACATTGGCTCCGCTCACCGACGGTGCAGTAATACAAACGAGAAAAATATGTAGGATGGGTGTTTGCTGGAAAGTTTGGGAGTACTGCAGCCGTAGGAGATCGGTTGCTTCCACTGCGGACCGCGTGCATCCATCAGCCATGGCTAGTGCTGGAATCACCAATTCACCTTTCGAAGGCCGTTAATGTGCCTGTACAGAAGTTTTTGATTCGCGCAGAATCGCTTTATTAACCCCTGCTGATGTGTCGCTTTGTCCTCTCAGACTAATTTCATGCAGAAGTTACGATGTGTCACGCATGCGGTCCAGGTTTCAGCATTCGGACAGTCCTTGTGAGTTCGCCACACCAAATCCCCCAAGGACATACATTACGTGTTCTGCTCCTCAGAAATGACTTATATTCCTTTTTGCATTGAAAAGACTTCTGTTCCGATGCGTGTGCTACCAGTGTGCTAAACGTCCTTGTGAATGTTTCCTAGGCAACTTCTATGGGGCATTCGGTTAGGGAAGTCCTAGGTGTATCCTTAGCAAGCGTAAATGGCACGTTATAGTGCATGGCAGTATGAACTTTATCCTCTTCCGTTTCAGGATATTTCGCATAGTATACATAGTCAAAGCATAGAGTTACGTGATCACTGCGACTTAGTGAAGTGACTTTAACTATCCCGTCGACCACGGGTTCTTCAATAGTGAGCATATTATCCAGTATTAACGGCTTGTTAGCAGTTCGAAATCTGGTGGGAGAGGTTACGTGGTTGTATGGATGGTGGCTATTAATCAGTTATTTCAAGCAGGCTTTGCGCACCCTTGGGTTCTGGCGTGTCTAGGTTGGGCACGTAAAGTCTCTAGTGATAAGAACGTGGGTGTAGGACTTGTTCAAAGCAAACTGAAAGACGTGGTTCAGTTTGGAGTCGATTTACGACGTGGAGTTTGGTGGGCGGTAAACTACTGCTGGTAGACATGTGTCCTTATTTCGCAACCTTAGGCGGCACCAGATTGAGTCACGTGTGCGGACTTCCGGATGATCGATAACTTCCCATTGGAGTTTTGGATTGTAATAAACAACCACACTACCACATTATGCAATTCTATCGTTCCAAAGCAGCGACATACCAGGTAAATTGATTTCAGAATCGGTTATCTCAAGGTTGAGGCAAGTCTCTGTAATCATGACGATGTCCCGCGGTGAGTCTTAGAGTTCTCTAAGTTCGGCCAACCTACTTAGAAGGTCTTGAGCGTTTGTGTATATACAATATAATGTTTTCGTTGCTAGGAGTGCGTTGCTGTATGTCAAATTTGTGTTTGTTTTTAAGCCGACTGTTAGGTGATCGGCTTTTAATCATTTTTGGTTTGTGAATTTCAGTCCAGTTGCATATCATCTTTGAAGTTTCTTGAACGGACGTTTCACTCGTGCTGCTCTCTTTCATGTTGTGTGCCATGGGTGCTGTTGTGTTGATCTCTTCGCAGGACTGTGCGGATAAAGAATTTACGGCGTTTGCCAGTTTCATGTAATTGCTTATGATTCTTGGCCGTACGACTGCTGTCTTTAGCCTTATCTCTGGTGACAACCTGGCTCTCAGCTTTGATCACCTATCCAATAGAACTTACGTCATTCCCTCGGAGTGTAATACTACCTTCAGTAGTCTTGAACCAAAGCCCTTTTAGTTAGGTGATGACGGAACCCATGTCAAAGATTTCGCAACAACATGGTCCAGACATATTGCTGCCCAGATGGAGCACCAATGCTCTCGGTCATGTGTTTGCGCATCGTGATCAGAAGAGTTCAGATGCTCAGGAACATCATGAACAAATATAATTTTCTTGCTATCACTAGTGGGATAGCCGTGTTGGTCACCTGCTTATTTTGGGCGATTTTTACAACGGAGATCGGGTAATATGCACACTCCGCTAGTTGAGTTGCGAATACGAACTGCTGAGAGCAGGACAGCCTCTGTCTCATCTGTTGAGTCTAGTGTTACTCGAAGATTTCGAGGTTCACCAGAGTGCACTGAGGTCGGGTGACGCGCTACGTGTTGCAGAATTGTAGCCTCAACCCGAATACCAATCACATCGCAGATGGAACTCCAGTGGTTGCGATCGTCTAGCAACTTGCTTTTTATTGTGCCAGATTTGGAATCGGAAACATTGGTGCACACGAGCGTTAACGTAGGGTGGTTTTGTCTAGCGACCGTCAACTTTCAATTTGTCACTGGTAATTTGGGATGTTTAAAATACACCAGTGGAGTTAACGGTGAAAGTTGCGTCGCCCCACATGTGCGCGGTACAGAAGGTGGACCTACGTGTGTCGCTTCCGGCGTGTTTATCGAGGCAATCGATGCTTACCTTACCTGCGTTTTATCTGCACCGGATCACCTTCGGCTCTGAGCTGTCGGTGTCATGGCTGAATCTCCAGGTGAAGATTCCATGACTGGATGAGTGGAAGCAGGCACGATTGAGGCTTTTCCGCTTATGGGAGTGAGGTGACCCAGTGGATTTATAGACGCAGAAGCTGCAGTGCGATTGTAACGTCTAGCTCTTTTCTTCGGCTTAGAGTTAGAGCTTAGTTTGACTGGTTGAGGCATTATCGTGGCCATATTTATCCGTGAGAGTGATCTAAGTATTTCCAAAATGCGCCATTATCTCAGTCACCTTATCGCACTTTTTCAGCAGCAAAGATAAGCAGTTGACAACTGGAATGATTTGAGATGTTGGACGAAAGCAAAATGTGTCAGCTACTTTGTTTGCTTGTCTCATTTCTTGGACGGATTTGCATTTAAATTGTGGACAGTACGATCTAATGCAACTAGAAAATGTTACCCTGATCTTAAGAAGTTTACTGCAATTCTCTGCCGAACATAGACGAGGTTGAACCATTGGAACGCTAGTCGCCCCGTTATCGTTTGCAGCAAGGTCTATCCAATCGATCATTGTGGCACTGGCGCTCAGGTTTTATGAATGTTTTATGCGCCAGGCGTAACACGCAAACACATCAAAACACGCACAGGTGTTGAGAGTTGTTCAGCCACACCATCGTCAGTCGGCCCCGACAGATGGATGTGTTACCGCGCAGATTGTAGGGATCAGCGACCAAACGACTCGCGGTGTGTGCTAAACGCACACACCTACACAAAGCACCAGCTTGTATTGATGGGCATGCCTTAAGCGGCGATAAAGGTGGAGCGCTGACAGGCGTCCCTAAGTGTCGCGGACGAGATGTTCGGTTGATGAGCAAAACAAAATGGCTGTAACTTTGTACGCTGTAACTTGTAGGGATGGTTGCCGCGTAGTTTCGGATTCCTCAGCTTTTTCTTCTGCATGATACCAAAATGTTTCCCAAAAAGCTATAGTTTGATGTGATTACCCACGTAGAACTCGGTAAAAGCATTCCAACTCTGAGAACTGGAGCAAGTATAATCTACACAGATTAGATCCAAGAGGTGTGAAGCCCTGAGTGGAGCTCGTTGAACTGGTTCTAACGCGCGCACGTACAATATTGTGTGGGGGGATTCAGAGTGCCCAGAGGGAAAAACTAGAACCGAGTTAAAGTGTGGCCGTACAGCGTGACGTTATTGACAGTTTAGGGTCGTCGGGATTGACCACCGGTTTTCTAGTTATCGTGATTGGGCTTGCTAGCTCTATGCTTCGGCTACTCCGTTTCACGTTTGATCTTGTTTAGGCAACGAGAGTAGAATCCTACTACAGTTGGTTCCAATGAGGCCGCTATACCAGCCGTCTCACGTTGCACAATCTCTGTCAATTTATTATATTTCTGTGAAAACACTGAAATGCACCTTAGGATTGGGTTGGTCATACACTCTGTACAGAACCAAATGGAGTCTGGTGTGAAATGCCGTTATTACAATTTCTATACGTTTAACTACTTTACTCGAATGGAATTTGGTACTGCATTTGCAACGTGCTTTTCCAGTACAAATAGCCTGGAAATACGATTTCGAGGAGAAGGTGTGTACCGACCCTGTGGCCGTGCTAGGCTTGAAGAGTGGTTTCATGCACCTATTCTGTAGCGGACTACGCTCCAGCCACCGTTTTGTGTATTCTTGCTTCCCCATATACAGCGTGCTTATGTTTGCCTGTGAAGCAGTGTGATAGGGCTCCGTTGATGAAACCTGGCACCAATCCACATACCTCCGGGTATTATTTCTTCTGGTTTACCCTGGAAATGGGTATTTAATTGAAGCTGTGGGTAGTGCAGTGCAAGCCAAGCATAGTGCCTCTGTATGCGCAGGCCGTTTCGTCCTATTGGGACTCTTCAGGAGCACCCGTTGCCTAAGCAGCATACTTGCCACCTCAATTGCTGGCGGCTTGCAAAAGAAGTCGTTGCTCTGGGGGGCCAGCCCCGTCCTCTGCGTGTCGTAACATGCAAGACAGTGGCGGATGAGCCGCGCTATATCGCAGTTAGATATCAGTCATGGCGGTTCGCTGCTGTCGACCATCGCACAGTGACGTAAGTCGCTGACTCGCAAGCGTAACGTCGTGGTTTCGATTCCGGTAGGACTCGGTGGGTGCGCGCTACTGACGAGTCCCAATACGACGAAACAGCCGTCAATCTCTTTCCTGGATGTGTGGTAACTGCCTGTTTATGTCTAACTGCGAAGAATCTACACAAAACCTACTAAATCCCCTACTACTTACAAATAAATGTTCATTTCATTGTACACCTAGGCGACCGGTTTGGTTTGCTGAACTGATTGCTGAGTTCCTATGCTTGACTTGCTCATTGCCATTTCCGCTTGGCGCTCGTTTCGGTTGCAAAGAGCGACTGTCCAGTGTATTGTGCATCCTCCGTTCTTCTAGCTAGAGCTTCAATGGTGTCTTTTTATAGCTAGATAGTAGGGAATCTTTTACTGTAGCAATAGAAGTTTCCCTGCAAGCCGATCTGCCTTTTCGAATCGCTCTCCGGGCTCCCGCTACAGGTTACTCGCTAAACTATACAGATTGAAAGCGGAAGCCCACATATCTCAACCGGAAACTGAATTAAACATGGCCAATCTTATGGGTAGACTAAGAAGTGGGTACTTAAAACGGTAATGTTACGTCAGTATCTTATATCGGACAGGAATCGGCGCATAGCGACAACTATGTAAGAGTACGAACGGCTTCACGTGAGATGTACGCTACAGATCTTTACCAACTAGTTTATGGCCATAGCAGCGTACACAGCTGTATGCGCCAACGGTGGAGTAGTTGGATGACAACCTCGTTACTCCTTAAAAATGTACCAACCAGTGTGAACACTGTTTGGAAAGCCGAATATTTGACAGTCGGCAGCGGGACTTAATTAATGTAGCACGGTGGGTGTTATCACGCCAAAGACGCCATAAGCGGCGAATATGTGGTATTATTATCTGTCAATGCTTAAAGTAGCACAAAACACGTTCTCTGATAATGCGCAAGAACCTCAGGTAGCAGACGATCGGATCGGTCGGCGACAAGAAGAGCCTGAAGTTAAGTGAGCTTACCAACGCGTTCGCATGCTGTGCGATCTTCTCCAACAGCTCCGCTGGTTCGACTTCACATATAGGAGGCAGAAACTCAATCCACATTATTTTACCGTACCTACTAATTATCATATTACCTTGTAACCGTACTGGTGGGAGTGGCGGAACTATTCCCATGTCGGTGTCGTTCAAATATTTATGCCTAAGATTTAAGGCTGTCATTTATGTTCACATCTAAATGTTAAACACAACACCGATAGTTCGTATTGGGTAATTATTTACGGACGTGTGGTTTAGCATCATAAGGCAAATGGCTGTTAGCTTTACCTACAAAGAAAACCCACGCACGTTTATAACACAATTGTTCATGTGGCTTACTGCGTTTCTCTCCTGTTTTTGCTAGTTCAGACTTCAGCTAGAAAAGACGCGCGTGCATATGTTTCTTTCGAACTGTCAGTGGCGGCGGATGACGTCAATACATGTCTATAATCAAATCGAATGAATTCCGCATGGCCAAGGTAGTGCAGCGAAGCGGCACGCAGCTAAAGCAAAATTACATTACCAGGACATGAACAAGGTTAGTTTAACAGGAACTAATGTGGATTTTAGGTGTTGGGAACAAAAATGCAGAGTTGATTGTTGCGAATTCCGTGGGCGGATCAATTGGTGGCTTGCCCGAGAGCAGGAGAAGGCACCACTACACGCGGAGGAGGAGCGCGATGCCTACGATCCCAATCGATTTACTAATCTAAGCCAATAAGGCGGCGGCTTTGGTACGTTTGCCTGCCTGATTAGTATACTTGCATTTTAGGGGTTATTTGTTGATGGAGCTCTTTGATGTGGCCGCGCGTGATGTGCAGGTTGACAAGGAGCCAACCTGTCTATAACCCTTTATCTCGTCTATACTGGATCCAGGAAACAATTGGTCGTTGCTGCGTGGGAAGAATGTGTCCTCGTGACGACGCTAGATTCAAAGAGTGGTACCATCATTTATGGAAAAGATTACGGCCCAGTCACTGCCTTGTGTACGTCTAGGGCGCACAATTTCTCAATTAGGCCGGAATGCTTCTGTTCCACTTGTTGAAGGAGTGGGATGCGGCTCCGTTGTTGTAACGTGGCTCCCATCCACATGCCTCCCGGTATTATTCATTGGAGTTTCCTTCGAATATGGGGTGTGTGGATGGAGCTGTGGGTGGTGCGGCGTAAGTCACCCATGGTTCCTCTGTAGGCGCAGGTATCCTGTGGCTGTCCCCGTGAAAGTCACAGTGACAGGCACATCCGAACACTGATGCCGCCAACCCATACCAGTTTGTATGTCGGAACTCAACGAGAGCCGGCTCGCTGAGCAAAGTCGGATGCATGAATCCTGTGCAGGATATAAGTTCTGCTGGATGACGCAACCTCAGCTCCACGTGAACATGGGGTCAGGGTTGCAATATCCGATGGCCTAAATGGCCATCTGGTGTGTGAATCAACTGGCACCAGCGCGACTGATAACTGTTCGCCTAAGATGCGGAAGATGTTGGATCAACACTTTTCACGTACAACTCGACCATACTGCTAACACGCGTGCACAGTTTTACACTTAGCTATCGTCCGCGATACCGTTTGTGCCATGAAGTGACCGACTATTTCTCATGGGTGATTTCAACGCACGCTTTGGGCGTGATGCATCGGTGTGGGCAAATGTTATCGGTCCGTATGGCATTGGTTCAGCGAATGCGAACGGTAACAGGCTGCTCTCACTGTGTGCCACTCACGGCCTGCCGATCACGGACACTCGGTTTACACTGAGTGCGAGTGATGTAGCAAACTCAACGCACCCACGGAGAGGTCATACTCATCTGCTCCACTATATCAAGGTAGGTCAGCGTGACATGCGTGAAGGGCGCATGACACGTGTACTGCATGAAGCTGAGCGTGGCACTGATCACGAGTTGTGCAGACCAAACGGTAGATATATTTTCGTAAATCTATGTATTGCACTCCCGCCGTGAATCGGCGTAAATTTAACATTCTCACCCTCGGTACTGTGATGAAACATATTGCGCTGGAGAAGACGATGGCTGCACGACCGCATAAACTCAGTGGGCGACCTGTGGTACCAAATTCGCGACCAGGTAACGGCTGCTGCCGAGAAGAACATCGGCCGGGCAAACTGTAAGCGGTCCGATTGGTTTGCTGAGAACTCTGCGACGATTGGCGCATTGTTGTGTGAGACGAATGCAGCATTTGCTGTACATGTGGCAGACCTCAGTGACTTGGAAGAATAGTCCATTTCGCAGAATTAGACGACGACTGGCCCCATAGCTCCGTCGCATTAACAATGCATGCTGGAAGGAGAAGACGAATCAGATGGAATGCTACACTGAAAGCCGCCAACACAAGGAGTTCTTTGACTACTTGTAGGCGGTGTATGGACCGAAGTTGGCGCCGCTGTGGGTGATGCTCGATGCTACTTCAGACACTGCCTGCACACAGACTATAGACACAATACAAGCTTGGCGAAAGCAATTTAATTTTCTCTTGAACAGACGTTCGGAGACTAACTGGATTGTGTTGTACGGATGCAAAGACAAGAGATGAAAGGCATCTTACTGAAGCACCGACACAAGATAAAGTGCAGAGAGCACTTGTTCAGCTGCGAAACGGCAAGTGTGTGGGTTTCGACGGGATTCCACTTAAAGTTTTGCAACACGGCGGACCGGCGTTGGTAAACGGACTGCGCCACGTTGTGCAACGCGTGTGGATTGAAGAGAAATTGCCGGCTGACCTGACGGGCGCCCTTGTGCGATGTCCGACGAATTATCATGACAGAAATTTGCTTAGTTGTGTGGTCAAGGTGATTACCCGGATCCTACTGAACCGTCTCGGCAGTCCGGTTGTGGAACCAAGCGTGGCGGAAGGACGATGTGGATTCCGTTCGGGTCGTGGCACCATCGATATGACGTTTGCGGCTCGTCAGTTTCAGGAAAAGTGCAGTGAACGACACCAGCTGTTATATCCGCTGTTTGTTGATTTCACCAAAGCTTTTGTACGGTGTACTCATGAGTAGGGGATTTTGACGTAATTATGTGAGGTCCATCGCAGCCAGTTTCCAAATCAGATAGTCGTCCACATGCCCGGAAATGCACTAGACTGCAGTTTCAGCTTGTTGGGCATCGTCAGTAGTGCGCATCCATCGGATCCGTTAGGATTCGAACCCATGACCACCAGCGGCTTGAACCGCCAGTCAGCAGTTTATGCCACTGGGCCACGGGGGACAGCGTCGGACCGTCATGATTTACAAGCTAACTGCAATATAGCGCTATATCGCAACATTCGTAACTTGCATGATAGTGGATGCGCACTACTGACGATGCCCAACAGGCTGAAACTGCAGTCTAGTGCCTTTCCGGGCATGTGGACGACTTTCTGATTTGGAAACTGGCTGCGATGGACCTCATATAATTACAGCAAAATCCCCTACTCATGAGTACTTCATATATATATCATGTTGTGTTATCTTACATTTAGTAAGCTTGTTAACTGCGGTTAGGCTACAATGAGGTACAATTGCCCAAGCTCACCATAACACTAGGTCTGACCCAACACACACTTTCCGTCTTCCTCTGCTCTGTAGTACCCTCGCATATTTACTGTTCAGTCTGCAAGTCATTTCTTTTATATCTTTTTCGCTGTTTGATAACCCAAGTTTGGTTGCACGTGATGCGATTATTCACAAGGAACTTGTATAAAAACCAATACCACTGGCTCTAGGAGACAGTTTGTTTGCAGCTTGGGATGATGAGACTGTATGGTCCTCGTGCCCGTACCTATTCTCCTTATTGTTCTGGGCTTGCCTGTTTGTTGTATCTGCCCAACAGCTGGACCTATCAAACATCATCTGCAATTAGGTTAGGTCTCGTGTTACCTCCCTCGGGTACAAAGTGACTTCAACGAGACGATTATTTGTCGGTCAGCACAGGTTCTCTGCTTAACTGAGGATGTTCTGAACCAGCCCTGGCCAGTAGCCTCTTCTATTTCCTTTATAGCGCTGATATGCTGCATATGCAGGCTGATTTGGCGAACTTCCTAGCTAGCAGTCACTAACTGAATAATCCATCTCTGCAGTTTGAAGCACCAGCACGGTGTCTAATATGTGTCCTTTCAACCTGGCAGACCTGGCAGACAACTAACTGCAGATTGAAGTCCGTCTCTTAGTCACAAGCCCTGTTGATGATCTACACACATTGTGATCTTCTTCAGTACAACAGGCTCCCGTTTAGTGTCAAAACCGCCCCGGCCCTATTCCAACAGACGGTGGACATCATGATATCTGGCATTCCGACTACGACGGCTTACCTGGTCGCACCGCAGAAGAGCTTCTAAAGCGCCTGGTTGTGGTCCTTCAGCGAGTCGAGGAGTATGGTTTCCGCTTTCAAGCTGATAAATGTCAATTATTTCTTACACCGAGCAAATATCTTAGTTTCGTTTTCGATGCCATTGGCCGTCATTATGATTCCGAGAACTTCAACGCCATCCAGCTCCAGTGGATGTACCACAACTTCGGTCCTTGCTGGGTCGCATCAGCTACTACAGCGCCTTCTTAGTATCGCTGTACGATGTTCGAGCCCGGCACAATCGGTTCTTACCGAAAATCTTTCCCAGGCACTGGTCTCCCGCATGGGAGAAAGCCCTTCGTTCGTCTGAAATCCATGCGGAGTTCTAACCCACTGCTGACCCCGTAAGACCCAACTTTCCCGACTTTTGTGGCAGCTGATCCGTTCACCTAAGGGTTTCGGAGCAGTTCTCTCCCGTCGCTTCAAAAATAGTACCAAAAAAGCGGTTCTGCTTCTACTCTGACGATTACGGAGAAGAACTATGGTCATGTTGAGAAGAAAGCCCTGGCCACCGTGGTTGTCGTCACCACATACCACAATATGCTGTATGGCTGACGATTCACACAGTTGACCGATTGCAAGAGACTACTTTCAATCTTCGGTTAAAGAAGAGCATTCCGGTATACTCGGCTAACCGACTTCAACGTTTGGCTGTCATGCTTCTTGCTTACGACTTCAAAATGCGCTACTACCGTATACAGAATTTCGGACAAGCCGACAGACTCTCGCATCATTTTCAAGCATGTTACAGCAGAAGACACGGTGATCGCCGGTTGCCGTCGTGGATGACGGTCCTCATCCACTCTCGAATGCTATCCGAAGTCTCCGCATTACTATCGCTACCATCCTTCGCGCAACTACACAAGACCCTGTCCAGCAGAAAGCTGTCACTTACGTCCAAATACGCTGACCAAACACTTTCTGCCAAACTTAAGCATCTATGCATCAACGCCGTGACTCCTTTTCTGTGATCGATTCTTCCATCATGACTACAAA
The DNA here is from genome assembly GCA_944474145.2 of Dicrocoelium dendriticum. Lineage (NCBI taxonomy): Eukaryota > Metazoa > Platyhelminthes > Trematoda > Plagiorchiida > Dicrocoeliidae > Dicrocoelium > Dicrocoelium dendriticum. The sequence continues at coordinate 28,766,062 of OX104071.1, read as the reverse complement.
TCGAGTGATCGTTCCTTCATGCCTATGGTAAGCTGTACTCCTCCAACTCTGTTCTGTTTACCCCGGTATGAATAAAATGACGGTAATCGCCCCGGAGTTACGTGTACTGGCCTGGGATTGATAATGACATAAAAGTTTTAGTTGGCTGTTGCTCAAGATATCAGCAAGCATAAGAGATGACACCACACCAACCATCAGTTCCTTGGCAACAAACAGAATACCCGTGGCCTCGTGTGTACATCGACTATGCCGGTCCGACGGATGGCATCACTTACCTGGTCGTGGTCGACGCTTACCCCAAATGGCCTGAAGCGGTCGCCGTCAACCCACCCACGGCATCCGCAACGCTGAGTTGCCCATAACGAACTTTAAGTCAACATGGACTGACGGAGGTCTTAGTGCCCGAAAATTACTCCAACATTACGTCATCCATGTTCAAAGACTTTTGTCGCCTGCATTGCGTCCAACACCAACGCTCACTGCCCTACCATCCCCAGTCCAGTGGTCAAGCGGAAAGGTTTGTCGACACCTTCAAGAAGGCACTCTTGAAACCTCGTGGGGACAGAACCGTGAATGAATACCTTCAAGTGTTCCTGTTTTCTTATCGGTCGACACCAAATTCATCAGCTCCAAGATGTCAGTCTTCAGCTGAAGCATTGACGGGTCACAAGCTACGCAACACTAACGTGGAGCTCATCTCGACTGAAAAGCCAAGGAGTTAATCTACCGCCTGCTCCAAGCACAATTAATTCTTTGTTACAGCTCTCTTATATGCTCGCGACTATCGGGCAGGTCATCTATGCTGAATGGAAGCAACGGTGATGGCCCGTCGAGGTGACATGCTGCATGATGTCTCCGGGGGTTGATAACATGTGGGTCCAACATCGCAAGCAACTTCGGCCGTGACACGGAGAGCGTTCCAGGAAAGCTGGCCTTCATTTACATTTGCCGTTGCACATCTTGTTGAATACCTTCGGAATCACAACAGAACGGAAGACGCCGGTCGAAGGCGCCTAGTTGCCGCAACGTCTTGAGAACGCACCTTAGTGACACCAGGAAGAATCCAGAGATTAACGAAATCCCTCCAACTCAATCTTCGTCAGAGGTGGTACACATGATCTCCAAAGGGATATGCTGCGGGAAACTCAAGTAACCCCGCAAACATTGCGCCACAAACTTCAATACATGGGCTACAACACACAGAGTTCAACTCTTACCTACAACGTTGCAACAACCAGCCAGTCCGAATCCGGGCGCAACGGCAAAAGTGAAAATGTTCTTTCGTAAACCATGCGTCCTACGTGGTGATTCATTTCACCCACAAAATGAACCATTGTGCCGGCTGTGATTCGACTTTGGTGGGTCGTAAAAGAACTCTTACAGGTCCGCTTCCTTTAGTATTCTCCATCTTATAAGATGCTTGGGATTCGTGAAGTCACGTGATGTTGTGGGCCGTTCCAGCTGTGTGCTGCGTGTGGGGCTGTCTCTCGCGTCTATTAACACGGTGGTGTGCGCGTGGTTGTCTGGTTTTGAGGACTCAGCGCTTTAGCCGAATACGTGCTTAACTGGGGACCGTGCTCTGATCACTCGTAACGTTCGGCTAATCTAACGCAATGAGGACAGCCCAAATAAATTACATTTCACCATATCAGATAGAGATAGCAGACATCGAACCCGGGACCATTGGGATGTTAATTGTGGCCGTTACCCCTACGCCACCGGGTCACGATGGGCAACGTTTAGCGGTCAACATTGAGATTGCGTGTCGAAATCCATTCACACAATGTGCACTTCAAAATGACCCACAATATCAATTGTTAACCATTGTGTCAAGCGTTGGCCGTCGTGACCCGTTGGCTTAGGGGTAGCGGGCACAACTAACATCCCAATGGTCACGGGTTCGATGTCTGCTAACTCGCTATCTGATGAGATGTGATAACATCGAAACGCGTAATAGTAGTGCAGTGTTTTTGGGCGGGTAACACCTAATTTCTATTTGGATTATAAAAGACTTTTGGCTGTCGCGCTCCTGGGTTGGGGATGATTGCGGCATGTAGGTAACCAATCTCTGGCGTACAAAAACAATCATTTCTCCCTCGCATAAATCTTTTGGCAACTCCCATTTTTGGACACACAAGTTCTTTACCACATGTTACTCCTTCGATAGGTATACATGCAGTGAAGTGCCAGTGTCGCAGAAATCAACGCACTACAAATATGTTCTCTCATATAACAGACCTACCGGCCAAGTACAATTCGAAATATGGGGAATTCAATGTGTCTGATTTAGCGTGGACATCAAGCCATGTACACTCCAAATGCCCTATTCTAATATCTTTTCTGCATTCATACGGATGACCCAACACGTCAGATCTCTTGGACTTGATGTTCACCACCGATATTATCAGCATCCGCCGGTGTTTTAGAGTGTCTTCCAACTAGTGAGCACAGAGTGGTACCATTTTTATTCGACAGTCTCACACGATATTAGGATTTATACCATCCAGAAAACCAACTACAACATAAGTTGAGTCAAGAAGTGGGAAAGAACCTACACTCACCTGCTTCCGCTTTTGTCTTCCTCTTACTCAGGCTATATCAACCCCAATGTCCCCAACAAAAAGTGCTAGCTAGGAAGGAATCCAGTTAAACACACTTCTACAATCTCCGTCTTTATTTTTTATGTCCCCATTCCTTTTATTGCAGTCTACGTTTACAATGCCCTGTCTAGGCATCCATCTTGTTTCAGTCTAACGTGTCTGCCATAACCAACGCCCGATATTTATGTGTAGACATAAGCGAAACAGCTGTCACAAGGTGCTATAAAAATGCTCATACAGAGAGTAGCAATAGGGACGCGGCAATGAAGCATAAAATTTATTGCTGCCATCACAAGCTATCCAACCACTAACGCAGGCGCATATAAATGGGTCACATTTCCTTCCCACGACGTACACTTTCTACTGGCGTCCGCTCGAGACAATTCTATACACTTTTGGGACTATGTGGTGTAATAATTTCTGCCAGTTTCACCCCATATCTCCGTTTCTACGCCTCCCATTCTTATCAGCCCATAGTCGTTGCAAAGCTCATGCTTTGCTTAATGGTGGATGCATCCCTCTGCTTGGTGTCGGTCCTGGAGGTTGCATTAACGGTGTTTTTGGCGGACTTACTGCGTTTTTGACGAATACCCTCTCTGCACTGCATAGCTCAGACCTACTACCGCTCGCTGCTCGTAACTCATTCTAGTCTCATTCCGTTAGGCTATCGTAGCTCCGGCTACCTTCCCACATTGCGCTTGTTCCGGTTTTCGTCTTCCCCCGTTTTCGAGTTCATTCTGTCCTTCGGGCAATCACTGCTTTCCGCCTGTCTACAATATGTCCCATAACTGATACTTCTGTTAAAAACATTTTCCTGTTTACCATTGTTATCTTTTAAGGGTCTGATATTCATATTCTCAAAGGGCCTATCAATCCCCATAGACTGCATGTGCGACGTCAGATAGTACGCTAAAACAACAGTAAACATTTGTGGAACAATGGAGTGTTGAGGGTAAGAAAGAAACTATTTAATAAGTCCCGTAGGAATGTGAAGCACAAAATTGTGGAATGAAAACGGGGGGATAAACTGAAAAACGTTTTGGTAGACTCACCACAATATTCACACAAAGGCATGCAGTAAAGTGCCAAACTCGATTGTGTAAGTCAGTGTTGGTTGTGCAACTTTCATCGTGTTATATTTAGTATCCATGCACATAGGCTATATCTCGTAATATAGGTAGGTTATGGCAACGGAAAACTGTTTTTAAACCAACCGAGGCACGCCTGCACGGTTCTGCTCATGTTAAGAATACAACATGTGCTCAGTTGATGTACAATGGAACAATACGATTGTCACATATACTAATATATGAAAGTTTTGTATATGTGCATGTAGGCATGTATAGCTGGGTTTGTGGGATTTATAATTTTTTCTTACACTTTTGGTCGTGTTTGAACTCGCCGTCAGCACCAAATGGATGCTTGCTGTCTGTGGACTTGTAGCGGTTGTCCGGTTAAGCAAGGGGATGACCGTAGTTGGTGGTGAGTCACAACTGCCACGTCACAGTGTTGTTAAGGAGACATTTGTGGCTTTTTATAGGGAGGACCCTTGCCAGGCGGAAATCCAGCACGCTCTGGAACACTGCCGTTAGACTATTTTTGCTGGAACGGGACAAACCCGAAGTACCCAGCTGGCACCATGAGGAGGTTGTTCGGCTAACCAGCCAGAAAAGAAACAAGGTATTTTGCGCGGGCTTTCCAAGACTGGCAAACAGGAACAGAGTGAAACTTACATCGCCATTCTAGCTGACTGTATTTCGTGGCCAACTTGATCTGTTGCCCCTCAAATGCATCTTGTGACTGAGTTGTAGTAGGTGACGGCAGACCTGGTTGGGGTTCCTCCATATCCGGTAAGCCATTATTAGGTCGCTACATACGCTGTACAACCTTTGAGTCATCAGTCTAAGTTGTTATGAAAGGTGAAACAACACTCGAACATGCTTGGTGGCTCTTCGCTGTGGAGTTTTGAGTGCTGCGAGATCTTCCTTGTACCAAGGCGGTCAGGCATGGATTTCATATTCCGCATGAAGCCGCACGTATGTGTTAAGCAAAATACAGACGGATGTAACCGCCCGAATGTCCTCTGCAACATGTCAACCTGTTGGTTCCCTGTGTTTAACGTCTTCTCAGATCGTTCTGAGAAGCCCAACTCAGCCTGGATTAATACCCCAAGGTCGAGCTCCTGCTTGCAGGACATTGTCTCCAAACTTGCATATAATGTTAGGCTGGTGACGAATGTGGGCCACTTTACATTTAGACGAATTAAACTGGAGCACATTGTGAAGTGACCATTCATAGGCCTTGTCAACTTTTCGTTAAAGTGCACTGTGATCTCCTTGGTTGACGATCGCACGCCACATTCTAAATTCATCAAGGAACAACAAGAAATCCGAAGCAATCAAACGCATAAGCACATTAGCGAACACAAGAAACAGTTGCCGTCCCAGAACTGATCATTGCTGAACTCCACATTTGACATTACTCGGAAGGGACTGAGCGATCTGAACTCTGACCTGCAGTTGCTGATTCTGCAGTAAATTTCAACGACGTCCAACGACAAGTTTCACAACTCCATAGTTTTCCAGTCTTTAAAGAAGTATGCAGTGGTCCAGGTCGTCGAACGCTTTGGAGGAATCGAGGTAAATGACAACCGTCCCTCTGCCTTTATCAGCCGCTTCCGTCCAACTACTGCGTGTAATCAGCAGGTTGGTTGTACATGAACATGGTCGGCGGAAACCATACTGCCCAAGTGCTATGAAGCTTTAGAGTTCAGGATTATCAATTAAAGCCTCAGCAATGATTACCTCCAGCATTTTTGAGACTACAGAGGAGGCGGCCGTTTGCGGGTTCCGATCGACTGCCACCTTTGAAAATTAAAGTGATAAGACAACGTTTCCACATGATAGGTAGGGTTTGCTCATTCAAGCACGTTTGGAAGAAATGCGATAACGGCTTGGCCAGGGTTGTTGCGGCTACCTTCAGCGCCTTCGGATGAATGTCATCGGTTCCGTGAAAATTGCTGGTGGGCGATGAGAACCTTTCCTTTTACACAGATGTGGCCGTAAAATCGATGGTATCAAGTGTTGAACTTGGTGCTATGGATGAATGTATATAACAGTGGCGGTCGTCTTGTTGAAAGGCAGGGGCATATTGCATCCGTAGAGCTGCAAGCCAGTGGCTTAAACGTAGCGAGTTTGTCTGGTAATAAAACGGTGCGCGTTGGAGCCTGCGTAGTGGCGGGGCGACCCTCGAGTATTCTTAGCCCACTTGCGACCGGTGATGGTTGCATGGCAGCGAAGCGTCTGTACTGCGTACCAGCGTATTGCTGACGCCATCCGTAGAGTATTGGTTGTTTCTTCAGCACTCCGAGCTAATCCGACACTCGTGTTAATTAGGGAATGCCGTGCTTCATTTTTCTTATGCTGTTAACATGCATATATAGGAGGTTGCCGTAGGTAAATTTACCAGCCAAATGTTGTTGGTGAGTCACCTTGTCCTTGCAGGCAAGCGCATTACAATTGTTGTGCTGATTCACGTAGTCGCTTCAGGTTTCGGTACCAGGAAGGGCTAGGTAAGTGTGTCAAGCTACATTCATTGATTTAATGCATTTTCGAGTCCCGCTTCTGATGAAGGACAATGGATTGTTTGAACGAAAACGCTTAGTTTCTGAAGCAGTTGCGATCAGATTGCTGAAGCGTCCAACACACTGAATCTAGGCGTTGTCAGCGGGGCCACCTTTCCTGAATCTCCAATCGGCCATCACAACCAGATCGTTCAGGATTTGCATCATGTGATGGTGCGTGCTGATTTAGTGTGTGCCTCCGGATAGTTAGCGTAACACACATGGTTATAAACTATGGTGACATGGTCAACTGACCCTAGTGGAGTATCCATGAATGGTCTGTCGATCATGATTTCCTCAGTTGTATGTACTGGGTCTGGTACCGTTGGTATGTCATTATCTGTGTACCCCATAGGTGTGGTGATGTGATTGTGCAATGGAATACTCCCGATAAGATCTTGCAGTTGGGGATGCTAAGCCTTCCAAGTAGTGCGCGTTGTAATCGCCGGCGATAAGAAGATGAGTGTAAGTTTGGGGTAAGCATTTCCTTAGTGACAACAGTAATTGGGAATCCATCTGTGGAGTGGACGATGGGGAGCGATCTATGACTACCACGAAGCATTTGTCGTTGGGTCTGAGAAGCAAACGGCACCATAGTGAATTGGTGACGTCCGTCTCCGAAGCATCCAGTGGTTCGTATTGTACGTCTTTATTATAGTATAGGATTACACCATCTCCTCTTTGGGGGCAATCGTACGGGAGCAGTGACAATCCCTGAATCGTTGTCTCGGCGTCTGTATCCCCTGAGTGCAGCCAAGTCTCGGTTAGGGAGGTGAGACGCTAAGTGTATGTTATCTGACGCAACCAAAGCTGGACGATTTTGCTGACGCTTTGGGCATTGGTGTACAAGCAGGAAAGTGTTTTGATTCTTAGCACCGATCCGAAAGACGTGTGGTTCGGATGAGAGCATTTTCCGAGCTTTTTGTGGTTGGCCGCTAGCCGCTATCTGTTGGTGTTATCGATGAGTCGTTTAGAATTAGGCTCTGTGGCATTGTAAATAGCCCTTCTGGCAAATCAGTCTGCACAACGAATGCAGAGCGAAATAAGGAGCGCATAGGAAAATTCTCGATTGTTTCAGACATTCAAGCAGTGTGAATTTCGAATGTGGTCATCACTTTGTTTGCCCGATAAATTTTATATGCTCGTTTTCGGCGAAACACGACTGCGACGGCATATTCAAGAAAAGGAAAGCTTTTCTAGTTCATGGATCAGGAATGGTCGGCAAATGTACAGCAGAAGCATAAATCGATCTTCAATTTTGTTAAGGCATAAGAGTTGATTGTTGTTTCAGTGTGCTATCAGATGGCATATAGAAATTCGCTAACTGCAATATATATATATATATATATATATATATATATATATATATATATATGTGCCCCATGCTGAGGCTGATGTTGCCTTCATGATGCTTCTTCACCGCAGTTGGGCTAAACCAACTTACACTTAAACTAGGTCTTTTTAAGCTGTATAAATTTCATTCCACTTTATTTGGTTTGTTTTGCCTACCTGGATAATGTTCTATTAACTGGCCATGTTGCTTACACTAATTGCGCTTATCTTCGGTAATTTTGTTGCGTTTGTAGCATTTTTGAGTAATTGTGGACATTTTTTCCTTATCGCGGATTCATTGCTAGCCAACTTACTTCATATGCTAATTTAGCGAAGAGTTATGCCACCGTATCTATATGCATTATTGGATTTATTTTATTTTATTTGGTCGTTTCAAGTGATTGGCTGTTGCGTGATATCCCCGGTGTGGCTGCGCTTGATGTGCATGTTGACAAGGTGCCTACCTGTCTATTACCCACTACCTCGTCCATACTGGCCCCAGGAGACAGTTGGTCGTTGCTGGAGGGGACGGAGTGCACGGTCGTTGTGGCCGTGCTAGGCTCGAAGAGTGGTTCCATGCACTCAGTGTGGAGCGGACTACGGTCCAGCCACCGCCTTGTGTGCGCTTGATTCCCCAAATACAGTGTGCTTGTGTTTGCCTGTGAAGGAGTGTGGGCCGGCTCCGTTGATGAAACGTGGCTCCCATCCACATGCCTCCTGGTCTTATTTCTTCGGGTTTACACTGGATATGGGGTATGTGGTTGGAGCTGTGGGTGGTGCAGCGCAAGCCACCCATGGTCCCTCTGTAGGCGCAGGCGTCCTGTGGCTTGCCACAGTGACAGGCAAATCCGAAACCGGATGCCGCCAACCAATTTTGTGTATGTATTGCAGCTGTGTAGTTTGTGCTTGTAATTGTGCTGCTCCATTCTTCAAGGTTTGATATCGTCAGTAATATGTGAGTAGACGATTAGTGTCCGTGGGTTGGATAGAACTATCCGGCTATCGAGGGGGCAGTGACTTTATTTGGTGGCGAGTCACGACCGCCACGTCACGGTGTTGTTAAGCAGACATCTGTGGGTTTTATAGGGAGAACGCTTGCCAGGCCAAGGCCAGGCACGTCCTGGAACACCGCTGCCGAATTATTTGCTGGAACGGGTTAAACACGAACCACCCAGCTGGCAGCACGAGGAGGTTGTTCGGCTAGCCAGCCCCTCGAGACTATGATTACAGAATTTGAGGTGGCGATTTAAGTCGGTCGTCAGTTGTTCTCACCGCTTTGAACCGGAGTTTGGTTGGCAGTCTGTCCGGAAGTTACTAACATCGTTCCAGTAGCTTGAGTGTCATGTGCCTAGTTTGTAGTACAGCCTGCGTTATAATTGGAAAACAACCTCTGTAGCTTGATAATCTTAGTAGTCGCGAAATAGAAGTGACTACACGTTCGTCCAAGAGCAGGGTCTTACGTATGCAGCGCCACTGCCACTGACCGGGTGCCACTGCTTCGCATTCATCGTGCGCATCAGACTAGACGCCATGGACGAAAATCGTTCTGGTTGTGGTGTTTATCGGAACTCTTATAAGCTTCTACATCGCTCGCTTGCGCTCGCCCCAAGAAACATCTGAAAACACGCGGAGCTGGGGAAAGCAACATTCTTTGCACCTGATAGACAGAGTCTTGCACAACACGAAGAAACCTGGCTTCACCAATGCTTGGAATTCCGGTGGCTGGCGATCCATGTCAAGTTTCTGGACTTAATCGTAATTCAGAGTAGATTACTTAGAGGGCTCCATTAGCTCAGGTCGTCGACCATTTTCCCTTCAAGGACTTCGATGTTGACTCCGGAACGTCGGTGCGTATAATAGATAGGGCATCCAACTGTTTCTGAGGGTCTCACCGAGAAACTTTTTCATGCTTGTGAGACCGCGCGATTTGCTATGCGCCAATTCAGCGTCGCCTCTCACATTAGTTTTGTGTGTTTTAGAGGAAACTGCGGCTGCTGAGTTTTGACTGCTCTTGGATTCAACTGCGGACCAGCTGTCAATGGAATCGGCTTTTCCTTTGAGTTTTAGCGAAGGTTGGTGGGAGAAAATAAGTTTGGGAAAATTCTTGCAAATGTGCTAGATGCGAATGATTCGGGAAGGTTTGAGCGATTTGGAGCAGTAACGGTGCTTTCAGTAGTCGCTTTGTTAGTTTAACGGCTGGCATTATTGAAATGGCCTGCAATGGAATTCGGTGGCAAGGCTTGTGTAAGACTTTCTGCTATGCTTTTTGCCACTGAAGCTATTTTAGTGCTCAAAATTTTCTCAACTAAATCTGCCAGCCTATCATACCTATGTGGGAGTGTATTTACGGTCTTGGCTAATGGAACGATGTTACACTACACGGAGAAAAGGAGTATATTCTGCTGTTGATCAGCCTAAACTCACTTGGCTTGATGTTCTTGCATCTGGCATATGATACGCATTGCTTCAGTGTTCCTATTTCGTGCTTATGCTCGTAGCTCCGAACTCCGAGTGTGAAGTCACAACCGGATGGTATACGCAGTATCGTGTTGTGGCACATGCATCGAAAACGGAAAATAGAAACGGTAAAACGAGCCAAGCAGAACAAGAATAAAAGGCCAGTTGGTATCGACCAATGAGACAATGCTGTTCGAGCAATCGCTTGGGTGTGTGTGATTGTTTGAGTAACGTTAACACGTGCTGCCATAACAGCATGGAAATAAGTGGAGCAGTTTAACACGAAATTCCTATTTTGTCCATCTCACTGAATGTTCAACCGGCAGGTCGGCAACTCGCGTCCATCACGTCACATGAACGCGCTAACGGTTATTTCTGTCCTGGACTCTAGATTGATGGTTCCGGCTCCGAGGTCGGTTTGCCGAAACAGATGAATTTCTGACCGCCTCTCTCTCCCGCGCGCGGTGGCGAGCAGATCGCCGTGTTCAGCCATCGGTCGTCTCGTGGTTGTGCGCCTACACCCACGACGCATACTGATCGGCTCCAATTACGCGGCAATGCAAACGGGGCAATAACAAGCATCCCCAAGCGTCTCGGACGCGACGAACATGTTCCGTAATTTTGAGGATCATTTTGAAGTACATGTTGTGTGGATGGATTTTGACGCGCAAGCTCAATTTCGATCACGATCTCCATTGAATCGAACCTTAGTCATTCAACCATGGGGACCGTAGTTGAAGCAGATAGAAATTAGGTGTTGCTTGCCGGGAAAACACTGCACTCCTATAACGCGTTTCGATGTTATTACATCTCATCAGATAGGTAGCAAGCATCCAACACGGGACCATCATCATCATCATTATACACGTCAACTAGAGGTGGGAAACACCTCAGCTACCGTTCCGCAATACATTAAGGAAACGGAAAGTAAATACAACAATTGTAAGCCAGCTGATCTACCACCAACGGATAGGCATCGTTCCGGTAAGCTACCAGAAGAAAAGAAAAATTATTATGTCTTACACTATGAAATGAGATCGTAGGTGGAGGAGGAGGCTAAAAAGGATGGGAAGGGACAAAGAAACTCACAGCAGGAACGCCACTGAGGTCAGTTCCTTGCCATGTCAGCAAGTGTATTTGGCTAAACGTGTTCACCGTCTTTTGGACCTCAACCAGGGAGCCGTGACGCTCCAACCGAGGCCAGCTCCTCTTCTTCCATCCACATCCCCGGTGAGCAAACAACGCACGTAGTGGAAGTTGTTGGGCTGGCATGCGCAACACGTGGCTCAGCCATCGGAGCCTGATGCGTGAAATGACTGTGCTGAGCGGTTCAAGTGCTTTTCTGTGCCGTAAACAAGGCGTCGAACACGCTCGTTACTCACGCGACGTTCCCATCATATGTGGGCCAAACTGCCAAGGCACCGATGGTCGAACGTAACTAGCCTCTTCATGTCCGCTGATCTTAGGGGCCAGGTTTCGAAACCGCACAGGAGGGTCGAACGTACCGCTGGACAACTGGGATATTAGTTGTGACCGCTAACCCTAAGCTATCTGATGAGATAAAATAACATCGAAACGCGTCATAGGATTGCAGTGTTTTCGGGCGGACGACAACCAATTTCCATCTGCTCCTAACGTTGTTACGCTGCAGGGATGGATGCAGTTTTTCGGGAGCGCTCAGCTTCTTCTTTCGATTGAGGCCAAAATTATTCCCAAACAGCTCAGGATTGATTTAATTATGCATTGAGCTCGACAAATACTGTGCCAAAACTGCAAACTGGAGCAACAGTATGACCCAGGCAGTTTAGATCCAAGAGGTTGGAAGCACTAAGGGGCGCTCATCTGACTGGTTCGAAAGAGCGTATTCATAACGATGTGTGAGGAGAGTGGGAATGCCTATCGTGAGTGAGGCGAGAGTCGAGCTAGAGTGCGGCCGTAAGGGATGATACAAAACTGAAAATCGATTTGTATAACAGTTGTACTTTTTCCCGATCATTTTTGCTCGTTTCATTGGAAAATGCTGCTACTTACCTGAAGAAATTGTAACAGGCGTAGCTGCACAGGAAAGAGAATGTGGAATCTATTTACTTATTTTAGCCTACTGGACACCTGGGAGCCTTTTAGTCATGGAGGACGAGGAAGCGAAGATGGTTATTAAACGTTGCGGTTTTGATCGCGGCGTTAGCAACACTTGTTTAGAATGCTTAACCAGATTCTTATAATTGTAATCTTTGTGACGGAGAACAAATGATATACGAAATATCAGGTATTCAGATCGCAATGAGAGTTACTCTACTTTATGTGAAGGAGTATTGGCCCCTTCTATCTGTGGATCTGAGGTGCTTTCGATTCACTGATCACCATTAGCTATATATGACACCAGCTTTTATGACAACAGCTGAGCTCTACAGGGCTCAGTTGGTTCATATAGCTCCACTGTCGGTGTAGAATTGAGATAAACCAACGGGACTAGGTGACGTTGAGCAAGTTGATCCTCCTTAATACTGATTGCTTTTTAATGGATCAGGCAATTGCATAAAATTCCAACTCAAAACTTATCGATGAAGGCATTGCTTTATCCTCCTGACCTAGGATGGTGTGTTGGAAAGGTGTAAAGTGCAAGTGGGTTACCATGTTGGCCAGTCTGGCTATGTTAAAGCGGAATCCAAACGACTCTCTTGCTTTTGAGCCGAGGCTCAGCAGGGAGTGGCTCGCACATGCGCCAATAGTGCTTCCATTTTCTCCTTCTAAGGAGGCTGTCTGGAGCTAGATCATTGGTGGATCAAGCCAATCCTGACTAGGATAAGAAAACATGCGATGAAACTGAACGACGCGTAGCTGTCGGAAACAGCCGCAGCACCTAAAACGCGCAACTGAATAAAGTAAATAAGGACCGATAGTTAGGAGCCAATCGGATGCATATCACGAGTAGGAAGTGGCGGTTTTGGGGTCAAATTAGAACTGTGATCGGCGACAAAAAAACGACTCCATGCAATCAGTAAGCCTAAGGATGTGCTGCGTTAAACCAAAGCTTAGGGAACAGATGCGACAAAACAAGAGCGTGTGACTTTGGTCGTTTACATAATCATACCTGAATGGTGGTAGCTTATCCAAAAGCTGCCCGGAAGCCAAAAGTTTGTAACAGATGCCGTTGGCGTGGACTGTGAGCGTCTGTTCGGGGTGCTTAAGTCTTACACTATATTCTTCATCCCCTCCCTCTTACTAACTCTCATTATCAAGATCGTCACCAGCACATAGCAATGACGACTCGGTTCAGCCTACTGATGTTTTGGCCTAACGAATACAATAAGAAGAAGGATGCTGCAGGATGATAAAATCATTTGCTGCACTCTGATCTCATGCAAAAGAACAACCTACTAAACGATGACCGAGGAAAAGAATTCAATAGTTCGAATTTACCAGAGGAGGCACATGGCTGCCCAGGCAACAGCAGCATCGTAAGTTGTAAAAATAATGTCCCGGTTCCCAGTGAAGCTTGAGTTTGATAGTCAGCTTTTTAGCAGACAAAGGTTAATGCGGTTAAAGTAATGGACACAAACACAGAATACTCTAGCTCGGTGAGGCCGTGCACCGTAGGCCATTAGTTTTCTCTAACAACTTGTCATGGGCCACCGGATGGTTATTATGTCTGTATGCACTACTGTGCTGCATCACACTAATCCAAGACTTCTTCTTGTATCCCGTGCTGCGCAACAGGCAGGATAAATGCAGCTCTATACCATCGAAAGCGATAACTCTTTGGCTTTTGGAGGATCCGAGCGCAGTAGCTGTGCTCTTAGTATTCACGTTCACAACTTGCCTATATATATATATATATATATATATATATATATATATATATATATATATATATATATATATATATATATATATATATATATATGCATGCCCCATGCTGAGGCTACTGTTGCATTCATGACGCTTCTTCACCGCAGTTGGGCTAAACCAACTTACACTTAAGCTAGGTCTTTTTAATGTGGATAAAATTCATTACATTTTATTTGGTTTGTTCTGAGTACTTGATAATCTTCTCCCAGCTTGCGCACGTCGCTCATGCAACTTGTGATAAACGTGTGTAATTGTATCGCGAGGTATTTTTTAAATAACTCGGACGTTTTATACTTATCATGGATTCCCTGATAACCAATTTCTTCCATACGCTCATTTGCCGAGTATTTATGTCGTCATATGCGTTTGCTTTACTCGATATCGGCATTTTGAGTGATTGGCTGTTGTTTGACATCCCAGGTGTGGCTGTGCTTGATGTGCATGTTGACAAGGTGCCTATCTGTCTACCCACTACCTCGTCCATCTGGTTCCAGGAGACAGTTGGTCGTTGCTGGAGGGGACGGGGTGCACGTTCCTTGTGGCCGTGCTAGGCTCGAAGAGGGGCTCCATGCACTCAGTGTGGAGCGGGCTACGGTCAAGCCACCGCCTTGTGTGTGTTTGATTCCCCAAATACAGCGTGCTTGTGTTTGCCTGTGAAGGTGTGTGAGCCGGCTCCGTTGATGAAACGTGGCTCCCATCCGCATGCCTCCCGGTCTTATTCCTTCGGGTTTACACTGGATATGGGGTGTGTGGTTGGAGCTGTGGGTGGTGCAGCGCAAGCCACCCATGGTCCGTCTGTAGGCGCAGGCGTCCTGTGTCTGGCCACAGTGACAGGCGAATCCGAAACCGGATGTCGCAAACCATATAAACAAATATATATATATATATATATGCTATTTTTAATGAAGTTGTAGCTTCGGTGCCAAGTACAAGCCTCTACTTTAAAATGCACAGAGGGTCTTGTTGCCTTAAAGATGCATAGACCTGCATTACCAAGAGAAGAAGCAGACAAGATTATAGTCGCGAAAGTCGGCACATCATGCAATCACTTGAAAAATGGGGTTTGCTCTTGTTGACCAGCTCCTTAGGTACGGCTATCCATGCGGTGCACCCTCCCTGAACAAGTTTCACTCTGTTTGTGACCACGCAACCTAGTGTTCCTACCCGAAGAACAACTCAGATACCAAGGCTTTAGATTGAAAAAATTGAGTGGTCTAAAACCTACGTCACCAAAATTTACAAATACTAAGGGAGTTACTGAGACCTTGACCTATCGGTCGAAACTGTTCAAGTACCCAGCTTGCTACTTTTCTGCCTATATCTCCTTTCCGTCTGATGATGGGTGCACCTGCTTGAGGGTCTCGACTTTCGGTTTTTTGTCTACCAACGTACAAAATCGAACTTTGTACGCGAAAACTTCGCCTAGCGAACCTCAGGTACGCTCAGTCATTGCAACTGCTGTTGGGTTGAACCGCTTCACTCACACTTGTCAGGATGTGAGTCCAGCCTGACACGTACGTTTCAACACCTAAGGGATTCCATTTCTGCCTGTTTGAATACGTAACGGCTTATCTCCTCGAACGGAGCTCGCTTCCTGCGTGTCACTCGGGCGGTGGTGGGAGTGGCGTGCACATCGACACAGCTTTGGTACTCGACTGGCTTGTCCTCAATGCTGGACTGAAGAGGAGGCCAATCGCTGGTGCGCTTTTGAGTGGTTGGTCGATCACGTGCGTGCGCGCACTGCGCATATGTGAGCATGTGTGGAGGGCGTTAGTTAACGCAATCCCATGGAACAAAAGCCGAGAGAACGAGTCCAACTCCCCGTGTCTCTCGTGTGACGCCTGGCTGCGACGGCGATAGTGGTTTTTAAGTGGATTCACCTGACACGAGAGATAAGACGAATCGGACAGATGAGTGGTCGAGGCTTCCTAGTCCTGGTGCACCCCAGTACACGGTTCAGCGGGTAACCCTTCATGGATTTTTCATAGCCCAAGGGCCCGGATGCCTAAACTAGGTCGCCATGCGGCCTGTATACTATTCCTCATGGTCGCTTTGACCTGTTCTGACCAAACCTCCCTAGACCAGGGGTTGGATAACTCTGCACAACCAACTCCAGGTACACGTAAGTTGACCATGATTTTTGCGCTTTCACTGGATAAAACCCTAATTGTGAATCATAACTAACCCAGTTAGACCGTCAGTGCACATGCCCGGAGGATTACCGGACTGCCGCCTCATCCTTACGGAAATCAGCAGTGCGTAACGAATCTGGCGTACGCGGAGCTACAATCCACCACCATACCATTAACAATGCATGGTTAGGACACTAGGCTACCATGAATAGGCTACCATGTGAATAAGTTAAGAGATATGAGATGGCACGGTGCGCCCACCACTGGCTTGCGCGTTACTACTTGCGGAGAACAAGGTTGTCACCCACAAGCAAAGGCTAAACCAACTTAGGCGGCCAAGCATCCTATGGTATTATATGCGGTGTTGTCTGCAGACTGATTAAAGGTGGGAAACAGACGATTTCAATGGTAGCAGTAGAAATTAACCAGTCATCGTTCGACAGAATAAGTTGTACCGGCAGCCGTTTCATCCTTGCGAAAATCGTCAGCAGTGTCCATTTCGTTTGTACCATGTGGTACTAGAACTCAGGATCTTAACGTTGCAAGTCATTAGTTAAGATATATATATTATAGATGTGGCTTCAACTTATATCACCAAAATTTTATACCATTCGTTCCTGTTCATAACCGCCTGTCATTTGATTCAGTCAAAATATGTTCCACACAAGTGAGTGTGTCGTTTTCACATAGGGAATGAGTACAGGCCAGTACAAAAACAGTAGAGATAGTGCTCCTTACTTACGAATCCACTAGTCTTTGATGATCGAAAGGCGATAGCATCTGTTGTGTACAGTTATTTCTGTGGAGCAGTCCTCATTACAGAGTACTGGCATGTGAACCTTCGGGGGTTAGAAAGGACTACCTTTTTAGTCACCACTTAGCTATGCAATAGTTTAAGATATTGGTGCCGCCGATTGATATATAGCTCAAGGCGCTGTTGATGCCACTAGCAGCCATACGTTAGTTGTCACTGAGCTTGCACAAACAACTGAACTTGAGGTCCGTATAACACTCAGAACCACCCGTACGGCTTTCCACCGTGTAAGAGGTGTACGGAGCAAGTTGTGAGTATAACAGCGCAGACAGTGTGGGTGCTATTCTTTAACTATTCACAGCCACCATGCGCCTCAAATTTGGAAACGGATGTTACCAAAAGGAGGCGCATTTATCTTACGCTTTATCATCCGTATGTATCCGTATTTAGGCACTTGTGTGAGAAACACTGCAGCTGACAACTCAAGCTTGACTTATGAAGGAGACGTTTTTGGTGACTAGATCGTCCATTCGTTAATGCTCATTTGAAGTACTTATAATATATCTGCAGATTGTGAGGGATATTTGTCCTCTTTGTTCATCCATCGTTATGGTCTTTACTAGTTTGGCCGTAAGAATGACTTGTTTGCTATAAAGCATGCGTCTCACCACATCTCAAATGTATTCAGTGGGTTTCAGCTTTTGCCTGTAAATTTCTCTGTCCGTTAAATCCATATTATGGTTTCATAGACACTAGCCTGCAAATTAGACAGCCTGAACTGATGCCCTATGGAGAAGAAGATCCGTGCTCCTCATATAATCCGCAAACAGAAGAGTAAACTAGTAGATTCCAGGTGACGCTGTATGAATTCAACTTTGGTTTAAAGTCGGAACTTGCCAGTTACTTCCACGAACTTACACTGTCATTATGGTGACCTGGAGATTCCCCAGTTTGACTGTATAAATTAATCTAATATGTTATAAAATTATAGTGTTTTACTTATTATGGAATCAGGTGGTTTGCTCGTTTAAATGTTGCTTCTCTTTCTCTGAGTCGTACACAAGACACGCATCCGCTCCTCTCGACCGGCCATATTGGTACTCAACACTCCATTACACCTTCCTTAGCTAATTTTCTTCTGGTGCCTTAGCTAATTTAGCGACGTTTCAGCAAACCTTCCTAAATAAATAAATGTCTCAGTTGTACGCCTTAATGGCGTTACGCTGCTGTGCGACCACCACAGTCAACTGCGGTCTTAGTATACCACGAGGACGCCCACCACTACGCGGATTCGAACCGGTGAACTTATGATTGCAAGCCAGGCATGCAGACCCCACGGCCAGCATCCTTTTAGCTGCGATTAAGCTATATAGCGCTCGATTGACGCACTATACTCCCTTCAGAGCTGGTGGGCCACTTACCTTCTTCCATGCATGTGCTTCCACAGAAATCTTTCTCGTTATTCGCTTTCCACCTGTACCAATGATACTGTAGTTCAGACAAACAACTTCCTACGACCGATTTTCATTGACACATCTAACTTTTTTTATCTACGTCCTCTTCTCCGATTCAAACGTGGTTTGACCCGTGTCTTGTCAAGGCACCTGACTAGAAAGTGATCACCATTGCTGTTCGCCTATGCGTATCGTTTACACTGGTTTACCCCAACTTCAAGAAGGGGTGTTTTGATCCGCGAAACCATCGTTATCCACTTGGATTAGCTTTGTCATAACGATGTTTCTCATTCCTATAAGGTATGTTTCACGATACCACCGAAAGATGGTACACTGCAAAGAATCCAGTAGCAACTTGACCACAAGCTCTGTTGCAAGGTTGTTGGTAGAGTAAACGGGTAGGTTTAATCCAATTCAATTCAAGAAAGTGCTTTATGCAAAATGTAGAGTGAATATTCAGCTACTACACACGCCTTTGACATTGTAAAAGAAGCCAAACTTAACATAGTAAGTATACAAGTAGGTTACTAATTGATTACGGTGCGAACTTGCTCCTAAACTCCAGAACAACTGAGGTATGTTCGCACAAAACGCACACCAAATAGGGAGTTATGGATGAGTGGCATGCACTTGTATGAGCATAAATAGACCTATGCTTTTGTTTGATTAAAGAAATTCATGCACAATAAGGCAGTGCACCATGGAGAGGGTAACTTGCATCGGTGGGTATTTTTAAAGCAAACTTTTTGTATGGAATGGTATGAGTAGACACAACAATGTCAACAAATGTCGGGGCTTTGGAATGCCACTACATTGAGACATTTGCGTTGAATACTTATCTAGGATTGTGAAAAGGTTACTTAAAACCCAGGAAATGTCACAGGGGGGCAGTAGGCCCAATTGGGTACCACACGAGCGGTGATAAATCGCAGTATTTAGTAGCGGAGTCAGAGGAGGGTCGCAAACGAGCAGCGTAGACAGAAAACCTCCACAATTCGATGAAAAACTTCATTCACATAAAGTGACCAAGTAAGACCACGGGTGAGTGTAACACCTAGATGCTTCACTGACACGGTGAAGTGCAACCTCTCACCTTCTACTTGAAGTTCAGGGTAATGCGTGAGAAATTTTTGATAACGAGCGCCTTTGTCTAAGGAAGCTATACGTCATTTAATTTTAATGCATTCAGCAATAAAAGGTCTACTCTAGACCAAAATGCCATGTTTTCCAGATAGGCTTACAATATGCTTGATTAAACTGCAGCCGGATTTTGGATACACACGTCCACGTCTGCATATTTCAGCAGTTTCGCTTCAACAAGGGGAAGTAATGAAGTGACGTAAGGGGCAAAGAGGTGTGGAGACAGTATGCCTCTTTGGAGAATCCCGTCAGCTATGTTGAGCACAGAGTAACCAGCCCAAGTCGAGTAAACTGGGCATAAGTAGCGAAATAATCCCTCAGCAGGCGGACAGTAGAGGGTAGAATGTCGGCATCACGTAGGTCCCACAAAAGATGTTCGCGGTTTGCATTGATAAAACATTACTGTAGTCGAGAAAACATATTCGAATGCATCTGACCCTGTTGTCTAGTGACGCCAGCAACGAATTTACAAGTTGGGCTAGTGCGTCTTGAGTAGACCTCAATTTACGAATAGCAAACTTGAGCGAATTATCTGAATGGGTTTGAGTCATCATCTTTTCAAGCATAGTCTTCTCGAAAGCCTTCCGGTTTACTGAGGTGCAGAAAATTGGTCTTGAGTGGTCCGAACATTTCGTGGACACAGGCGTAATTCTAGCACATCTCCAACAGTCAACAAGTTTACATTTCTTCATGCACAACGTGTACAGATCAGCAAGAAGCTGGGCCAAATAAACGGCACACACCTTGAGGACAACAGGATATAGTCCGCTGGGGCTATATGCTATGTTATAATTTAGCGGCAGAAGTTTACTGTATATTGTATTCCTGTCAGTGTCAGATAAAGTGATTGTCAGTTTGTCCAGTCGGCATGAAACAGGGTCAGAAGTGGGGTTAGCATAGAAGCCAAATTTGCGGTTTAATTCTTGAATACCCACCTATGGATACGACATTCCGTGCAAGACTCCTGTACTTTATATCAGCATCTGCCAGACCTCCCGAAAACTTTTATTTCCCAGTATGATCAAGACATATAGGTGGTTTGGACAGCGCAACTC
The DNA here is from genome assembly GCA_944474145.2 of Dicrocoelium dendriticum. Classification (NCBI taxonomy): domain Eukaryota; kingdom Metazoa; phylum Platyhelminthes; class Trematoda; order Plagiorchiida; family Dicrocoeliidae; genus Dicrocoelium; species Dicrocoelium dendriticum. The sequence goes on along the minus strand of OX104071.1, from coordinate 28,745,667 downwards.
CACTTGACAGAAATTACGATAGCTTTTACTACAGCATGGTTTGTCCTTCTGAACGCATTCTCTTTGAGTCTACCCAAGGCTTTTAGGCATGGAGGTGAAAACCGACCCGTACGGATGCAAATGGTTCCCAGTGGACAGCAGGTAACAAAACAAAATTTGAGGTAGTTCGTAAACTGGGTTACAAAGTGCAGTTACATCCTTGTCAAAAAGTATACTTAAGTCTGTAGTTGCAGCCATTTGTCGTAAGCTGTATATGCTCTGAGGTGAACAACGAGCGCTTACCATATGATTTAACTCACTGTAGACGACGAGAGATAACTTGACCTTTGAGGGATCAGATCTACCAAACGTTGCCTGACTATACTGATAAAATAGCTTCATATAGTTAACATATATAAGGTCTAGTGTCGTTTCAAGACTCGGAAGGTAATTTACAACATTTCGAAGCTCGATATCTGTGAGGAAAGTGGCGTCAAATACGTTGATATCACTAGTAAAATGAATACAGCATAATCAAGGTGATACGATAACAGCTGAAGCGAACTAATCGTAAAATTTCTCTACTTCGGATGTGGGACAGCTGGAGGGAGGGTATGTAGTTGCCAGAAAATGCATTGATAGCCGCTTAAACACCTTAGTTTCTACTATGAAAGTAAGCAGTTACTAAGTGACGAAGAAAAACAAAACTACATTTGTTGACGTACACCACGAGGAACTGCTATAATTGCTAACACCACCTCAGTTCCAATATGTGCGTGGCCGGTTGACATGATGGCAAACGAATTCTTCACTCGCAACAAATGTGTCATCCACATCCTCATTTAGCCAGGTATAATGAAAATAAATTACGCTTAGCATACAGCAGGTTGTAGTCTCTAGCTCATCCATTTTGCTCATAATGATCGTATATTTGAGCTAAGTATCGTGGGTGTACTCATGCTCTGCGATTTTTTCTTCCGTAGAGCGACCCTCCATCCGGCACGATGCTTTTTAGTAAAATTTTTGTGCTTCACGTATGTTCCCTTTGGTGTGTTGTTATAGCTTGACCGTGAAATACCGAAGCTTTCAGCGGAGTAGAAACACATAGGAATTTTTAAAATATCTCGAGTGTAGGTCATCATGACCTTGCGTATTGTATGGATACGTGTAGAGAAACAAGCGCGGAACTTTGCCGAAAATTCGAGTGTAAGTGGTTCCGCTGATTGAACAGATGAGCACGGCAAAGTTCGATGGTCCCGTCGTTTGGGTTGAACGTTTCACGAGTATATTTTGCGCTGCTTAGCACAGAGCTTGAATGCGCCTCCCACCGGATTAGTGGGTTGGGTTCGTGCATCTTGCATCCAACATAAATCACCGGGTCGCTGAGTGATGTCGTTCTTACCGTTTCCCTCCCCATCACACACTTGTGATGTGATTTTAGTGCACTGAATTGGACAAGTTTCATTTCGGGACCGTGAAAGAGGAATGTGAAAGAGGAATGTCACTGTGACTCGGTGAGTTCCATTGTCTTTACCATGGTCCTCACCTCACATCTGGACGAGGGCAACATGAGTCCAGATCAGGCGTGCAGGCAAGTGCATGAAGACGAAAGGTTGGCTGAGAAAGGTCGAAACGACTGCCGACACTCAGAACTAAATAGTCGCATAAGAAAAATTAACAGTCAAGTAAATTTTAGAGTACTGAAAGTGCAGGAGGATTTGTGGCAGTGTAGCTCAAACCGAACTGCCCGCACGTCGTTTAACGAAATGTAAAATCATTACTATAACGACAAAATGATAAATATTCCGCAACAGGTGGCAGTCTTAATATCTAACCAGTGATATCAGTTCAAAAGGACGTTCTTGTACGGTAAAGGCTGACCGACCCCCTGTCAAGAAACGATCACCGGTTGGTATGATTAAGTATAAGTTCCGTCGTTCTGTTATAAACGCCCCAATCTTTGAGCTCTATCTGCAATAGTCGTACTCTGGGATAAGACCTGTAATAGCTCGTTTGTACCGTTAGGAAGCACTAAGTTTGCGACGAGTGTGTTGTTGTGCTTTAGACTAGACGGAACGCCAAAGAACACGAACAAACCTTGCGTAATCTTATCCTGTTTTCAAATACCGCAGTGCACCTTAGTAATTGGAATATAGTGCGAGGACGTGAGGTATTATTTAATGGCGCTGGTTTCAGTTAGATCTGACCACATAGAGGTTACGTTTTCAGAAGATAGCGAATGTAATTTCTCTTATGCCGTTGCATCCATTGCAATGCGGCTGGACCTTACCGTGGTGCGATGGTTTGCGTGCCTCAGAGATCCATTGAGCTATGCTGGCTGGTGCTTTTGCACCTTTAGAGCCACTCATACCAGATTGGTCAATGGTTAGAGGCCAGACAAACTCAGCCTCCTGGTCCTCCAGGTTAAGGGGGTTGGAATGGGGGTGGCTTCTCATTTCATAAAACGGGCTCTGTAGTCCAGTGCCAAGAGCCGCTGCCTTGCAGTAAGGTTTTCGAACCAAAGGCTTTGGTTGAGAACCCTAATAGTTCTCCTGTCTAGGCCTGGGTAACCTGACAGTATCCTGCCCACGCAATTCAATGAACCTTTCCTACAACAGTTTCTTGATGCTCTGGCCGTCGCAGAGGATAATAAACGGCGCCCTATCTGCTGCATCGAGCAGGGTGGATAGGGGTTTAGATGCTACTGCTAAGGCCTTCCCGTCTTCTTATACCCCTTCTTGCGCTTCTTCCTTATCGTCCTGCTCCAACTTTACTTATATCCCCCCATTTTCAATCCCCAATTCTCGTCCCTCCCCCAGCTTACTTCAAAAGTCGCTTGTCTTCTGATTTCAAATCAAGCACAATCGCAGGGCCTCGCTCCAATCCAATCGACAAGTCCATGTTCAACGAAACGAACAACGTCAGTTCATCCGTTTCCCTTTGGAGTCCTCGTGTCACGCTAAGACTAGCATGCCTCAACGTGCGCACTTTGCTGCAGATTGGCCAACAGGCAGCACTTGCCCGCACACTAGAGACCCTATCGATCGATATTTGCTGTTTATCAGAAACCCGCCTGCAAGGTTCGAGCTCCGTGCTTACCCTGAGATCCCCCCACATGCGACACTGGCGGCACATTCTTATTGCGCCTATCTGGCGATGATGCAGCTTCAAATGCCGGTCAAGCTGGCGTCGGCATTGTTTTGAGTCCCCGGGCTGAAGCTGCCCTGATTGATTGGATCCCAGTAAACAGTAGAATGTGCGCCTTTAGATTAGCTGGTTTGTTCCGTGCTTCGAAGTCGCGCGGGGACAAATGGTGCCTGTTTGTCATTGAGGCCTACGCCCCTACAAACTGTAGCACTGATTCAGTAAAAGATTATTTCTATCAGCAACTTCATGAGCTCCTTCGTTACAGAAGAAGCACGGATACTGTGATGCTGGCTGGCGATCTAAACGCCCAAGTCGGAAACTTGTCCTCTGATGAGCTTCATCTGGGCGGCCAACATGGTGTAGGCTCCCGTAATGATAATGGTGAGCGATTGCTACAGCTGTGTGAAGATGCTCGCCTCTTTCTCGCGAGCACTAACTTTCGACACAGAACCCGCAGAAGCGTGACTTGGCGGCCACCAGCCTCGGGCCAGCCATGGACGCAAATCGATCATATCGCGATCAGTTACCGCTGGAGAGGCTGTGTCCAAAACTGTCGCTCGATTTGGAGCACGAGCGTGGACTCTGACCACGCACTTGTATGTGCCGACCTCCTGGTGCGTTTCGGTGGACGTCCGCGACGTCGATGTGAACGGATTGACACTAGCCAGCTGGCAAAGCCAGATGTTCTGAATGTGTACCAAGATGAGCTGACATCTGGGCTGAGTAAGCGACCACTAAACACCGTTGAAGATCACTGGTCGCATACTAGTCAAGCGTTGCTATTAGCAGACACGTTTTTATGTGGCAAAACAAATTGTAAAACGGGACATTGGGTCTCTACACAGTCTCTGGAACTTATGGATGCTCGCCAACGTATTCCTGCTGGAAGCGTATACAATGAAGCTCGCAAAAATCTCAGGGCAAAACTACGTGCTGGCCTGAAGAAGGACCGCGAAACCTGGTGGTCTCATCGTGCCTCTGAGATGGAAACAGCCGCTGCCATTTTTAATCATCGTAAGTTCTACCGTCTGATACGGGCAACAGGCAGCAGGAGACCTGGTGTTAGCGAGACCATACGCGACGAGAGTGGGCAGATGATCCACAGCCTGTCAAAACGCTTGGAGCGTTGGGCTGAACACATTGCGAGGCAATTTAACCAACCTGAGTTATCGCTTTCTTCGGGCATTGAGCGCTCTTCTCCTTGGGCCGTCTCCTTGGATCCGCCCTCACGCGCAGAAGTCGAACGTGAGATCAGGCCGTCGAAATTGCATAAGGCCGCAGGAGCAGATACAATTCCTCCAGCCCTATTCAAATTCGGTGGACCTGCTCTAGTAGATGATCTACACGAGTTGCTAGTAAAACTTTGGGAGCAGGTGACAGTCCCGACAGACTGGAACCGCTCCGTCATTGTCCCAATTTTCAAGGGAGGCTCCTGTTTAGAATGTGGCAATCATAGAGGAATCAGTCTGATTTCGATTGCCTCTAAATTGCTTGCCTCTCTCATTCTCCACAGACTGATTGGCACTCGTGAAAGCCAGATTCGGGAAGAGCAAGCCGGATTTCGTCGAGGTCGGGGCTGCATCGACCACATCTTCACATTGCGTCAAGTGTTGGAGCACCGCCATGTTTATTGGCGACCCACCGTTGTCGTGTTTCTTGACATAAAAAGTGCCTTCGACTCAGTCGATCGATGTGCCCTTTGGGACTGTCTGCTGAGGAAAGGTGTGCCTGATAAATATGTAAACATTATCAAAGCGCTGTACGCGCATAGTTCGGGCAGGGTGAGGGTTTATGGCAAACTCTCGACACCCTTCAGTATCACCAGCGGTGTGAGACAATGATGCCCGCTGTCACCTTTCCTCTTCAACTTTGCTATTGATGAAGTCATGGAAACAGCGTTCGCTGCACACGACCTAGAAGGTCTGGAGCTACTCCCTGGTGAGCGACTTCTTGACTTGGAGTATGCAGACGATATTGCCCTAATCTGTGACAGCTGCCAAACATGCCAAACAGCATTGAACCGATTATCACTGGCTGTCAATCGTTTTGGGCTATGCTTTGCTCTATCGAAATGCAAAGTACTTCTCCAAGATTGGCAGGGACCCAACCCTGCGCTAACGCTTGGTGGTGATCTGCTAGAAGTCGTTCAGGAATTTAAGTACCTCAGCAGCTATATTAGCACCCGTGGGATTGAAGATGAGGTTACGAACCGTATAGCAAAAGCTCGAGGTGCTTTTGCCAATCTCCGCCACCTGTGGCGCAGACGCGACATTACCCCCGCCCTGAAGGGCAGAGTTTACAACGCAGCCGTCCGTTCAACTCTCCTATATGGCTGTGAAACCTGGCCCATCAGGTCGACAGACATGAAGAGTCTCGTCACATTCGATCATCGTTGCCTTCGCAGCTTAGCTCATGTCTGGTGAGAACACCGCGTGAGCAATGAGCGTGTTCGGCAACGCGTATTTGGTGCAGGAAGAGCGAGTGAACCGCTCAGCACGATTATATCACGCACCAGGCTCCGATGGCTGGGCCACTTGTTGCGCATGCCAGCACACCGACTCCCACGACGTGCATTGTTTGCGCGTTGTGGGTGCGGTTGGAAGAGGAGGAGGGGAGGCCAAGTGATGACTTGGTCGAGAGAAATGAAAACCCTCACTTCGAAGTTGGCGTCGGTTGGTGCATCCCGACTGCCTGGTTGGGGTCCTAAGAACGGTGAACACGTTTGCTTGGACACACTTGCCGATATGGCTTGCAGCCGGCACCAATAACGTTTGTGTTGTGAATTCTTTTGTCCATCCCCCTCCTGTTTAGCATCCCCCTCCAATCACGATCTCACTAGTTAGGCACAATATAACTCTCTTTTTACGGCACGATAGCAAGCTGTTAGCTTTCCGGAACGATGTCCATCCGTTACTGGGGACTCAGCGGGCGTGTCACTGTTTGTTTTTCTTTTCTTTTCTTTTTATTGCGGCACAGTAGCTGAGGTGTTTTCCTCCTGGAGCTAACGTGTAATGATGATGATGATGATGATGATATACTGTTGCATACGTTGCGTCTGCTCCATACGGTGTAGAATCCATGCACACGACTCTTCTCTTCTGATGCAATGAAATATGTCCTACGTAATAGTATCCCAAGCCAACACATTGCTTTTGGAAAATAAGTGACAACTTCTAACACTACCTAATGATAAAGGCCATCGCAAAGAAAATCAGTTCAGAGGCGAAACTCTGTCATTAACACGGAACTAAACTGGATGCTAACGGAGAATGGGCCGCGCAGTACAACAAATATTAATTCACGGAGGTCCTCCCGCGTCCTCCGTTGTTCAGTGAATTAACTCGTTAGAGAATAGCGGCGGGTTCGAACCTAGTAAGGTTCCAGAGAGTTGAATGTCACCGATGGCGTCCAGTTTGACAATACGGGCATTCAGCTATTTTGGGCGATAAAGTGGCAGTTCGATTGTTTCCTGATTCGAAATAGCCCTCAAAGCTTGTAGCCTAGTGTTTAGTGAGCGTATACACCTTTCAACCTAAAGGATGCAAATGGTGAGCCGTAAAACTATTTTGGCTTCATAGGGGATTCGCGTTCAGACGAAAATCTGTTACATCCAATAACCGCGGTAAGGGATAACAATGGTAGGACGTAAGAGGAGTTTATTTTCCATGAGGCTATGCAATGCGCGTCCCAATTGAAAGGGGAACCAGCTGGATTCCATTTTCTTTGAAGTATGTTGGTAGCAGAGTTGGATCGTTGGTAATACAGTTTATGCTATTGGAATACTGGAAGCTATAGGGTGGAATGATTTACCCGCAGCAAGTCCAACGGATAATTAGAGTGAGAATTTCAAGATCAATAGCGGACGTGTAAACATCGAAAGGGGCTTGGTACTTAATTTATCGTGCTGTTCACTGCATACAATTCGTGAAGTCTCCTGACAAATTTCATGGAAAAGGTAGTCGTTAACCCCGGTTATTTGTGCTATGCTCTGTGTAGGTGGACATGTATTATTTCACGTGACGCATGTGGGGTATATCATAGCTTAATCGAGTTTGAATAACGCTAACATAGGGTGAAGTTGGCGTAATGTGTGAAGACCTGTTTAGCTGAAGCTCATAGAGAGAGCAAAATTTCTACTCCATCCCAGTTACCTGCATTGCGTGGCCACTTTCATTATCTGCTTCCTCGAACTGTCATGATAAGGCTTCAGTAGACTGCTACAAACATGAGTTTGATTACTGAAGATCTGATGCACCACTATGAGGTCATCTGGTGAACACCGACGATGTTCTTTGTACACTCATAGGGTAGATGGAACGAGCGCTACGCTCGCTTTGGTTTCTTCCACCGAAGCGCCTAGAACACAGCGCATATATGTCGTAGCCATCAATAGGTCATTAACATGCTGCGCATCCTTTGCACTGGACCGACTCGTTAGCTCTAGGTTTTGGACGCGCTCCTAGGTTCTGTTTAGCTGCTGAGGACCTTCAGAACCGCTATTTCAAGGACAGTTTCATTGAAGCCTCTTGAAGGACGCAGTCCCCAAGCACATAAGCCCTGCTTTGTGGATAACTTATATGAGGCGCCTTGCATTATCACTAACGTGCACCAAATACCGATTTATTTATTAGTGTCTTATCTGCTAGCTTCATTTGGCTGGGCTTTCTAGAAGGTGTATACTTCATCATCGCTCATTGATGGGCCTGTGTGACAACGGTGACCACTCACGAGTCCATGTCCAGCGAATCTGACTTCGGTAAGTGCAGAGTTTGCCATCTTTGTTAGAATACATTGAAAATTTCTAAGTGTTCGAGCAGTTCGTACACGTCACTTTGCTTATGTCACTCTCTCGCTTGTGACATGGAGGATAATTTCCTGATCTTTGATGTTTCCTTCGATTTCGAAACATAATGAGATTTGTTACCAGAGATGGTTGTGTTGTTTTAAGTCTAAGACGCTAGAGGCACAAAGTAGAAGCGAGTGGGCTACGTAGCAACTTGAACTGAACTCACTTACAGTGGCTGAAGTAAATGGCACATCCCCAGAACAATGCTGTGGAAGTTGTACCGCATGTCGAACGGTACCTCGGATGACCCGATGGATCCTATCAGCGTATCGTCTGTCTAGGTAGGAACGCATTCTCATTTCATCGACAAGAAGACGGCAAAACCTGAGCCATAAAATCGACCACACCGATTTATCGGTGCACGGAAGCCATTTCTGTGCATGGTGATAAATAAATAAATGAGTAAATAAATAATGATGGGGATCTTCCTTGCCGATGTGAGGCACAGTCCAACTGACTGGTCTGGTCATTTTGTACTACGGGATCACATGGGACGGATAATATTGCTTCGAGTTCTTTTCTTCAGAGCAGTTCCCAAATTGTTTCGCGTGGCTGATTGATCGCCTGCATCGTTCTAATAGCTAAATTGATTGAAACCAAAATAATAAATCCAGATACACATAAGTGTTGTAGTAAAGTAATACGGCCAACCGTTGGTTCGTCTCCGAAGGACCTGCTTCCATGCAGGCTGATCACTCGAAAATTTTCACCAGCACTTCCAAGTCTATTCTGATGGTTTGCTAGTGTGGCTTTAAAGCAGGTTTACCATCACCAATTGTACTCATAATTACAGTTCTTTTTAAGTATATATACATATATACATGGCTATTTATATCACATAAACTGTGCCACTAATCGGTTTTTTGAGTCGAGCATTTTTATTACACGTCAAGTATTCTATGGCATCTGGACTCTCATGGGTTCATCTATTATTTTGGATGCTAAAAGTCATCACCTCAGGAAATCGACCCAGTCGTGGCCAACAATGGAGTAAAGAAGAATATAGAATATAAGGATGGTAGTAAGGTAATTACGGTAAATGATCATAAATATGAAATTGCATTTACATACCCGTTAGGAATGGCAGACGGATTTCTCGATCAAACTGGGCGGTGTGTTCGTTGTAAAAGGTTGCTGCACAGATTATCGATAGGCGAAGCAGTTTGAAAGGAATGTTCAGGTTCATCCGACAATTACTTGTGTTCGTAAAATAGAGTATTTGGTATCGCGGAGCTCTGAGAATTGCTACCTGCTGCTGGGTTATTGCTGTCAGGAGGCTGGAGGAAATATTTAATATTACAAGACGAATGTAGAGGAAAAACAGTTTCTACCTTGACGGTGTTAGATACGCATTAAGGTTGATCTGGTTGCATTTTATAAATAAATGGTTGAAAACAGTTTCAGTTCAAGTTGTCACAAGAAAAGAGCTTCCGGACCGATACATCATTGGCAGCCGAGGTGTGTGAGAATTGCCAATGAGGGATGTAATGAAGCACTCTCTAGTTTTGTGCTGAAAACTCCGGACAGGAAAGGGAATTGGTTACAAATATAGAAAACAGTTCGTTCATAAATAAATAGGCGTTAAGCTGGTCGCAAACCAGAAAACAATTCATTAAAATTTATTAGCTATATCTATATGTTTTGTTTTGAAGGATTCAATGGGGCACATTCCTATGTTGTGCCGCAGGCCAGAATGGTTTCTTGAGGCCGACAGTTACGGGGTGGCAAAATGTCGAATACGGGAGGATAAGATGGTGGCGATTGATACAAAATCTTAAATATCCGCTAGACCATTTTCGTATGCCATCCCCTCCGTGACACTTTGGCTCAGCGGTTCGGTGGTCTTTTCAACAGTTAACAAGGTACGGACCTCCTTACGAAAGATTTCAAGGGATGTATATGCTCGCCTCTTGGACGGCAGTCTGTTCCATATCTTTGCGTAGACGCTCACGTAAAATCTCAGACCTACCTAAGTTGTAAGCCTTTCTATTTTAAACAAGTCGCGGCTGTCTAGAATACTATAGCTTAGCTTTGTTTGAATGTTAAATCCATGCTTGGGGCATGCAATTGTTTGTGTATCATATCGAATAAGACATATTAAGTTTCATCCGTCTGAGCTATACTGGGTCTGGTTTCAAGGCCTTGCAGCACTGTGCGTAAGCGATTCGCGAGGACACTCCCAGTAGACGTTTAGTGAACGATCTCTTCTCCAGTTTCTGGAGGTTCCCTTTGCTTATGTTACTGAAGATAAATGCACAAATGTCCAAATGCGGTCGGGTTTTTATCTTGTATAGGGCGACTATGGAATCGTGCATGTTGAATCTTTTGAGTAGTAGTCCACTGCCTCGACCAGCTTTATTGACTACATTTGCCCTGTGCTCCATAAAGTTTAGTTGCGCGTTATTGGTTTTCCACACAGAACCAGGGTGCCAGATGTGATTGTACAACGCAACAGTAGGGCACTGCACTTCTCGGTTGAGAATGACATATCCCGTTCGGCGCACCATAACTTAAGGGTTTTCAAATCAGACATAATGGCCTTCGTGGTCTGATTCGTGTCAACAACAACAAAGGTATAAAGGTGTTTCACATCATCAGCAAACACAGATACGACACCGGTAGTGTATTCCGTCAAATAAATCGTTGATATACTGGTTTAGACTGTAAATTTTGTTTATTTATTCCAACCACCTGAGTTCGGTTTGAATGGTATGATTTAAACCACTATAACAATGCGTCGCTGATTCCAACGGATGCAATTTTGTCTATAAGCTTATCTTGAGGTACAGGATCAAATGCTTTCTGCATGTCTGGGAATGTCACTACTGATGATTTCCCGCAGTCTAAGGAGAAAAATTGTTGAGCAAGACAAGAAGACATGTTACGCATGAGCATTGTTTCAGAAATCCATGTTGTGCGTTATTAAGCAGGCCAGTTGTTTTCAGGAAATCGATCACTTTCGGGGTAATTAGTCTCTTCATCATTCTGCTAATAATGGAAGTGTGGCTGATTGGCCGATAGTTTCTAACTTCATGTTTGGGTCCAGCTTTTTGGCGTAGTACAACTGTGGCTGTCTACCACTGTGTGAATACTTTGCCGGCCTGCATTGAAAGAGAGAATAGATTGACGAGAAAATTTGGTTTATCTGACTCACCTAGTTTTAGTGCAATTGAAGGAAGAGTATCAGGGCCTTCGTATTTAGACAGTTTCACAGCCACCAGTTGTTTTTCGATGTCTCGGAGTACAATTTCTACTTTAGAGAGACGGTTGAAGGTTACTGTGAATAAGTCAGGCGGAGGGGAATAAGTGGCATTGCTGAAAGATGAACCAAATTGCCAGTTCAGAGCCTCGATAGTGGAGATAGGGTCATGTACGACAGAACCATCTGGAAGCGTTATAAAAGTACCTTCACTCGTCGTAGGGTTTCGACATTTTAAGAGATCAGCTAACTTGAGCTCTTTGTTGTTAGCAGAAAGTGCATGCAGTTCCTCCGCCACTTGCTTTGAGTGGCGAAGGGCAAAGTACTTGGCTACGAGTTGTTGCTTTTGTAGAACCAGTAAAAAAAGGTTCGTCCATCTGTAGATTTTGTGAAGGATTCCCATCTTTTTGTGACTTTAGGTGGTAGGTTGTCAGCATAATTTCGCTTTATAGGGCATTTGCGCTTAAGCGGTGAGACCACATCAAGACAAGTTCTGATGTTGCTATAGAACTCATTTGCAGCAACTTGAAGGTCAACGGTTAAGAAGAAACTGTGCCATGTGGACGACCTAATGAAATATCCAAATAACTCCCTGTCAGTGAAAGCGTACTCACGGTGCCATTTTATGGGTTTGTACATGTTAACGAGATTTAGCATCAGTGAGCTAAGCGAGAACACGATCAGCCTATGGTCGCTGCCGGGAAACGTGCTTAATACATTGGCAGGCTTTTCTGGTATACCTTGCATGAACAGGAGGTCCGTGATGTGGTCAATTCGAGTTGGCGACACTAGGTGCGGAATCTAGCCATGGGAATGGATGGAGGTAGCAAACCCACCGTGCATTGTAGATGAAGTAGGTGTGCCCCAAGAAATATTCGATATGGTAAGATCGTCACTTATGAGTTTGTAGTCCGCGGGATACTCAGAAGCGCAGTGAAATACATTTATTAATTTGTTTACAGTGGCTGTATCGGAGTTTGATGGGTTGTAGACGCAGCAGATAAAAACGTCCAGTTGAATTATACGAGCAGAGATGAAGACCGAGCCTCTCTGCCTGCTCAGATTGGGGTCTGTAAGTTGGCAAGCATAGATGCCATTTCTGGTGTATATAAGGCATCCACCACCAGGATTAACAGCTCGGAAGCCGGCCTAGCTGTTGTATCATGCGATCTGGTAGGCAGCAGATGATGTATTTTCATTTAACCATGTCTCAGTGACCAAGAGAGTGTGCGATGGGAAAAGTGAACTGATTGTTCAAAGGCTTTTAATTTTATTCAGTAGTGAGCGGGCGATCAGAAGTATAACGTCGATGCTGTGCTTACTGCGTGTTATTTTTACAACCTCCCTAAATTTGGAGGACAGAGGGGAGGGTGGGCTGCCCATGAGATCGTTACAAGGTTGAGGGCAGCTTGGAGGCTTAGGGCCAAACTTAGTATTTGACGGGCTATACTCAGCTGCTTTTGTGGAAGTGCACATGGTAGCAGCTCAGGGACCACAGTTGACAAGAAAAGTGGGTGTTAGGGGTTATGAACGGAGGAATTTCTAAGCATGAACCCATCTTCCGCTCGGATGGACTATTTCGTGTAACAAGCGGTAGTACACTACTATGATGGTTGCTCTTTGTACCACTCCATGGTGCTTCTGCTGCATTTGAAGGTCTACACGAAGCACCCAAAAGGGAAGTGGTAGGTAACTTTGTGCTATCAAAGGTATAAGTACGAGACCCCACCTTACTAAAAAACACATTGGATAAGTTAGAAACTATTTGAAGAATATTGAGCTCACTGTCCAGTGCTTATAAGATGAGTTGCGCTGTAGAACTCAGTTTAGCTGGTGCCGGATAATCATTAATCCTTTTCGGCAATCTTACGGTTCTAACCATAGGACGCTTTATGCTAGTTGCTCCACAGGAAAGTTTTACGGTATTTTGGAGGTCTACGGAATCAGGGATATTGAATGCAAGAATACTGTGAACGTCTGATATTCTGTTAGACGATACTGGGTCAATAGAGATATTATTAGGTGATCTTGTTTGAGTTAGCCATGGAAAGACAATTTCGAACGGTATGCAAATAGTTGTAGGTTTCTCAACCATACGTGCTCCTGAGGGTTTGCTAAAATCTGCTTTCAGGTGGATAGTTTTGTGGAACCAACATATAAATTTGAATTATGGGGTTGGGGGATTGTAGGTTGAGAGCCACGAAGGGGCCAGAGACCCTGACGCAGCTTTCGGGAAGTGGATTGGACTGGTAGTTGACCAAATAAAAAATCTGTATATCATTCGCTGTAAGTACATGGAAATTCCATTGAAAAAATGAGTGGGAGAGCCGAACAATCAATTGAGTAATTGAGCCTGAATGATATCAGCTCGTTCTTTTTTTCTTATCTCAGAGATAGATACATCTGGTGCGAATCTTTTCGATGGTGTGTCGTGTGGTTTGAAATGAAAGAGCTAGACTAGTAGGAAGTATGTATTGTGTCGGGAAGATAGATTACATTCGCTTACCACAGCGGTCCGTTTAACACAAAAGAACTCTCACGCTAACGAGGAAACTTTCGCTCGCTATTACAGTACGCCCAGTCTAGGTTTCCATATCTTTCGGGTAATGCCTACATCGGCCACAAGAGCAACTTAAGTCAAGGCAATATGAGCTTTATGTGGCCGGATGAGTGTATTTTCAGCGTTTCACATTGCTGACTGCAAGTGAACTGAAACAGCCCCATTAAATTTGCAAACGTTAACGAATGGAGAAACGAAATATGAGAAGGGTGCATGGTTGTCACGCAACCAAAGATTTTCGCACCTTTGAGAAACATTCGTGTTTTACTGAAGAGAATTATAAGAATTTCTACCCGATGGGAGAAACAACTTTTTACTAGCTCATTCCTTGACAGTTGGTTTCATTTTACCGAAATTAACAGATGGTGAAGTACGCGCAGTACCTTGATATACTATTTCAAAGAATTGGCTGCGTTAGACGGTTTCAGTGGCCTTAGAAATCATCAACCAAATAATCTGTTAGAATATTCCCAAGGTATATCTATAGCAGACAGTGTAAAAACGACGTTTTGGTGAAAACGTGAACAATCAATTTAAAGTTTTTGTCTTACGCTGGCCATCAAATCACCATCCGCATATCGATGTTCTCTTCGGCTCCAACATGATGCAAAATGGGTACCGCCACCTTTGAGACTGCCTAAAAGAGTGGGAAGCGTCGCAAAGTTACTTGATTCCGTTTCGCAAGTCAACTCTTGTGAAAACTTTCAAGACATGCAAATGCACAGAAGTAGGCTTACGGCCCAAACAGTACATCTGTTTTTAATGACATTAGAAACGGTACAAAACCCTGTGGTACCTATGAATGCTACTGCCAAATTCTTCCACAAGCTAGCAGCGGCTTGCCGTAAACTTGCGATATTGTCGCTGGATCAAATTGTCTGCCAGCTTTGGGTGTGGTGATGCGGTTGCATGCTGGTTGGTGTGCGGCATTAAACACCAGTTTAAGTCATCTACGTCGTTTTTTCGGACACATTTTGACGAAAACTCTAGACGGAACCAGTGCATAGACATTAGGACATTTAGCCAAAAACGCTGATTGTGTTTCGGTACGAGATATAACAGGGAGCTGTTCTTTATAACAACTGGATGCCTTGTCACATTGGTTCCTTTTGGAAGTTGGCACCCTCCGTCCTTTTTTGGTGGGTTGCTTCTAGGTTCTGTGTAGCACACAGTCTTTAGACGGAAAATCGTAGTTCCGGGACCAACCGCTGTCATCTGCACAGTCTATAACTGGCATGGCAGTGCTGGGTGAGCGGTACTATATCCTAGTCAACTATCAGTCGTGCACGTCTTCCGCTGGTATTCGGAAGTACTGGGGTCAGAAGCTGGAAGCGGCCCAAGGAATGCGCACCGCTGAGGAGACTCAGAAAGTCGAAAGAGGTGTCCGAAGCTTTCCCAGAAGTATGTAAAGCATCCTGCCTGAGACAGGACTGTGACGAACCCTATCCAAAGTTGCACGAAAATCCCCACTACTCAGCGGTAGACATCTCTTATGCTGATCCATCCATTGTACGTAACTTCCCGTGTGACTTCAATTTAGCGAGGAGCCTAACGAATATCACACATTCTACGGCTCTATGACAGTGGGATAATGCAACCGACTGACTTCACTTCTAGTTCACCTGCCAAATGCAATATCCTTTCCATCATGAGGTAATTCACAAGACCACGTGAGCATAGGATGTCATCAAGTTGATTTTTTGTCCTAGACGAAGATGCCCAGTGACAGACCGGTTAGTTGTCATCTGTCACATAGGGTGCCAAACTCGCGTCCGAGAAATGGTCCAATCTGAATAACAAATTGAGTACGGAATAGGAAGTTTGCAGTGGCGGAGACCATGAGGAACCACCCGGACATGCTAACCAAACAAAGTCTTGATCCAATTCAGCATGGTCAAGCACCGGTTTGGTTGAGTGAGACCGGTGTTCCGACCAGATTTACTGAATAATCCGAACCGAAACGCCTCGACTACGTATGTACTGTACTGTTTCTCCAGTGATTGACTCCGCTTCAGTCGAAATTTTCCCCAGTGGTCATATTTGTTTGTTACACCGTCTACGAAGTTATGGTACGGGCTTATTGGCAATTGGTCATAGTTGCTCAGCTGAATGGAGATGAGTTAATCTTGTTTGGATTTACGGTAGTACGTAAGGAATCGTGCGTTCTCCAACTGGACCTACAGCTCTCCAGTGTTCTGTACTGGTTTGCTGAGTAGGGTCCTCAAAGAATTTGCTTGGTACTAAGGTTTTGTGATTTTTCCTAAACTTTATTGCACACATCTTGGCTTAAAGGTAATATTTTATTCAACAAATATCCATTTGAAGTGCCACACTTTTGCCAACGGATACCAAGTATCTTTACCCCGGATGAGTAAAATTCCGAAATCTCGGTAGCGATGAAGTTGTTGTAGGCAGTTTTAGCATCTCCTTAGGATTTAAAACTTTTATCTCGGACTAAGTTATCCAGGTGCTTGAAAACGTCGCAATCGGTAGGTGTGTCAGGAGAGTATGGTGGGTGAGGCAAAGTTTCGTAGCCCAACTCGTGTAACATCCACAGGATTGTTTGTGCAACGTGTCATCCAGCGTTATCATGGTGAATAATTGGCCCCTTCCTGCTGACAAGTACCGGGCACCTGTGTTAAAGTTTCCGGTGCGCTTCTACAATTTTTGACAATACTCCTCCGCTGTAATGGTTTTCCCTGGATTCAGAAAGCTGTGATGGATCAGACCAGCCGCAGACCACCAAACAGTCACCATAATCTCTTTTGGGTGCAATTTCGACTTTGGCTAGCGTTGTGGAGCCTGATCGTGGTCCAAACATTGAGATGTTCTTCGTTGATTGTCGTAACGGATCAAGTTTTCAACCCAAGTCGCACTCTGGTCGAGCAGCAGGTCGTTTTATTCCTCAGAAGAAGGGCAGACCACACTTCGAAACGACGATTTCTTTGATTGTAATTCATTTCGTGCGGCGCCCACTTACAAAGATTTATCGATATTCTACCGTAAATGTTTTAAGACTGGCACATGCGATACTGCCAAGTCAGCATCAAGAGCTCGAATAGTTCTACGCGGATCCGTTTTAACTAAGGCCCTTAATTGATCGTTATTCACTTCCAGTAGCCGTCAACAACGCTCTCTATCTTTAATCCTCTCGTAATCTGTTCGAAATGTTTGAAACCACCATTGTGTAGTATGGTTATTTGTGGTTGCAGCAGCAAATACACTGTTGATGTCCTGGGCTGTTTCCGCTGCATTTAGACCAAGTTTAAATTGGTACAAGGAATACTGTGCGGATTTGATTTCTATCTATGTTGCATTAAATGTCCTAGAATGATGTAACACACGTTCCTGAGCTAATCTATCCCTAATGCTAGATAGAGCGAAAAACAAGCTTCCAAATGAAATACTAGGTCAAAACAACTTATTAATAATTATTCAAACACAGAGCCGTTAAAATGAAAATTTCAAAAAAAACGAAATAACTTTATTACCAACCTAATAATTCGTAGGTCAGTGAAACATCTATCCAGGTTTACTGGTATTTCAAGGCCGGAATTTGTTAATATCGTTTTATCCATGATGTCAACTCTCGTAACAAGGTTGCATCCAAAAATCACACTGATGTTTGCCACCTCTCCACAGGGCTTTGTCCGGATGCTATAAATCTCTTTAACCAGACAGTTAAAAACCATTTATGACCGCATAATGGCCTACCGTACATCAGTAGTTCCTTGCCTCTCCTGTTCTTGAAAGAAAACATTATTCATTAGGGCACTGGATAGTTAATTTACCTAGTGATATTAGCTTTCCAAGTTTTTTAACGACCATGTTTTTCTATCTATCTTCATGTACTATCGCTTTTCACTATTTATCCCTGTCCGGGCATGTGTTTTAGAACGAAATATCGACCCTTTATCGGTACATAAAGCATAAATCTCTATCCAGCGTTGTTCTATTCATGCAAGCTTGGGAACTTTAGCATCATTTTAATCATAGAACAAATGGATGTCTGATGATCACCTGATCAATTGCAGAAGTTCGTCACAATCTATACAAACAGATTACTCAGTTCGAACTCAACTATAGGGGAGAATATAAAGTATAAACGCATTTCATATTGTAAGAACCAATCTAGATTCTTATGGCCATATACATGGGATAGCTACATCGATAAGGCAGATTGAATCACAAGCCACGGTGAGTTAAAACCCTGTCCGTAACCTGTTTCTAATGCCGTTTCCTGTTGGGAAGTATGTGCATATTAAGTAGTTACTGCGACTTTAATGTCCTAAGCGTAAAATGTTCTCCTCACTCAGCAAAACAAGTTTAAGAACGAAGGAACGAGTGGATAGTAGATTCCCTGTCAAAGAGCAAAGGAATACAGGGAGTATGTTTAGTTGGGTATCTTCACATATTTTCTATCCTCAGGTGCCCGCACAATATAAGATTTGTAGCATTTCCACTAGCCATCGGGTCATCAGTAGTGCGTTCGGTGCGAAATACTGTTCCAAAAGTGTAATAACTGAATCTGCGCACTCGAAAATAACGAGTTGTACAACATCCCCACGGTTCTGTGGATAATTTAAGGATGAAAATAACAGAGTTTTGACCTAGGAGCGCCCAAATATACTAAAGATGACTAGAACGAAACGCGTGCTTAAGGGAATCGAGGACGGGGCTTAATGAAGTTTTATTTTGAAGAACACGCGCAAGTAACAAGTGTCTGTTCATATTAGCGAGTTAACTGCATAAATGCATTAGGTTGTTCAACATCTTGGGCGCATACTATTCTGCCTTACACATATCACTATGTATCGAGCAAAAGATCCCCTACAGTTAGCTTCAATTTTAAGCACCAGATTCAAGGCCAAGCTGGAAGGAGGTGCTTATATTGTTGAAAACTGTCCCATTAGGTATCATACCGTTTGTCTTGGCTTTTCAGCTGGGGTATGTCAACCGAGATGAGGCTAAGTAGAATGTTGATGGCACAAGGTTATTGCCTGAAATTGCACCACTTGTCAAATATTTCGTTTTTACATGATGACACATTGCGAAATGCTCAATTTAGGTTACCTTACTCTTTTATCAGACCCAAAGAAGTGGTTTTTCAACAATGGATGTGTAGTAAATAAATGAACGGGTGTATTTCATGACAGGCGGGTTACGTTCACCGTTATGGAATGATCATTTATACCGCGAGTTTTGTCGGCATTGCATTCATAAGCTTTTCTTAAGATGGATCAGTAATGCAATGGTTCGTGAAATGTGCAATAAGTCACATCTTATTGCAATGGTCGTTTGGTCATGTTAATCGGCACGGATTCCATGAGTGCATTCATATGTTGCTGAAGGCCGAAAAGTTCGGCCAAATCTGGCACAGAAAGAAAAGCTTTTAGATGACGTCGAAGTATTCACAATATCTCGCTAGTCCTTAATTGCAAAAGTTGCTTGTTCCATAGATGGGCTTTCCGCAGCAGGAAGAAATAGAAGCAACTATTTTGCCTGATTTTCCGTAAGGGTACTAAGTTCTCATTACGGGTGGGATAGGTTAAGCTGTCCTGATTGAAAAGACTCGCAAATATATTATCATATTGATAGGAGTAAGATACCTGTTCACTCTTCGAAGCCACAGTAGATTAAACCGGAGGAAGGAACGTCGTTCTTCTCGGTTCGTCTTGATTAGCACCCCATAATAACGCATTTCTTTCAGTTTGCCTATGTGGCTATGTATGATGATTCGGGTCACACTATGAGCTTTCATGATTCTAGCCGTGTTTCTGATAGCGAAATGGTCGCAGTCTGTGTCCCAAAGAAATGCGCTTTTTCCCCGGCGATTCTGTGACATTCAGCTTGTTGAACTGAGGACAAAGAGGTTTTTGGTTATTTCCATCTTTAAACTGCACGATCTGATGTTCCATCGTGTAATCTTACTTAATGGAAGCTCCTCTGTTTTTCGGATCTAACACACGCAAGTCTCTAGGAATCTGATGTCGCAACCAACTACAGTATCCTGTCCGACTTCAATACTGCAACAATCTAGTCTTCCCTAGCCGAATGTTTCCCTGAGGATATCTGCGGGGAATGTGTCTACCGAGTCAACAGGCTCGTGGCAAGCACATCGGAAACCAAAAATTCACCGACTCTAAAAGATGAAGTCGTCGCTAAGGACTAGGGCACTGAATTGCATGGTATTGAGGGTCTAGGTACGGCTGGCCTACGTAGTCTCTCCATACGTGGACACCTGGGATATGTATACAACACAAGAGACCACCGCGCCAAACTCGTCCTGGAGGATAAAGTAAGGAACCAACAAGATTTGTGTGAAAAGGTTGCTCCAACCTCAAGCTGCTGTACCCACAGGCAAACAAATTTCGCCTGGTTAAGTGAGGAATTCCTGCCAGGTGCACATTATGCGGGTTAGCACAAACGGCACAAGAGGCTGCCAAAGTCCTTGGACGACAATTTGGCCGTTCCTTCCAACGTGTGCAATCATCTTACATCCTGTCTAAGCAGCTCATGAGCCATCAAGCCTTAACGACATTTCATTTACAATCACAGCTCAACCGAAGCGCTTGATGTCATTGCGCTCGAACGCCTCCCATGGTTCAGAAGGTCTTTGTCTGTGAATGTTGGATTGACAGTCATGAGCATAATTGAACTGTTAGCACTACCCTTTCTACATCTAAACGAGATGCAAATCCTCGCGATGTGGAAGAACGGGATCATAGCTCAAATCTACAAATGCGGCAGCCTTGCCAACTTATCAAATTATCGCCGAATAACAGTACTTCCGGTGATTTCCAGGATCGTGACTGAGGCGCTCATGGGGTATCCGGGGTTTAAGGAACTTCTGACTCAGGAGAAGCACGTTATCGCCGCTATCCGTCCGGTACCTCGTGCATGTTGGATAGAATCTGTGGATGCCGTCTATCTAAACTACCCCAATGCATTGGACAGTGTGGTCCATCGCATTCTACGGCACAAGTTTCACAAGTACGGAATCTGCAACCCCGTTGTGGGCTGTATAGGCGACTTTCTGGCTTAAGATCACCTGAATGTGAGCGTTCGCAGTACCCTTTCTGAGGCAATCGAAGTGCGACGTACCTCAGGGCTTGCTACTCGAACCATGCCTGTTCCTGGATTTCCTAAATGCTCTCGCGATGGTGCTATATTCAAATATCATACTATTTGCCGAAGATCCAATTATATGGCGGGCTGTCACCACAGCGGAGAATCAGATTGCTCTACAGGATGACGTGGATAAAGCACACCCATGGCCCTTTGATAACATGTTTCAGTTCAACGTGACCAAGTGCAAACTTGTCAGCGTGTGCCATTCCATTACTCACAACTACCGAATAGCGCCACCAATTCTACAACAGGCTTCTCATGAGTGCCATCTCGGCGTGCTCGAGCCAGATGACCTAGGTTGTTTAAGGCAGACTGAAAAGGCATCAAAGAAAGCAAACAAGCACTTCGGCCTTCTTCGTAGAGCGTTCGGGAAGTCTGACGCTTCAGTATTTCCAAAAATGTTGAGCGCATACGTAAGTCCGCACACGGAATACTCTATCCAAGCGTTGCACCTTTGGCAGAAGCACCACATCACTGCGCTCGATACTGCGCAACGCAGAGCGACGAAGAATGTCATAGGTTTGTACTGTCTTCCCTACCCACTCAGGCTGAAAGCTGGCAAAATGTGCAGCGGCTGTTATCGGCGTCTCAGGGGAGATCTCATAATGGTGTATCAGATCCTAGGAAACCCCAACCACACATGTCACTCTTTTTTGAACCTCAGCCAAGCCACATCGTTGGGGGTGTGATGGGAGTGCCTAACAGAGTGAACGGACGGGCCAACCGAGCGATCCAGATAGCCAACTGGTGGTGGGAGTAATTGATTTGTTTGCTGGACATGGATTGTCTTATATTCATGTAAGTTAATCATCAGTTGTTTAACTGAGTCAACGGAGGAACCTCATTGCACCAGAAGGGTCGTTAGATATGGACGTAAAGGAGTAACTTATATCTTGGAGTAGGGCTTGCTAAACATGCTGTACTTTTCGCTGAGCTGTCTTTGCCGAATACACGCGTCTCTGAAGGACTGCGTTCTGCAACTTGGTGTCAGAAAAGACTAAGACGAACCCCACTGGCGGCGCACAGATGCTGTTTGGATCACCAGCGTCTATTCAGATGCGTGCCGCATTGAACATGGATGAACGGAAATTGGCGAATAATTGGCGCAAGCGAGGGAGCAAGTGTGGGGAGTTCTGCACCTTAGTAGGTTTGGACGAACAACCGATGGTGTATCGATTGGCCTAGTTTCGACACGAAGCCGGGGATGACGCGCACCGTGTTCTGGAGACACTGAACTACGACAAAGGCGATGACCCCAATAATTTGGAGACGGTCATTGAAAAGTTCAGTGAATTTTGTGTAGATCAAATCAACGAGACCTATCAGCGCTATCTTTTCCTTTAGCGCAACTGAGGCCCAAACGAATCAGTCGACGCGTACATTACTGAATTGAAGATTTTGGCCCGATTCTGCAATTTCTGTTAATGTTCGGGCGACAGTCTCATACGTGATCGGATCGTTCTAGGAATCAATGATGAAATAACGACAGAGCGGCTGTCGCGACACCGCAACTCATCACTGCAGCAGTGCAATGAGATCTGCAACCTTGAGTCCTCGACCACTCTGCAATACCAACAAATGAGGCTCGCAACAGATGCAGATTTGTGCGCCGTTTCCGTAAACGAAGCAGCGAAGGCTACTAACGTGAGACATGTGATCTTCAAATTTAGCGCCACGCGACATCCGAGCATCCGCGAACAGTGTCGGGCGTGGGGACGGAAATGCGCCAGGTGTGGGAAAAAGAGCCACTTTGTTTTTACCAATTTACCAATGTGAGTGCTGTTGTTCGTGACAAGTCCATCGCAGATGCAGAACATTCCATTCGCAAAGTGTCTCGAAGGGAACCGCAAAAATGTGTCTACACAAGTCTTCTGATCTAAGGCAAAACCATACGACTCCAGTTAGACACAACTACTAACGTGAACATATTGCCAAGGAGGCATTGTCCTGGAGTGTGCATCAGATCCGATCGATATTGCCTGCGCATGTGGAATAGTTCCAGACTTCATCCGAAGGGCTCGGCTACAATCGAAGTGGTTAACCCAAGCGACGGAGCCTCATATCCGCCAGAGGTCGTGGTCGTGGATAAGGAGCTCACGCCGATTCTCGGTATTGATTCGATCCAGTCCCTCGGTTTTGTTGTTTTTAATCCTGATCGTTTCGCGCATGCTTATCAGGGAGAAAACGAGATTGGTGGTCGGTATCCGTCAGTGTTTAGCACGGTTTGGGCAAATTTGAGGGAACCGCTCAATTATCGTTGGATCCTTTGATGCGACCGACAACGCTGCCGACTAGGAGAGTTCCATTTGCACTGTGTGACAGGTTCTCCACTGAATTGAGCAAATTAGTAAGAAAGTGTGTGATTGCAAAAGTTGACCAACCAGCCGAATGGGTTAATCAAGTAGCAATCATTACAAAGAAGACGGGCGAACTGCATGTGTGTATCGACCCGAAATCATTGAATTAGGCCCTGCGTAGACAGCATTATGCGTTACCTACCCTAGAAGACAATTAACCGCGTTTGGCCATAGCCAAGTATTTCACGGTGGTAGACCTGTCTTCTGCATTCTGGCATGTGGTTCTAGATGAAGAATCCAATTTCCTTACTACTTTTGGAGTTTACCTTGGAATTATTTGTTGTTAACTGTGTGTGTTGTGAATCTAAGTGGATCGCAGTACTGCAGCGAAGCAAACGATAAGTCCTTATTTTCGTATTTAAAGTGTTAACTATTTTACTATCCTTTTCATCATAATTATTATGTTGATATCCCCACCAACTATCCAACGGGGCTTGTAAAGCAACGCTTCTTAACCCGTATAAATTCATTGTGCATTGTTCATTGTTCGTTTACCGTTTGGTTTGAAGATGTCGAGTGGAATTTTTCAAAAGCGATGGTTAGCCGATTTGGATGGTGTAACTTGCATGGTAGACGATGTTTTGATCTATGGCTCGAGAGAAAAAGAGCGTGACTCTAATCTCCACCGTTTCTTGAAGCGTTTTGTGCAAAAACATCAAGCTTACACGTGAACAAATTGAGCATCGGAAAGATGAGGTATGTATTAATTACCCAAAGGATCCGGGCCGATCCAAGAAAGATTAAGGCAATAAGACATTTGAACACTGGACACTGATTTATGCCGGGTAAAAACGCACTTGCTTGACAAGTCCCAAAGGATGATGTTGGTAAAACCATAATTATCAAAAGATAGGTGAGTTGTCTTTTTAAGCTTTTATCTAGGAGATACCCTGCTGAATACTAGTAGTGTAAGTGAGAATTGAATGCGAGCGACGAGACAACATGAAGAGAATTACGGTTGTTGTACTCCGTGAGAAAAGTGAAAACGAGAATACTCACTTCCGTGCCGCCTCCTCAGGTTTATATAATGTGTTAAGCCGTTTTTGGGGGATAGTTAATAGATTTCAAAGTTGCACAGTTTAAGTAACGAAGTGATGTGGGTCAAGGACAAGATCCAGTTGTTTTTGAAAATCTCCAATTGGAGGGAGGAAACAATGAAGTTAGGGAGAGAGTTCCGGTGTTGGTAAACCCGAAGAGAACAATAATTCCGTCGGCATTCCATGTAGCTATACTGTGCACACATTTTCAGATGGTTAGCTCTGAGATTGGTGTTATATTTGCGTTTCAGCAAGTGAGTGCATACATGCTTAGTCACACAATATTTGGTAGACTAATATGAGGTCGCCGCGCAGCCTTCGGGAGCAGCCACTGAAAACGCCCAGTGACTTCAACCTTTGATGGCAGGACAGATTTCGTTGGTCCTTGAAGTTCTTTGTGGCCCTGCGTTATGGTTTCTCTAGCACTTCTAAGTCGCGCTTCAAAGAAGTTTGGAAAGCTTGAATGTCGTGTTCAACGTGAGGGCTCACGAAAGAATTGTGCATCATTCGGATGGTTGACGAGTCGCATCTTCCGCATGCTTTCCGCAGCAAGTCGACGTGCTGTTTGGCTCCGTCCGCAGCTGCCTCTAAATGCTTTGTACCGTTAAGGTCACTTTGTATGAGCACACCAAGGTGGCGTTCTTGGGAAGCCGTTTGCAATACATGTGACTCAAACCTACACACGTAGTCATGCCTTTGGAGCAATTGAACAGCGTGGCATTTCTCCACATTGAACGGTGGTGTATTCAGAACTGATCAGTTTGAAATCATGTTGAGTTCACGCTGTAGTTTTTCGTGGTCCTTCGGTTCTTTGATCGCTCAGCACAACTTGATGTCATCCGCGATGAGTATGAAATCTAAAGTAATTTTCCTCGTCAGCTCGTATATGAAAAGCGAGAATAGACGAGGCCCAAACATCGAGCCATGTGATACGCCGCACTCCACCTCCGTTACGTCGGACAGTGATTCAAGTTCTCTCACTTCCATCGATATGCGTGCAGGAAATTGCCTATCTAACGCAGTAGTGGGTCACCAATACCATAGAGCTGAAGTTTATGAAGGAGAATTCGGTTGTCTAAGCGAGCAAACGTCTCTGATAAGTCCAAGTAAATGACATCAAATCTGCTCCACCATCAACTGCTTCATTCCAACTATTGTGTGCAATTAGCTGGTTCATAGGGCTTGAGCTGTCTTGTCGGAAGCCATGTTGCTCTGGTCCTATCGTATTGTAATTTTCCAGCTACTGCATGAGTGCAGCAGCGACCATAAACTCCATAACCTTCGAAAGCACAGGAAGTAGCGTTACATGACGGTAATAAGTTGGGTCAGGGCGACTGCCTCCCTTATGGATATGAATGAGGACCGCTCATTTCTATGTTGTTCGAATACGGTTACCTCTCCATCCAGTGCTGATTGAATATAGCCAGAGTTACCGCCAGATTTCTGGCTTCTGCCTGTATTTCCTTCAGTGGAATGTGATCGACACCAGGAGAGCTGTGGATATGCAAAGAGAACCGTTTATTTGACACACTTTTTGCAGTGAAAGTAATATTGGATAAGGTTGTTGATAGGGCAATAGAAACAGGGATAACCGTGGGGGAATCAATCGTCTAAACTGCATGCTGAATTATTTGAGCCTTTAAATGCCAAGACACGCTGATAGCTTGACGCCAAGAAAGGAAGCTAACACACAACGGAGTAACTTGATGTTGGGAAAGCAACAGGAAGCCAAATTTATAACTGTTAAGCACCACATCAGCAACGCTTCTGTACTCGGATGTTACGATCCAGCGCAGCCTTTGGAGGTACAGTAAGAATGCAACTATGGCGGAATAGGTGCTGTTCTCTTACAGAATGGAAAACCTTTGGATTTCCGCAGCCCAGCACTCATCGGGACCGAGCAGTGCTATGGGCAGATTGAAAAGATGCTCGCAGTAGTCTATGCTATGGAGCATTTCAACGAGTGTACTGTCAGAAGAAAGACAACTGCGTATGCGATCACAAACCGCTTGTGTTGGTAGCTTGTAAACCGCTGCACATCGTTCCTCGTTGTCTTCAACGTATTCTTATCCAGATTCAAAAGTACGGCGTGGATATTATATACACGCCTGGTGCACAGACGTTCATGGCGGACATGCTGTCAAGAGCTCATCTACCGGTACCCGAGCCTAATCCGGAAGAGGTCGAAGCAGTAAATCTAGTACAACACCTGGCAGCGACGGAAGATCGTCTGAATGAAATGAGGCGCCACACAGCGAAAGATGCAACGTTTTCAGTTTTGCGAGAGGTTATTCTAAATAGGTGGCCAGAGACGAAGAAGCAGCTGCCGAAGGAACTAACCCCCTAACTCAATTTTCGGGAAGAACTAACTCTCTGTCTATGATGGTTTGCTGTTAAAGAGAAGCCGTATTCTGAGTCCGTCATCGCTCCTAGGAGAAAAGCTGAAATATGTTCATCGCGCTCAACTAGGTGCCAAGTATACCGTTAAGCAAGTAACATAAATGAGTTTTTGGCCAGGAATGATGGGTCAACTCCGAGACTAACTGTCGAAATGTGAGGGGTGTCGTTTACACGAAATCCGCCGGACGAAGGAACCAATGCTGCTACATGATGTCCCTAATTGACCGTGGCAGAATGTGACGGTGGAAAGATTATTTACTCACGGCGAATTGTTATACTAATTATTTCGAAATCGATTTACTCACCACTACGACCACAGAAACGGTAATCAACATGCTCAGAAGTCAAAGCGCGCGGCAAGGAATACCGGAAGAGCTGGTCTCCGACAATGGTCCTCAGTTTATTAGCGCTGCGTTCCAGGTGTTCGCAACCAAGTCGGCATTCATGCACCTGCAAATCTGCCCATATCACAGTCAATCGAATGGAAAGGCAGAGTCAGCTGTGAACTGGGCCAAGTGACTGTTATTAAAGGCTAAACCTACTGGCGAAGACCCGTACCTCGTGCTACTGGAGAATAGCAACACATCTTCAGTGGATATGGACTTGAGCCCAGTTTCGCGTCTATCCAGTTGAAGGACTAGAACGCTGATGCCTGCATGTGCCTCACTTCTGTGTCCAGTTTCGCCACAGCACGAGAGGTTACAGAACAATCTGAAAAGACGAATTGCCACCAAGAAACGGTTTCAATGACCGCGGTGCATCCATTTTGCCAGGGCTAACAGTGGGAAAGTTTGAATTCAAGCAGCACTCGATGCTCAAGAGCGGTGAAAAAAGGATATAGTGACTACGAAGGTCGGCGCAAGGTCATACGACATAAATGTTGGAAGGAAAACACCCAGAAGAAATCGAATGCATTTGAGATGGCATCGGAGCCAACAAGGTGGACTAAGAGCGGTTAAGTTCCGATTTAGTTTGGTTACGCATGTCTCACTGAGAGTAGCTGCGTAGAGCACAAACGAAATCATCGCTTATAGAGCCCATATTTTTGTATGTCTTTCATAAGCTGGGTTCGTTTCACCTCAGTACAAAGGGTAGCAACCCACTACAGAACAACTTCTCATTTGTTACACGACGCAATACCTGTTAAGAATGACCAAATGTTCGATACTATTGCATTTAGAGCCAATGTGAAGCAACGATGAGTCCAAACGGATGAATGGGTTGTATAGTGCTTTCGCAAGTTTCTTTTGATTGATCGATTGATAAAACAATGATCCTTGCTACCATAAATATTGCTACACGTCAAATTCTCTGTACCCAGTTTGCTTAGTGTTCGCGACACTTGTTGTCGTTGTTGTTTCAGATGCCGTATAGCGCACAGCATTCTGCTCCCAAGCGGGCTTCAAGTCATGTCAAGTCCAGATAACTTGTATGGACCTAGGTGTGAGCATTTTCAGCAAGTTACATTAGCAGTACAACATGGTATCCGTAGAAAAGAGATAAAATTTGACAAGGAGCACGTAAAGTGCATTTACACTCATTCAGTCGGTCTCACCACTAATGCGGCATTTTTTATGTCAGACAGATGATACAATATGGAGTTGCCTTACGACGAGGTACAAAAGAATAAAACCTGATTTGTGACCATGTGGAAAATTAGATACTGTACTGGCAAAGCGAGAGAGTTAGTATAAGCCGCTGGTGTAAGGTTGCGGCACGCGTTAAACTTCTTGCTAAAGGTAAATCCAACAAGGAACTTCGTGCTTAATTCAGAGCATCGGGAAGTAAATGCTAGTAATCGCGCAAGAAGAGTGTCACAGTGAGGCGTTTCGGTGTTCCTCGCTGCCATTTTAGCACTGCACTACTTGTTTCATCCTTATTCGCATTCATCAGCAATATCAAGAGTTGGGAGTAGAACTCGGCACATGGTAGTTCGCGGCCATCTCCATGATCACTAGGTCATTACGCATCGCGGGCAGAACTTAACACAACCGTTAAAAGTTGCTTTTCATGCTTCGGAGCACTTGCCATGTTCCTTGGATTGCGATACGCAATCTCAATTGTGGCTTCGGTTGACTTTGGAATCCTATTCTGCCAATCAGATCACTGAGGACGTCCCCAAAGTGGAGGATTTCAGTCTTGCTTGTTGTGGGTTGTTGTGCCTTATTGACACAACATTGCTCTCATGGCAATAGCCGCCAAACACTATGCACCGAGTTCCACTTCCAGCTCAGGCTGTCTCTATCAGAGGAAAGGTATCGTAAAGTGCGGTGTTAGGAGACAGTAACACCGAAATTCTGCACTTCAGTGATCGGGATGAGAGGAACAGACTTCAAAGTCAACCGAATGCACAATTGAGGTTGTGTGTCGCAATCCAAGACACCCGGCGGGTGTTCCGAAACCCGAAAATCAAGAGCATAGCAGTTTTGAAGAATTCCGGGGTAAATATCATGGGAATGACGTGACTTGCAACCCACCTAGTAATCCTAACCGTTATCAGAACACTGGGCTTGTGGACTCAACCCATGTAAGGATATCTGAATTTTTACACATCACTTACCTCAACAATATTCGCTTTAATTGAAAGTAAAAAGAGTATGAGATTCTTATCTGTTGAAGAAACTGGAATTCAGAGCGGCTTGATTCAGTCGGCTAGAGAAGACAGGTAAAACAACTCACTGAATAAAAAGGCTAATCACTATGCTTCGCTTCAAGAGAGCACTAGTGACGACAGTTTATGCCCCGTTTGCTAATTACGCAATGAACCGGTACAAGTGATAATAAAGCAACCTTATTGCGCAAACACGAGTGGCGTTGTTTTAGCCTTGCTAACTTTCCGTCAGAGCCCAAGTACGTAGTTGTAATCGACAAGTGAAAACTAGCGCACAGTTCTTATTTCATATTCTAACAATGTTCGTATGTCGATTGGAATGCTGAGGATGATGTTGCATTTTTGATGCTTCTTCACCGTATTTGGGCTAAACCAACTTACACTTAAACTAGGTCTTTCTAAGCTGGATAAATTTCATTTCACTTTATTTGGTCTGTTCTGCCTAGCTGGATAATATTCTATTGACTGGCCATGTTGCTTACGCTAATTGCGCTTATCTTCGGTAATTTCGTTGCGTTTGTAGCATTTTAACTAACTTGTGGACATTTCTTACTTATCACGCATTTGTTGCTAACCAACTTACTTCATATGGTAATTTAGGGAAGAGTTATGCCACCGTATCTGTATGCATTATTGGATTTATTTTATTTCAGCTTGTCGTTTCAAGGGATTGGCTGTTGCTTGATATCCCCGGTGTGGCTGCGCTTGACGTGCATGTTGACAAGGCGCCTACCTGTCAATTACCCACTACCTCGTTCATACTGGCTCCAGGAGACAGTTGGTCGTTGCTGGAGGGGATGAGATGCACGTCCTTGTGGCCATGCTAGGCTCAAAGAGCGGTTCCATGCAATCAGTGTGGAGCGCACTACGGTCCAGCCACCGCCTTGTGTGCGATTGATTCCCCAAATACAGTGTGCTTGTGTTTGCCTGTGAAGGAGTGTGGGCCGGCTCCGTTGATGAAACGTGGCTGCCATCTACATGCCTCCTGGTCTTATTCCTTCGGGTTTACACTGGATATGGGGTGTGTGGTTGGAGCTGTGGGTGGTGCAGCGTAAGCCAAGCATGGTCCCTCTGTATGCGCAGGCGTCCTGTGACTGGCCACAGTGACAGGCAAATCCGAAACCGGATGCCGCCAACCATGGGTGAAGATATGGAGTATAACTAGAAGCTACCTGTTAACTGAAGCACCCAGGCAAAACATATGTGTATGATCTGGGTTGGGAATTAGTTGGTAGTTATACCCAACTCATACAAACAATGGCTAATTTGAGCAGACCAGGAATATACACAAAATGCCAGTTTTTATACCTCATAATATAGAAATCGTTGCAAGCTTCACGGCGCGCTAGCTACAACTTATTTAACTTCGACAAAATATGGCAATAATGTGGACTAGACTTTGGTCACTCGGTACGTAGGCAGGAAAATACAGTCTCTTTTTCATATCTAGAAGTGCTGTATCCTTCTTATCTACCGTAAGGAAAAGCGTGTGCTTCTTTTAGAACTGGATGTCCTAGCCAAACTCGAAACGAGACTTAGTAGGATGATGCACATTCGCGCTAGTTTTTAACTAGACGCCACCACAATAGACCAGGATTTCAAGCATTAGTATACGGAAACGGAAGCTCTAAAATTACCATACCATTGGTTAGTTCAATTTCAATCATCGAGACTAATGTATTGTAAGGCTGAGTTGCTACAATCAATCTGTGTTCGTGACAAGCAGTTAGCGATACGCCAGGCGGGCGAATAACTGCTGTGTTCACCAATGAAGTTTTTTCACAATAGGTAGGCAGTCAGTAGCGTCTCATTGCCTTTCGTTCAGTTTAGAAAAATGCGCAATGCTGTCTCTGAAAACGAGTTTAACAACTTCACTAGACGGAAGTGCTAAGCTGCACATTTTTCATTAATATAAATATTCGTCTCAGTGTCTCTACCCCAGTGACTTCGAAGCAGTCAGGGAATTCTGCTGTCAATTCCGGATGACAACGCAAAGTTAAGCGCTCGATTGTCGCTGTCACGAAGTAGGGAAATCCGGATAAAAACTGCCATTCGCCTTCATATCTTTAAAAGTATTTCGCAATGAACCAAAACTTGACGTCATTTGTTCCAGAAGACTGATGATTTGGTGAGACCATTTCGTGAGCTAGGCGAACATTTTGACGACCAAATAGCCACATCAACCAGTGTGCATCGGCAGCAATATCCACATGACGTTTGTGCAACGCAGTGCCCAGATGGATGTTAGTTCAGGTTGTTTTCTGATAAACTGAGACGACACCGTTGCTCCAGTCTAGCTGGCAGCAAAAGAGTGAGGAGGGGGTGATATGCTTGCTTGAAATTGCGTGAATGCTGAAACGCAATTCCGACAACCGCCCACAGATATCATATATGCAAAATTTCGGATTTTTGCGTGCAAACTAAAATCAGGTATTTTGAAATAATTCCCCATCGGATTACGAATGATTGGTGAATCGGTTTTATCTACCGTATTGGCCAAAGTTTTACATTAGCACTTGTGTTAAAATGCCCGCAAACACGGTACCACATATGCTTCATGAACCAAACGGTTCGTTCCTTACTATCACATAAACGATACTGATGGAGTCCGGTAGTCTTTTAGTAGTGATATAAATCGAAAACCAACTACCGTAGGTTGTGGATCCGGCTTGGGTATTATTTACGCAAAGAGTCCGACAAACATTGAAACCAGACTTTTGGTCCGGTGTTGGAGGTGTCTGATTTGAGAGAAAGTTGCATTTGGAGAACCCGCGGATTTCAGTGGCCTTATGTTTAGGGCGTCAGCCATGGGCTCCGAGTTCTAGCGCAGCTCAGGTCGTCTCCACCTGATACGTCTAAACCAGGACGAAACCGTCGGTCGTTGTGTGTCCGTGTTGTGAGGAGCAATACTGAAGTACTTTCAATCTTTAAGTCAGAAATGATGCTGATGGTGTCATCTGTTTGTCTAGCGCTTGCTGCTCTGACGCCAACATATGTCCTCTGCTTGCAGAGCTCAATGGTCTAGTAATCACGGCGACAACTGCCAACTACTAGGTGCCAAGTTCCAATCATAGTTCAGGAAATCTCTACCTAATAAGTTCAACCAAGGGCGAAACACGTCATGTAGGGCAGGAATGGGAGAGAACAACATCAAAATCCTACTCTTCGGATATGGTCCCAGTGATCGGAATGGCAGAGGCAGACTTCATGGTCAGACGACCCCACAACTGAGATTACGTGTCGCATTTCAATACACATGGGGGGGGGGTACTCAAAAACCACACAGTCAACATCTACGTATGCTTCCAGCCATCCTGAAGTAGCTGATATCATGATGGCTTCTGAAGAGGGTCATATACTGAATACAACTCAATCTGTCTTGGTTCGCTGATCTTGATGCTTAATTATAGCACTGTTCAATAACTTACGGCATTCAGGTTGCTGTGTTCAATAGTAGTGGAAACCAGAAAGCTATCAGAAGAATAGTTGAAAATTCATCGGAATGATTGTAAGTATCGAAGTGGGCAAAACATGGCTAAAACCTGAGCGGCTGGATTATCAGGCCGCGTCATTTCGACTAGGTTTTTCAAGCCCTGTGGGTCTATTCCTTAGTATCATTCAAGTAGAGTTCCCATCAAGACAATCCAGTAGTTCCAAATCATTTTAGGCTCCTCTTTGGAAGCAGTGTAGGCAAGCATTATGCACCTGGGTAGGCAGCGAGCAGACATGAGGGTAATGCAGCATTCCCAGCAAGGGCGACCTAGCGCGGTACCAGAAAGCCTGCTAGAAAAACCCATGGTCTGCATCAGAAATACTTGCATGTTTGACGTTGTATTCTATGACTTTACCCCGTAAGCGTAAAAGGATGCTAATGGATTTAATAATGCTAGTTGTGCGTTGACTTTGGCGCAAATCCACTGGCAGTAACTAAGTGACTTTGTAAGACATCCCGCGTTGCTGGCCGCTTATCCTAAAAATAGCTGGAGCTGAAATTCGTCCCTCCGCCATATCGTTCACACTGCACGAAGGATAGGCTTATTTTAGCGAAGAGTTCACCTGGCCACCTCCGTGGGGGATTTGTTAATACAACAGATTAACGTCATTCATGCTGAGCCAACCCCTAATAAACTTCCTAACTCAAAGAACTTAGCTCACAGTAAATTGTTCAGAAATAATCGCGCCTGTTTACAAGAGTAGGAATGGTGCAATGGCTTCTAATTACCGTCCAAACACCTTCCCCCAGTGTTGTAGAAATTTATGGAAGAGGTAATCGCAAAAGCGCTCATGTGATACCTTGCGAGCAATAACACCACAGTGTCACAGCAAAAAGGATTCTGCCGAAACCCATCCTGCGGCACAAACTTGTTCCTAGCCAGAGCAAGCTAGACGAAGTCTGCGGAAACTTTGCAAGCAGTCGACTTCGATCACTTGAACTCCTGTAAAGCTTTCGGTCACTTTGAATGCCGCATTCCTCTTCACAAACTTCGAAGCTACGGAATCAGCGATCATATGCTTGGTTGATAAGTGAATTCCTCATTCAACTTCAGCTGAAGCTAAAAGCACGCAGATCCATCTTCGAACCAAATGTTGTTCGTGTGGCCTGCCATAAGGAGCGGAAATGGGACCACGTATACATCTAGTATTCATCAACAATCTTGCTAGAGCGCTCCAGTTAGATATATTGCTATTTGCAAACAAACCCAAAGGTTCGCATTATATCTAACGAGGGTTTAAAAGAGTCTTTCGATTCTGCTCAGTCGCTCGTAGATCAGCCGCGCAGGTCAGGGTGAGATTGGAGCGCACTAATATGTAGACCCACCAATGGCATGTAAGTCTACTGTATTTACTCACCCACGCATGTCTGGGGGTGTAAATACGACGTGAGGACGCATAGCGGTGCATGTGTCCTTGAAATATGTTAATTACCCCCGGCGATTTTGATACCGCTCAGTTCAGATTGGGTCGCTGCCGACGTTTTTGGCTGGTGGTTTGCAACATCTCGACAGCAGTGCATAATGCATTGGCTACCGTGTTCAAATGTTGGTGGCGCTTCGACAGTTGCTTAATGTTATCCCAGCAAATGATAAAAGGGTTAGTGACAACGCTGTTGTAGACAGAATATTACCTTCACATAAACCACCTTAGCAAAATAAGAATTCGTCACAATTAGACGGTGAAAATATGAGATGCTACTTCTGCATAAATGAGTCCGGAAAAGCTGTCGTTGACAGACTACTCCCGTCACAGTCTTGATAGCAATTGCAGGAACCAAGTGGGGTGCACGCTGTCTAATTTGTTTAACAGTGACCGTGACGGTGTAACATGAAAGGCTGACAGTGTCGCTCAGTCTCTCATTCACTCAGGAAAACGTGGGCGTATATCAATCGAAAGGATCGTTACATACTGCCGTGTATGCCAATTAAGGGACTACTCGCTGCACGTGTTTGTGGAGAAGGACTGCCGATGAAATCGCATTGTATGCGTCATTGCACAAAAACGATCGAGGAGCTGTGTCTAAGCTAAGCCCAAGAAGATGCTATCTATTGCACACAATCGCACCCTGTCCGTGTATTCCAGCAACGGCTTGGGACAAATTTGTGAGCACGTTCACATCCCTAGTCGCGAAGGCATCAGAACCTAAAGCTTTTCATCCTCCCCTCAAAACGAAATCTTTTCAGAGAAGCCGAACACGAAAATATATGGTCTTGAGGGACCGGACTTGGCATGGTTTTAGAAACAATCGCAGTTCAGAAAATTGGACGGTGTACGCAACTCAGGCGAACGACTCTGTGCACTTGGTGCGTGAGGACAAGTTCACAAACTAGCAGTTTGATCCGGCGTAACATTCACTGCGGAAACCGTACTGAAAATGCCATTATCCTTGCGTACACACAGATCTCTTGGAGTGGACGATATCCACCCCAAAAGCACTAAAGGTAACAATCACGCACCTAGACGGGTTATTTCAGCCATCTCTGGACTGCAACATAGCTCCGTCGAAGTGGAAACTACGTTTGGTCAATCCTATTCACAAGGGAGCAAGTCGGTACGAGCTTGCCAATAACCGCCCGGTAATCTTCTCCCGGTGTTCGCCAAAGTTATGGAAAAATTCTGGCCGACGCATTGACGAGCTATGTTGAATGCCATGGTATCTTTATCTACGATCTAGCCAGTGTAATCACCCTAACCCTATCGGCCAACGAGACCTTACGGCGCTGAGGCCCATCTATAGGTACAACGATTTCTTCCGTGTACGCTGCTCACGTTAACGTCTTGTTCTCTTCAGGCAACGCCCACAATATTCCCTCCACACTGACGCAATATCGGCACCATTAGCCATAGCAGCGATTTAGTCCTGAAGTCAATGGCTATGTGAAAGATGTATTGAAATGCAGTACGTAAAACAAGTATAACAATCAACGCACTAGATGCTCGAAATGCCCACCGCCGTTTTGCTGGCACAGCAGCATTCGCCGGATGCTGTTGGCTATACCCCTCTGCAATGCGTCAACCGTTATCGCGCGACATTCGTCCACGATGTTCCGCTTCAGTTCTTCCACACACGTGGGTTTCACTCTATAAACTCTTCGTTTCAGGTATCCTCAAAGGAAGAAATCAAGGGGATTCATATCCGGTGAACGTGCCGGCCACTCCATTGTTCCTCCCCGACCGATCCATCGATGACCGAATGTGTCGTCCAGGAACTAACGCACGGTTTGTGCTGAATGAGCCGGTGCACCATCCTGCTGCCACCAAACCGTACTCAACAGTCCTTCCACATGCAACCGCGGAATCACCCACGTCTGCAACATTTCTTTGTATGAAGAGGCTAAGAAGTGTGGTGTATTAGGTCCGCTGCACAACTTAGAATACACACACACACACAATTTAGAATACGTACTGCGGGTTAACCGGCCTCAATGTGCAGTGGGTAGTGTTGAATATGCGTGCTGTTGCTGCGGCATTGGAATGGCACTCAAAACGGAGTCGTAGAAGCATTACGCGCTGACCTGCTGGCGCGTCACGAGACTGCGTTTGCAGATCAACCGTGGACACCGGTGCATGCTCTTTCAGCATTGCTAAGGAAGCGAACTGACATGGATCGGTTTGGTTATCATATTACACGGCCTCAGCGCAGAGTATAATTTGATCGCGCCGAGACCAACCATTCGAATGCGGGCTGGTTCACAGCTGTGTGTCTGTGTGCGTGACTAGCGGCTACAACCAAGTGACGCTCGCATCTGACCTCAGGACCAACCTCGGTCCGGGATGAGCTACATTCAGCTGATGGTTGACAAAGTGCGGCAAGTGCATTCATCGTCAAGGTGATGCATTTGCCTGTGTGGTCATGCATCGTCGAAACAACAGCGTTGTTACTAATCCTTTTATCATTTGCTGGGATAACATTAAGCAACTGTCGAAGCGCCACCAACGTTTGAACACGGTAGCCAATGCATTATGCACTGCTGTCGAAATGTTGCAAACCACCAGCCAAAAACGTCGGCAGCGACCCAATCTGAACTGAGCGGTGTCAAAATCGGTGCACATTGAGGCCGGTTAACCCGCAGTACGTATTCCAACTTGTGAAGAAATTTAACAAAACTGGGAGCAGGTGCAACGCCAAACGAACTGGGCGGCCTCGTACTACCACGGATGAGATTTCCGCTGGTGTGGTTGTCGACGAGGTTCGTCGAAATCGTCATCTCAGCATTCGGAGAATCGCCCAACACTGTGCCCCTACACCATATGCTGTGCACCGGATATTGAAGGAAAGAACATTCAAAGGTATGGTGCATTGCAGGTACAAGTGTTAAAGCCCGACGATTCGGTGAATCGTCTTACATTCGCTCGCTTGTACCTGAATACCTTGGACGTGCATTCCATCATATTTACCGATGAGGCCATTTTCCGTCTGCATGGTACACAGAAGCAGCATGTTTGGGCCACCAATAACCCACGGCAATGCATCGCTTCCCGTGTGTAACATGGCACACAGCTCATGGCCTGGGCTGGACTAACAAGTCGAACAATCATCGGACCTTTCTTCTTTTCTCAAAATGTGACGGGTAAGTTGTGTAGCGGACCTAATACACCACACTTCTTAGCCTCTTCATACAAAGAAATGTTGCAGACGTGGGTGATTCCGCGGTTGCATGTGAAAGGACTGTTGAGTACGGTTTGATGGCAGCAGGATGGTGCACCGGCCCATTCAGCACAAACCGTACGTTAGTTCCTGGACGACACATTCGGTCATCGATGGATCGGTCGGGGAGGATCAATGGAGTGGCCGGCACGTTCACCAGATATGAATCCCCTTGCTTTCTTCCTTTGAGGATACCTGAAACGAAGAGTTTGTAGAGTGAAACCCACGTGTGTGGAAGAACTGAAGCGGAGCATCGTGGAAGAATGTCGCGCGATATCGGTTGACGCATTGCAGAGGGGTATAGCCAACAGCATTCGGCGAATGCTGCTGTGCCAGCAAAACGGCGGTGGGCATTTCGAGCATCTACTGCGTTGATTGTTATACTTGTTTTACGTACTGCATTTCAATACATCTTTCACATAACCATTGACTTCAGGTCTAAGTCGCTGCTATGGCTAATGGTGCCGATATTGCGTCAGTGTGGAGGGAATATTGTGGGAGTTGCCTGAAGAGAACAAGACGTTAACGTGAGCAGCGTACACGGAAGAAATCGTTGTACCTATAGATGGGCCTCAGCGCCGAAAGGTCTCGTTGGCCGATAGGGTTGGGGTGATTACACTGGCTAGGTCGTAGATAAAGATACCATGGCATTCCACATAGCCCGTCAATGCGTCGGCCAGAATTTTTCCATAACTTTGGCGAACACCGGGAGAAGATTACCGGGCGGTTATTGGCAAGCTCGTACCGACTTGCTCCCTTGTGAATAGGATTGACGAAATGTAGTTTCCACTTCGACGGAGCTATGTTGCGGTCCAGAGATGGCTGAAATAACCCAGCTAGGTGCGTGATTGTTACCTTTAGTGCTTTTGGGGTGGATATTGTCCACTCCAAGAGATCTGTGTGTACGCAAGGATAATGGCATTTTTAGTACGGTTTCCGCAGTGAACGTTACGCCGGATCAAACTGCTAGTTTGTGAACTTGTCCTCACGCACCAAGTGCACAGAGTCGTTCGCCTGAGTTGCGTACACCGTCCAATTATCTGAACTGCGATTGTTTCTATAACCATGCCAAGTCCGGTCCCTCAAGGCCATATATTTTCGTGTTCGGCTTCTCTGAAAAGATTTCGTTTTGAGGGGAGGATGAAAAGCTTTCGGTTCTGATGCCTTCGCGACTAGGGATGTGGACGTGCCCACAAATTTGTCCCAAGCTGTTGCTGGAACACACGGACAGGGTGCGATTATGTGCAATTGATGGCATCTTCTTGGGCTTAGCTTAGACACAGCTCCTCGATCGTTGTTGTGCAATGACGCATACAATGCGATTTCATCGACAGTCCTTCTCCACAAATACGTGCAGCGAGTAGTCCCTTAATTGGCATACACGGCAGTATGTAACGATCATTTCGATTGATATACACCTACGTTTTCCTGAGTGAATGAGAGACTGAGCGACACTGTCAGCCTTTCATGTTACACCGCCACGGTCACTGTTAAACAAATTATACAGCGTGCACCCCACTTGGTTCCTGCAATTGCTATGAAGACTGTGACGGGAGTAGTCTGTCAACGACAGCTTTTCCGGACTCATTTATGCAGAAGTAGCATCTCATATTTTCACCGTCTAATTGTGACGATTTCTTATTTTGCTAAGGTGGTTTATGTGAAGGTAATATTCTGTCTACAACAGTGTTGTCACTAACCCCTTTATCATTTGCTGGGATAACATTAAGCAACTGTCGAAGCGCCACCAACATTTGAACACGGTAACCAATGCATTATGCACTGCTGTCGAGATGTTGCAAACCACCAGCCAAAAACGTCGGCAGCGACCCAATCTGAACTGAGCGGTGTCAAAATCGCCGGGGGTAATTGACATATTTCAAGGACACATGCACCGCTATGCGTCCACACGTCGTAGCCACACCCCCAGACATGCGTGGGTGAGTAAATACAGTAGACTTACATGCCATTGGTGGGTCGGCATATTAGTACGCTCCAATCTCACCCTGACGTGCGCGGCTGATCTACGAGCGACTGAGCAGAATCGAATGACTCTTTCAAAATCTCGGTATACAGTAGACGGCCATTCGGATCTATCTAGAATTCTTGTGAGGGCATATACATGGTCACCGGAAAAGCGACTGCAGTTTGTTTTGACGAAATACATAGTTTTGTCATCCGCCATCCGTGTACTCTTTCATAGAAACTGGAATAGCAGCCTCTGCAACACGCTACGCAGGAAAACGACCACGGAGTTATCGTGCAACACGACCTTGATTGCTCGAAGCAGGTCCAAATAGCAATGTGAATGTCGGTCAGCACCTGTGTATCCTCCGAATTGCTGAAAGTTCGATCCATCAATATTTTTACGAATGCTGAACTTCTACGCGAGGTTTTAAGTGGAATACGCGATCCTGGCCTGGCTTTACTGCCGCACACACGAGGCTGATCCGTTCTACGCTCCACAACACAGGGTAACGAAAATCATTAGAGTAATGTTTCACCTCTGCTATCAACGCTGATTGCAAGTCCTCGGTTTGTAAAGCGGCGAACATCGGCGCCTGCGAGAAGACCTTATTATGGTTTACGGAATACTGGCTAACCTCACTCATGCCTGTCGCGATCTGTTGCAAGTCAGCCACAATACCTACCGGAGAGGCCAACAGATCTAACTGACCATACATCACAGTCAACTTGGTTGCCCAGAAAGGTTTTCTTCCTTCGGGTATCCAGCACGTGAAACATTCTTCTCACGTTATTTTCCCCCACAAAGTAACGTTTTGTAATGAACGAGTGGAATATCCTCTAACCTATTGACATTACATGACATAGCATTTCCATCGAAAAGCGAATTAACGCAAACAGTGTACTCACTAGCCCCCAACCTTACGTAGCCGTGAGCAGAACATCATGTGTTCCTGTGAATAACTCGACGAGTTACCTAAAACCTGAATTTTCCTCTTTTCCTTTTACATTAGACAATCATTTTATGATCCCTGCTTCGGTCATCCTGTGGGACTTGTCAAGAAACCGCTTTTTGTCCTTTGTGAGTCGTTGTTCATTTACTGTGTCATTAAGAGGGACAGGTCGACGCTTTATAAAGGTACGAAATTTGTTACAACAAGATTTACCTCTCCCTATCCCTTAAACCGGCTCTTGGCGATCGCTTATCTTCTACCCGTTATCAGCCAGTTTATTCTGGTATGTAATGTTTTGAGAACGATGAGATTCCCAGTTTGGTAACAGATCATGGCTCTACAAGTCGCGTTGCTCTTCATTAAGGTATGCGCCACGATAGGAATGCGGATTAGTCCTGCTTGAGATCAACCGTTCAATTGCAAAACGGTCAGGAAATAATATTACTTGGATGGCCTCTTAAGTTTCCAAATTCTATCAATTCACTGGGTTAACGTATGTTACTTCGTGTTCCTATCACGGCCTGATTGATATGTATTGTTAAGATTTTGTATTGTTAAGTAGGAAGTTGGGTTGATTCAGAATTCGGAAAGCGGCGTCCCGTTAGCCCGTGCTTTTAGTGGGAATGCAACCTTTATGAGAGCGAGCATTTTCATCAAGAGTGGTAACTTCCTCGAGAAATAATGCTAGCCTTCCATATAATGATTTGAGATTTGCTTTGCTTTTACCATATTAGCAATCGGACACTCAGTTTAAATGACCTTGCTCACGAGGATGACCGCAATTCAGATGCGTCCGCTTATTACTCGGTACGCCCTGCTGCTTAAGCCCTCTTCAGCTACTGAAGGTGGCACGTAGCCTTATTAATTTGGTTACCCTGCTCAAACCATGCTCAAATACCGAGGCTGGGCCAGCGAAGTAGACCGGTTCCTAACTTAGGGAATCAACAGTAAGCCGAGTATGGTGAAATCCGGACAGATACTGAAGACGTGCAGCCGCAACAAACGTGATTCGTCTGTTCATTGCAGTGCACAAATTTTGTTAAAATGGGGCTTTGTGTGAGAATCCAAATTCTCAAGCAGTCACACAAGACGGTCGGTGGAATCAAGGTCATTCATGCTATTAATTGTGTACCGCCGCCAAGAAAAGAAATCGGCTATGGGTGCAACCCATTCTCAAGTGACACCATGAGAGCAGCTTCGCGTGGGACTGCATGAAGCAAAAATCAACAAAACGCTTTCGTCCGAAAGCACCGGGATGCTTACGAGAGTCGTTGAGGTCAATTCCGTTCAGTGGATCGGCTACAACCCGGGATCAGGTTGCCAAGGCTGGTAGTCCCCATAGTAAAGAATAACAGCAGTAAGAAGGATGTAAGGTGGTGGAACACAGACGCACTTGATGATCGGAAGGATATGTATAGTTATAAATAACTAACCTAATTCCATGAAATTCCTCTACTGCTCTAGAACCGATTACAACGGTATAGGTTAATTGGCATCCCTAGTTTGAATAACTGTTGTTCGGAAGCGGATTATCCTGTCCGCTGCAGGACCGTACCACGAAAAGCGGAGGAGAAGGGGACATATTATACGGCAGTGAATAACCAAGTCAGGCTGGTGACCGGCG
The DNA here is from genome assembly GCA_944474145.2 of Dicrocoelium dendriticum. NCBI lineage: Eukaryota > Metazoa > Platyhelminthes > Trematoda > Plagiorchiida > Dicrocoeliidae > Dicrocoelium > Dicrocoelium dendriticum. The sequence continues at coordinate 28,703,715 of OX104071.1, read as the reverse complement.
TCTGCTGCGTCCCAAGAGTTTGTCGCTGAGATGTTGATTCACGAGTTCTAGCTCCTCAATGGGCTAAGGGAATGAACTCCACCGGTCATTCCGCTAAAACGGTAACTGCCGTTGAGTGTAAGGCTTTGCCCATTCTCAACAGTACACCCCATTGTCCGTTTAGAACTTCTTTGCTCTCATAAGATAGAGATATCAACATCTTGACTCGAAGCTGGGTCGTTAGGATAAAGGCCTACGCAAACAAGACTTGTCACAACGGCTGGTGGAGCAAACGCTGCTTGAATAGATTGCACCATGCCGTCTCAATCTGGATCAAAATGCACTTTAAAAGAAAAAGCATTCGATTCAGTCTCTTACATCACGCCTGCAAAAATAAATATTAGGGGTCACGAGCAGTTGTTTCAACCTGCTAAGTACAAACGGATACGAGATCGGTCAGGCACTGCGGCGCTGCACGCGGACATTTCCCGACATTCATCCCCCTCAGTTGCGGTCCAGCTGACCGAATCACCTGTTATTTCATCAGAGTGAACGACATTCCGGAATGGGACTGTATTTCCGAATGCTTTCGCACAACCAATGTCTCAAAACAACCTTCACTGAGGCCGCTAGTGTATTTGGAGTTAAAGAGAGGCCCACCGGATCTGGTCGTGATAAGTTCTGCTCGCACGATACAAATCCCTCAACTATGCAACCACAAACGTATCCAGTAACAATGAGGCCAGTGAGTCTCCACCACTTCACGAAGTAGCAGTTTGCATGTCACAGCACTCTGTGGCACAAAGAGCTTAATCCCACATTGAATTTTCCAATTTCGAGAAAAGCGTATGCAGAGCTCAGACAACTATATGGTATCCACATAACTTTTCGCTACTTCATTACTTACGCATCCTGCAGCTCTGCACAACAATGATTAAGGTATGATGTACTTTAATGGTGTTTTCGGCGCAGACGTCCTCCTAAAGTATGACCTAAACAAGCTAGGTACTTTGGCTGCATACATTGCGACTTGGCTCCGGAGTATTTTCGTTGAACTACCGCGTTTCTACCGTCGTATTTCAAAGATGAATTCTACCGAGTACGAGTAATGTCCTAGACAAATCGGTCAAACGTTTGGTCCATTTGCTAAATGAACGTGGAACAGGTGTTGGATGCCATTTACCATTTATACGGTAACTGATGCTCCGTCGTTTTTTGATGACCTTGACTCTGAATAGCCACACGGGCGTAATGACAGTGCCAGCCAACTGACAACACAACACATGGTGGCCGCTTGGGTATATGAACCGCTCAACCACTTATAGTCCTTCAACGGTGGGTGAGAGATCAACCGGAGGTTTTGGACCAGTCCTGTAACAGTATTCTGCACATTTGGGGTGCAAATCAAGTAGCGTATTGTGTGTTGGCGTACAAGGTAGCGTCTGGTGTGACGTTCGTTCCTGGAAAACTACCACTCGTATTATCGTTAGAAATAACGTACGAAAGTTTCATTGATGGTGTTGTCAGTCGCGAAGTTGAGGAGGATGGTCATATCTCATTAATTAACATGGTTGAGTTCGCGGGTCAAGGACGACATTATGTGAAGTAAGTCAACTTACCTTAACCAAATGGCTAATTAGCTCTGGTACAGCAGGAAATGAGCTTTGGGGGAAAATTCAAACCGTGTGTGCGTTTGTGATGCGTCCACGTAGTGCGATTTGTCCGAACGTTTTAGTTGAACGCCCATCTACCTAGTCATGCTAGACGTCAAAGTTATATGTATCGGGTGGCCTTTCCTTGCGGGCGCAGGCTCGTGTTATTCTTATGGGTTCCGATATAACGGTCTGCCATTTTGACACCGATTTTCCCTTGACATTTCGAATCCTGCCGGTTTGAGTGGGATGGTGGACTCCAGTAGGTGGCTTGATATCTTTGGGGACCTACTGGCTTGTCGGTTTTGTTATTTGTAGGTGTTATAGCGGTGGTAAGGAAACTTTACCACTCCCCGTTGTTTTGTGAGTTGTCCCCATTCACTCTTATTCTTACCGTCCTCGTTTACGGTTCCCCGCATACGTTTTCTGTTGCCTCAAGTTTGTGACTAGTGTGGGCTGACACTGAATCTTATGCTTAATGGCTTTTCCCTTACTCTGTATATTTCCCTCGTTCGTATCGATCCTTCGCCCCTAGAATGAACAGCCTTGATTAAACGAATGTCAGCTATACTGCATAGCCTTTGTATTTACCCTTATTTGAATTATAAAGGTAGAAATTTGAATTACGTCGTTGATTTGAATTCACGGACGCTTGGTGACCGGTCAGGTGTGCGTCGTGTAACAGTGTTTTACACCCGGATTGCCGTGCATGTTCTCACAACCGTAGGCGGGCGGAAAGCAGTCGTTTGGATCCGACATAACTTTTATGGCGACGGAGGTGATGAGTATTCTTGGCTATTTTATTCGAGCAATTACAGTCCCTCCTTCAGTAACAATAGCAGTTTCCGTTAGAAAACGCACAGCAGCAGTTGTTTGAATTGTTAGCACAAAATCTCAACATCCAGGTAGAATGGCAGCCATAACCGAGGCAGTGATCACAGGAAATTGCAGCTGAATGTTACAGGCTGCTCAGTTTGAACAATGATCCAACAATGGTTGAAGTTTTCGACCCCAGAAGTAAACCCAGTTCTGCCACGCAGCTATTAACGGCCGAAATCTGAATCCAGATATGCCGGACCAGAAGCCCCGACTACGGCTTGGAACGAAGGTGAGAGGAATTCTACGAGAAATTTCTCTCACGAAATTCCTCCTTGTCAAAGCGCCCACAAATTCATATGCAAACATACTCTGAAAGTACATGTAAGTTCCAACTTCTAAAGAAACCGATTTCGCGGCTCAGTAAGGGAGGCGACTCTTGCATTATTTCGCGCAAACTCTCTAGGGAAGAGAAAATACCCTACAGTGAAAGGCAAAAATATTCCGGTATAGCTGCGACCAGAAACGATGCTTACTATCAAGACCATTCCTCTATCAACCCAGCTAGGAGTTAATACATCGGCAGTCAAACCGAAATTTCTAACGGTCCAGAATATTTCTGAACTGAAAGGAATTCAGACGTTACACTTGCTCAGTGAGTCAACGAATCATATCATGTCTTGCACTAATGGTGATACATATCCCGAATAATTATGTGCTGACAACGTACTCGAACGAATGACAGTGCACACATGGCCTGAGCCCGAACCACCTTGGTGTTGGATGTATGTGGACGCAGGCGGATCCTCTTGTCCGAAGAGCTAAACTGTCCTCAGACTCCTCATCGTTTTCAAGGTGGGAGAGGTGTTATACCGGCGGTAAGGAAACTTCAGCGCTTCTAGTTGTTTGGTGAGTTTGCCCCACTCACTCTTATTCACACCATCCTATTTTACGGTTCCCCGCTAACTTTTTCTGTAACATTAAATATCTTATTAATTTGGATTGACACTGAACAAAATGGGTAATGCATTTTCCATTAATATGTACATATCCCTCGTTCGTGAGACACCGTATAGCGCGAAGATTGTGCGCTATATATCTGGTACGAGATTAGACGACCAAGCAAAGGCAATGGGCTGAACACACAAAAGTTAAGCTAGGGAAAACGTGTATTGGACGAGAGGAGAGTTAACTAATGCTACAAATAGGGCACCAGTAGAGCGCTAGCTAGGGAAGATTAGTTGGGCGTCGAGTGCGTGGACGGAGCGTCGTTCGCAGTCGAGTCGCGCGCGCCAAAGGCGGATATCGTGTTCGTGTTCCAAACAAACGGGAGCAAAGTTCCAACATGCAAACCGCCTAATTCCCTAATACATAAGAAAGCTATAATGTTAATATATTTTAGAATAGTTTGCACAGTCATACTGAGGAATCTCCAGGTCACTATACAGTCCCCTTCCTAGAAGGGAAACCGTGGGTGACGCTTCGATCTACGTGAGGACTGTCCGTCGTCGGCCAGCCTTCTGCGACACCAGCTAGTGAAACCTGATGCAGCTACGGGGAGAAAACCAGGCGATCGGACCCTAGTGGGCTCCCACCGTGTCCTCCTTAAAAGTGCCAAAAGCACAAAATGGGGGAACTTGGTAAGCTTCAAATGTTTGCAAGTTTCGTGAAGGTCAAATGTACGCTTCAGGCTCGTCATCTCCTCCAGTTCATATACACAAGATAAACGGAAACAAGAGCAGTGACGGTGGAGGCGAGAGCAAAAGTAAGATTGACACATATCGGATGAGGTAGGTGTCAAGCAAAACGCAACTCTTTTTATATGTTTTCAAAATGTTTTATTCCTTTTCGGGTTTTCAAAAAGTTTTGCGTTTTTTTTGGCTTTTCAAAACTTTTAGCGTTTTTTAGCGTTTTCAAAAGCTTTTGCCGACTTTTTTGGGTTTTCGTACGCTGTTGGCCAAAGAGGAAAAGGAAAGTAATAAGAAAAGTAAAAGGAACACCAATCCCTTAATCTCACTGGCCAATGAACGCGTCTACTCAACCTAGCAGACTTGGAGAATCAGAAGAAGGCTTCGTCTTAGACGAACTATCGGATCGCAAACTTGGATAAACTGCTCAAAATGTGGCGGTTGCTTCGACGGGAAGCGGCGAAGCCGAAGTGAAAGGCTTGGATAGAGGGTGATACTTAATGTCAGGGATGTTGGAAGCAGGCGAATCTTCCATCATAGGCTGGGTTGATTCGTCAGAAGACGAGCAAGTGTCCTCATCGAGCTTAGGTCCCACGTGGGAAACTTTGAGACGGTCAATCGTAACAGCCTCTTGTTTATCGTGACGGTCGATGATAAAGACGCGGTCCTTAGGCTGCAGAATCTAAAAAGAACGTTCGTAAGGTCGCTTCAGTAGTTTGCGGAGACCAACAAAGCGAAGAAAAACGTACGGACATCGCTGTAGGTTTTGTGGAATAAGAGATTTACGTCGTTGTTCTCTAACGTCGGGAAGCTTATAGTGACGCATGCTCGTGGCTAGCTGAGTGCATAATTCGCGTGGTAACAGGGAATTCTTGGACTACCGGAAAAGAAATCGCCAGATAAACGCAGAGGTTTTCCATATACTAACTCGGCACTAGACGTATGTAGATCCGCCTTTAGGGCTGATCGGGTCCCAAGGAGGATCATAGGCAGGACCTCAGCCCAACTCAGAGCATTAGCGGAGCTAAATGAGGCCTTCAATTGTCTTTTCCACCATGCCGTTCGCCTGCGGATGACAGGCGGTCGTGCGAATGCGTTGGCATCCAGTGAGCTTAAGAAGATCGTTAAACGTCGAAGATTAGCATTGCGGACCGCGGTCTGTCGTCACTGTGGCTGGACAGTTGTGTGAAGCGACCCAGCGCTCTACGAAAGCGTGCGTTACGGTTTCCAAAACTACGTCAGGGATGGGAACGGCTTCAGACCCAGGGGTGCAACGATCGATCATGGTCAAACTGTAGACCCTTCATTTGGAGGGGGCAGAGGTCCCACTATGTCGAGATGGGCATGGGCAAATCACGCTGAAACGGAAGGAAAGCGACCAAGCGGAACGGACACGTGCCGCTGAATCTTGGCTTACTGACAGGTGAGACATCTGCGTGCCCAGCGTGTAAGATCGCGTTGCATCCCCGGCCAAACATATCTCTCGGAGACAAGCTTAGCAGTAGTTTTAATGCCTGGGTGGGCGATATTGTGGAGGGTGTCGAAAACGAAACGGCGAAAAGTTGCTGGAACGACGGGTCGATGTCGTCCGGTAGACATGTTACATAAAATTGTGCCAGCAGATAACGGCAAAGGGTGTGGGGATATCTTCAAAGAAGAATCACGACGTTCCGAAAAGTTTGGTCGTTTGATTGCGTGGCGGCCATAGTAGACTAATCGATTGCCTGCTCGACAGGGCCGATCGCAGCTACTCTTGAAAGAGCAAAAGCGACGACCTTTTGTTGACCAGAAATGTGTCAGATACCAGTCATGAATTGGGCAATGAAATTCGGCTGACGAATCTCACGCGGTGAGTGTCGATCTGGTTGATTTCGCAAGGCGAAGATAAGTGGCTTTTAATCGCTGAAGATAATGAAGGTGTTACCTTCAAGGACCTGTCGAAAATGTCGAACGGTAGAGTAAACGACCAGCAGTTCGCGACTGAACGTGCTATACTTAACTTCGGCAGATTGTAGGCCTCTAGAGTAGGAAGCAAGAGGTTTTCAGCATCCATTTGTATGTTGCTGTAGGACGGCGCCAATGGCGGTGTCCGATGCGTCAACAGCGACATTGAGCGAAGCGTTCGAATCGAAATGATGAAGCATAACAGATTTGTCTAAGGCTTCTTTGCTGTCATTAAATGCTTCGACAGTAGCAACAGTCAGTTCCACCTTACCGTTTTTGCGTTCACGTAGTAGGTCGGTTAGTGGACTTAGCAAACTGGTTCAGTGTGGAAGGAAATGTCGATAATTGTTGAGCGTGCCGTTGAAACGGCAAATAGCTGCTAAAGTAGTCGAGACCGGAAAGTCTCTGATGGCACGGACTCTATCGTCTAGAGTCCGTATGTCATACTGATCAATACGTTGGCCAAGAAAATCGATATAAGGCTGCTGAAATACGCATTTGTCAGGGTTGACAGTGATGCCATTAGCGGCCAGCCTATCAAAAAGAAGATTGAGATGTTCTGCGTGTTGTTCTTTAGAAGCGCTGACAACTAGGATATCGTCGATGTATGGATAGACGAAATCTAGACTTCTAGTGACTGAATCGATGAATCGTTGTAAAGCCTAGGTTGCGTTGCGAAGATTGAAGGGCATACGCAAAATTTCGAAGAGTCCAAACGGCCTAATTACAGCAGTCGTCGGTATGTCTTCTTCAGCGACTGGAATCTGGTGATACGCGCGAACCAGATCGATTTTCGAGCACATCCGGGCGCCGCGCAGGCTTGCCGTGATGTCCTGAATGTGAGGACTAGGATAGCGGTCGGGAACAGTAAGTTTATTGAGCGCACGGTAATCGCCACATGGACGCCAGTCTCCTGACTTTTTGGGCACCATGTGAAGCGGCGAGACCCACGGGCTTTTAGACGGGCGAACGATACCTAGTTCAAGCATGTGCTGGAATTCTGCGCGAACAACTTTTAGCTTGTCAGGAATCATGCGCCTGGCTCTGGCGAAAACAGGTGGACTTTTCGTAACGATGTGATGCTTTGCAGCATCAGTGGCGGATGGAAACGGTGCCATAGCACGGAAGATTTGCGGGAACTTGGTATTAAGCATATGACTGATGGGTAAGCGTATGCAGGGCTAATTGAATCAATGTCGGTAAAAGCACCTATAATTGCCAGATTTGTTTGACAATCGATCAAACGGCGTCGGTTCGCGTCAACAAGCAAATCGAAGTGCTGTGGAAAGTCAACGCTAAGAATTGGGTTCTGGACATCTGCGACGAGAAAGATCCAGTTAAAGATACGTCGTAGGTTTAAATTAAGCTTGCGCGAGCGTTGACCATACACTCGAATGGTGGTCTCGTTTGCTGCGCACAATGAAGTAGTCGCCTCTTCAATAACATCATTAGAATCATGTGGCATAACGTTGACTTCTGCGTCGGTGTCAACGAGATAGCGTACTCCCGTTCTGCGATCGGTAACGAAGAAAATGCGACTGAGGCAGCCAGCAGCGTCCGCCGCCCCTACTTGCTGGCCGGCCGGCTTCCCTACAGATTGTGCTTGAAGGAACAGAGTGGGCGACACCATCTGGCTTAATGGCCAAATCGCTCATGTTATCAACAATAGCTTGAGCTAGGGGGAGATTTTGAACGTGATCTAGGACGAGCAGGACTATTGGAACGATTTCGGCGGTTAGATCCGGACTGTGTTAGGTTCTCTAGTTGGTCGGTAACTGCCGCTACTTGCGCTCTTAGTTCTGCTACCTCCGTAGACTGAACCTAATATACTTTGGCGTTAAGTTCCCAAATACGGTCTACAGTGTCGGCGAGCTGAGAAAGAGGTGCATCATTTGCATACAGGGGGTTCCGCATGTCACGTGACAGGCGACGAAGCCACGTCTCTTTAAGGAGAGTCGCCAACAGAGAGAGGCTTGGCTAGAGCCTACATCTTGTGCAGCAATTGAGAAGTTTTTCGATCACCTAGCCCGGTTTCGTTAGGAAGATGCGTAACGCGAGGTTTATCCGATATGCCTAATTGCTTTAAGACGACAGACTTTAGCTCGTCCTAACTCTTCTGATATTCGCGAAGCTCCAAGATGTCGTCGAGGTTATCGACAACCTGCGGACAAAGCGCTGCGACAACGTGGTGAAATTTGACACTGTTAGACCTAGCGCCACGTAACGAAGCAATGATTCTAGCTGAGTAAACCAGGTCTTAGGATTAGTCTATCGGAAAGGCGGGATAGGGAAACGGAACTTACTAAGCTGATCGTCAAAATCTCGGTGAATGACCTTCATGGTGAAAAGATACCGAATTTCTGAAACTGAACCCAAGTATTAATAAGTAAAAGTGGAAGGGTAGACAGAATAAGTTACCGGAACTGAGAAGAAATAATAGTATCAAACCCACGAAAATTGTTTTCTTTTCGGGGTCCACAAATTATAGCGCGAAGGTCGTGCGCTATATATCTGGTACGAGATTAGACGACCAAGCAAAGGCAATGGGCTGAACACACAAAAGTTAAGCTAGGGAAAACGTGTATTGGACGAGAGGAGAGTTAACTAATGCTACAAATAGGGCACCAGTAGAGCGCTAGCTAGGGAAGATTAGTTGGGCGTCGAGTGCGTGGACGGAGCGTCGTTCGCAGTTGAGTCGCGCGCGCCAAAGGCGGATATCGTGTTCGTGTTCCAAACAAACGGGAGCAAAGTTCCAACAAGCAAACCGCCTAATTCCCTAATACATAAGAAAGCTATAATGTTAATATATTTTAGAATAGTTTGCACAGTCATACTGAGGAATCTCCAGGTCACTACAACCGTATCAATCCTTCGCCCCTAGGTTGATCAGCCTTGATTGAACGCGTCAGTTTTTCTGCGTAGCCTTTGTGTATGCCCTGATTTAAATTATACCGTTGATTTTAATTTACAGACGCTTGGTGTCCGGTTGGGTGTGAGCTGTTTACCATAGTTTACTACCCGGTCGTTCGTGTTCTTAATACCGTTGTTTGATGGAAGCAGTCGCGGGGCTCCGACACAATAGCAGGTGTGCGGTGTGCTGCATTCAACTTGTCCCTAGAGGACTATAAAGCATAAGTGACTCTAGTGTCTTGTCTACATCTCGGTGATGTGCCGTTCTGTATGAGAATAGATCTTATACAATGACACCATCCCAAATCGTATAAGACAAACAAAAGGTTTGGGTGCTCTCTTTTAACAATCGGTTGAAGCACTCGACCATGTCATTTACCGCTGGATCATGAACAAGGCGCAAGGTTGTTTGGATTGAAACTGTACACAATAGTTGAACGCAGGGCTTCCAGACTATGGACCGTTGTCCGTCACTCTCCTTTGGCTGTCCGAAGCGAGAAGGCATCTTTCTTAGCCATGTTATAATGCTGTCAGTAGTCACCCATACACACAAGGGAATTTCAGTTCACTAATTATAAACACCGCTCGTAATCCAACCGCTCGTTTGGTGCTTTCGCAATGAGTTGAATTGCCCATGACATCGATAACTATATTTGTTCACGATCGCATAGGATGGTCATTGGGTTGAGTGGGAGAGCTAACCGGCCTAGTGCAACTGTCAGCTCTTTGGCATGGAGATTAACCATAAAATTAGTTTTGTATTTCGTGGGACATTCTGAGCCACCAGAAACACGAGTCCATCATACTTTTTGTATGAACAACGCCGGAGTGGTCTTCCAGAGTACACAGCCGCATCCTTCGCACTAAGCTCCGAGGTGCCACGGTTTTGCAGCCACACATTAACATTCCATCTATGAATGACAACCCAGGACTCAAGACGTAGTACAGACCAACCTCGCCTGCTATTTTGTTTTTTTGGTAAACCGTTTGGCAAAAATTCTGGACGCTGCAGTGTAGTATGTTTTTTAGTCATCTTCAGGAGCTTCTCCTTACACAAGGCTGAGGATGCATCGCTAGTAAAGCAAGACATCAGTAACCGCTCGTTGGTGTCCTCATTATTTTCCATTTCGTCAAGCGGCAGCAGAGACAGACCATCTGCAGTCTGATTTCCAAGCCCATGACTGAATTTAACTTGCAAATAGTATGTTGGTAATCGTGTGTACCAACAGTGTATACGTAATTATCTGATGCCGTTTGTTCCCCAAGTAAGCTAGGTTAGGCTGCACTATCGGTACGAAAAGTGAATGCATTTAAAACCAAAGCTCTGCTGCAGACAGAGACAAAGGCAATTACTCATATGCACTTACTTATAGGCCTAATGAATTTGGGACAGGATGTGACACATTCCAATGTTTGAAACGTCTGTGCATACCTTCCTGGGGGATGTTTCGTCGAAAATCGCCATGATTGGCTTGGATAAAGTGCGGCTTTTAATCTCGTCAATCACTGCTGGTTAGGAGTGACTCCAAACAAATACACTTGTTCCCTTCTTATTTCCCGCAGCAACTCAACAATGTTCGTGTAGTCCTCAATGTACGCACACTGCTACAAATCGGTCAACAGGCAGCACTTGCCCGAACATTGGAGACCCTCTCGATCGATATCTGCTGCTTATCAGAGACTCGCCTGCAAGACTCGAGCACTGTGCTCACTCTGCGATCCCCTTCAGGGGACGCAAGCAGTATTTTCTCCTTGCGCCTATCCGGTGACGATGCAGCTTCGAGCACCGGCCAAGCCGGTGTTGGTATTGCCCTGAGTCCCCGGGCTGAAGCTGCTCTGGTTGATTGGATTCCAATCAGTAGCCGGACGTGTGCGGTCCGATTGGCTGGCTCGTTCAAAGCTTCGAAGTCACGTGGGACCAACAGGTGTCTATTCATCATCGCTGCCTATGCGCCCACAAACTGTAGCGATGATTCGGTAAAGAACGACTTCTACCGCCAACTGACTCAGCTCCTTCGCCACAGAAGAAGCACGGACACTGTTGTGCTGGCGGGGGATATGAACGCACAATTTGGAAAGTTGTCCACTGATGAACTGCATCTGGGCGGTCAACACGGTGTAGGCTCCCGTAATGATAACGGTGAGCAGTTACTTCATTTGTGTGAAGATGCTCGCTTATTTCTTGCGAGCACTAATTTCCGACACAGCACCCGCCGGAGGGTGACTTGGCGCCCACCAACCTCGAACCAGCCTTGGACGCAGATCGATCACATTGCCATCAGTTACCGCTGGAGAGGCTGCATCCAGAATTGTCGCTCGATTTGGAGCGCATGTGTGGACACCGATCATGCACTCGTATGTGCTGACATGCGGATGCTTTTTGGCGGACGCCCACGACGACGCTGTGAGCGTATTGACACCAGCCAACTGACAAAACCAGCTGTTCTGAATGCGTATCGAAGTACGCTGACATGCGAGTTGAGTACTCGCTCACAGGAGACAATTGATGGTCACTGGTCACATGTTCGCCAGACCTTACTAGCAGCAGGCAAATCCTCATGTGGTATGTCTAATGGACAACATGGACATTGGGTCTCTTCGCAGTCTCTGGAACTTATAGATGCTCGCCGACAAATCCCGGCTGGAAGCGCGCACAATGAAACTCGCAAAGAGCTCCGGGCAAAACTCCGTGCTAGCCTGAAGAGAGACCGCGAATCTTGGTGGTCTCATCGTGCAACAGAGATGGAAATGGCTGCTGCCCTTGGTAACCATCGTGAGTTATTCCGTCTAGGGATTGAACCGCTCAGCACCGTCATTTCACTCACCAGGCTCCGATGGCTGGGCCACGTGTTGCACATGCCAGCCCACCGACTCCCTCGACGTGCGTTGTTTGCTCACCGGGGATGTGGGTGGAAGAAGAGGAGAGGTGGCCAAGCGATGACTTGGTCCAGAGGAATGAATGCCCTCACTTCTGAGCTGGCCTCAGTTGGAGCTTCACGGCTCCCTGGTTGGGGTCCAAAAGACGGTGAACACGTTTGGCTGGATACACTTGCTGATATGGCAAGGAGCCGACCTCAGTGGCGTTCCTGCTGTGAGTTTCTTTGTCCCTCCCCATCCCTTTAGCCTTCCCCTCCACCTACGATCTTATTTCATAGCGTAAAACATAATAATTTTTCTTTTTGCCTAGTAGCCGGCTGGTAGCTTACCGGAACGATGCCTATCCGTTGCTGGTAGCTCAGCTGGCATTCAACTGTCGTATTTATTTTTCCTTTATGTATTGTATGTATGTATGTATTTCCTTTATGTATTGCGGTACAATAGCGGAGGTGTTTTACCATCTCTAGCTGACATGTATAATGATGATGATGATGATTCTTATTTCCCGCAGCAACTCAGCAATGTTCGTGTAGTCCTGTAGGTAATGTAGGTTGCACGAACAGGTTCAAAAAAGGCTTTGCCTCTGTATTGTTCCGTCGCTCAAAAACCTCAATGATGACTCGGCTTGATGCAGTCACTTGTAATTTTGTGGCCCAGAAACTCGACGCCGCATCATTAACTTTGAGTTGTTGCGTTTTGCTGAGGCTTGCGCCATCCGGACTTTGAAGCTTAGCCTATGCAAACAAGAGTTTGTGACCAATTTTGCTCTGCTTTGGTGAGATAAGACAGGCTAGCCAACACAAGTAACCGTCGATTTCTAGTATTGACCTGTTAATCCCTACTGTTTGAAAATTTTCACTAATTGTATGCAAGCCGCTAAAGAGAATACACGAAATATACTGAATTCAGATTATCCGGCAGAAATGTTCATTGTTCTTGCCCTGTTAAAATTTACGTAAAGGTTAAACTCCTTCATTCGGCAGAAACTGTGTGTTGTCGTGAATCATGCACTTCTAATGCCCTACCGAAGACACATCATCCGTGTAGGGTATTTGACCAGGTAAATTGACAAGTAAGTGTATCATAACATTTGGCCAAGCTGTTGGGACTGAACTCAAGCCCATTGGCTAAAAGCCCGTCCATTATAAGAAACGCTATCAACAGTCTTGCCTATTAAATTAGGTATGTGAATAGGCCTTATTAAGATCCACCCGCTAGTTTGATTAAGTGTGTATCGGCCATTGGAAGTGCACTACACCGATTTAGGGCTTGTAGGCTGTTACATATTGTAACTTTATCATCCTTCTTGAGGACTGCAGTCGTAGAGTGTACTTTTTCGTAACAGCTGACTGACTTAATGAGATCATCCGCAATCATTTGCTTGAAGGCAAGTGAAACGTCCACTTCTGGCCAAAAGAATGAGGCGCGGCCGAGCTATGGCTACGGACTTAGCATCCCGCTTCAGATGTATAAAGTGATGGAATAGTGAGCTCATCTTATTGCTTTTTTAAAGTAGCATTAAATACTGCCTTTGTGGGGTACATAGGTTGATCACCATGATATGTATACGAGATAGTGACGGCGTAACTCTCAGCTGAACGGTAGCATTTCCTCCAAGTATTGGGCGGTTATTTCCACTGCTGACCTACACAGCATCCGATGTTTTATTGCCCCCGATTCGCAGGAGAAGCACACCAAAGCTCCGCGACGCCAATGTTGCGTACGCGAGTCACGAACGACTGCATGCGAGGTAACCCAATGTGCTTTAACCAAAGTTCTAACAAATGTTGGTACATGAAGGGATGAAGCGGTGGAAAAGCGGCCAATCCTGCATGTGTGTGTCATTATACCGCGAAGCGCCTGAACAGGTGATTTGTGTACATAACAACCGTGAATTCAGGAATAGTGTGTCCAGTGAGCTTCGTAGTACCGCAGCACGCAATACGACCAGCACACTCCTGAAACAATTCGTCTGTAACGGTGCTGTTCGCTGGTAACTCCGGAGGACTAGGCTTCGGTTGCGAAGGTTAACCAACGCAACGAGGTGCGGTTCACCAAGCTGTTTTACGTTACGTCATCAATATAGAATTAATAATAACAGCTCCATGAAATTAGGCGAAATTGAATTACGAACTTCCATACATACGGTCTCTACCAAGACCAAGGCGAGGTTCGCAAATTGGGGCTGCGAGTCTCCGCAACACGAGATCCATACATGGTCTGGAGGCAAACGTAAGGGCTTAAGTGCTTTGATGAATTACCATCCCGAGAAACGCTTAGAACTGATCGAGAGCTCATACTTTCAAAAGGCTGGTATTTTTATGGAAATCGGTTCCCTTTGGAGTTAAAAACTTCGTCAAGTCGAGTGAAACAATCGATGATTGGTTTGACATTTATCGCAACCTAGGGAGATTATCGCAACGAAAGGGATGATGAATCTTACAAACTGTCATGATTATCTCAGAGATAAGGATGACTATTCGCCACAGACATTTTAAAGACAGTTCACTGTGCCAACTCACTTGGACATGATAGGATTGAATGAGCACACGTGACACGACATCGATAAGAGCAACGAATTGGAAAATATAGCTATCACGAGCATGGCTTCCAATGACGGAACCTAGGCCTTACCATGGCAAGGCTACGCTTGCTATGATTTCAAGTTGTTTGCACAGTTTGGACTTCAGCTGCCGGATAGCGTAATCTTCCGCAAGCCGGAGCAGTTTTAGTGTGTTTTGTCTGCTGATGCCTTTGAAAAAGTCCCAAACATTTTCGCAAGCATCGCAATCCAAAGGTGTCGAGTGATAAACTAGTAGGTACCCAGGGACCGCTTATCGCTAAGGTTCGCAGAAGGTGCTCCATAGTCCTTGTAGATAATCTAAGTCCAGTCAACGTACATATTATCGCACGTACAGTTAAACGCAAACGCAGGAGGTGGTGAGTTGAGGGTGAAGTTGATCCAAGTTGGATTCATGGTTTGGTGTAGAAGCACGAGCTCAGCTGCATAATGACACCACTTTACGAATTGACATATCCAATCGCAGAACCACTTATCAGTTGGTTCCCCCTTGAAACCTCTGGTCGTTTTATTTTCCCGATGTTCTCTTCCCCATGTCTAGCGATAAAGTTACCTGGGTTCTCATTATCTCGTAGTGTTGATACAACACACTGTAATTCCCTCATAATCGACCCTTGCGAACGGATTAGGCGTTCTCGTGAAACAGCTGCGAACCACTGATCCCTTCATCCGGCAGTAGCTGTTAAAATTCGACACCGCCCTGTTCAACTCGGTTTATGGTAACTCGACCATATGGGCGATCCAGCTAGTCCTCACTTCATAGCAACCTACAAGAAGTGAAATGTCACCCATGACTCTGTTTCCATGGTGAAATCGATCTCTGGGTGACATCGGTTTACTTCTTCTGACTTGTTCTCCAACTTCTAAGTAACATCGACGACCACAAAAGGGTTACCTGTGTACCGAAGGCAGTACCGTGTCATCTCTACGGTACTTCGTAATTAGTTATTCTATAGATAGCCCATGAAGATATCAGGTAATGCTGGTCTAAGCGGACTTCGCTTCGCTCCGCCTTCCGTTTGCCGGTAGAGGTGGACATCAAAGCTAAATTGAACATCATTAGTGCAAATGCGGAGTACCTGCAATAATATGTACGTTGGCTGGACTGAGAGTAGGTTATAGAGCACGTTCTGCGAAGCTTAGCAAAGAGCGGTCCAAAGGTGCCTACCAGTTCTATCACTCGACACCTTTGGATTGCGGTGCGTGTGAAAATCCTCTTGATGCTTTCAAGGCCATCAGCAGAAAAAACGCTCCAACACTGCTCCGGTTTGCGGAATATTATGCTTTCCGGCAGTTGAAGCCCAACCTGTGCGAACAGCCTGATCCCATGGCCAGCGTAGCCTTGCCATGGTAAGGCGTAGGTTTGGTCACTGGAAGCGATGCCCGCGATCGGCATATTTTCAACTTAGCTGCTCTTATCGATTCTATGTCACTTTTAGTGACTGGTTCGTCTTGACGCACCACCATCTCTCACCTTCTTGTCACAAATAACACAGAACTCTGTAGCGCAGAAGACGTGGTTCACCTGGGACTGTAACTGAAGAAAATGTTTTCAACCTCATTCTCTACTCGCGTTCCCAAAATTTCCGTTGACTTCGAAGTAGATTGCATGTCGTGCGCTTTGATCTTCTGTTGTGCAATTAAGACATAAAAGTTGCGACAAAAGGGAGTTGTATTGATCATCGTTTGTTTCATGGGAGTTGAAGTTGATGGAGCGGCTGGATACATTTTACGTTCAATTGAACGTATCCAGTGATGGTCGTACCGACAAAGTAGCGGTCTGATTGTTCAGGTGGGAAACATGTTAGAACTGTGATAGACTAGCGCTTTCGAGAAACGCAATCGTGTTGCAGCCTGTTTGCCCTAGTAACAAGTGTTGTGTGTTGTTTCAAGTGCTAACAGACTCTTTCAAAGATGGTGAATATTTACAGCTCCACATCAACGATTCTAAAACTATGTGCCCCAAGTAATTGCGGAGTATCGCCATGCCATAACACAGGCCGCACACACCTGCACTCGTTGGTCATATGGATGGAAAACCATGCGCTTATACATCAGTTTACTTGACCAACGTGGTTGTGTCCCATCACTGAGGTACTTAGTCTACCCTTAGTTAATTGACAAATATCTGAACAAATCACACACATTTAGTGACCCAATTGGCGTATTGTTGTCGCGGCTGCCTTCTTAAATCACACTGACAACGGGTGCCGTTGGCGTATAGCGTCCAGACATTTCCGTCTTAGAATTGATTACGCCATTGACTTGTCCACCTTCATGATACCAACTGTCAGATGAGGACTTACCCACGTCCGATGCTCCAGTTGGCTTATAACCTTACCTTCTTTCATGCACTAATATGGAGCTCGGAGATGGTTCACCAGTCTATTGACAATTGGCATCTGAGGCTTCAGGAATCGGAATTATTCCCCAACGGTTCTGCATCGATGCAAAATTACGAATATCCCACTGTCACCGCTTCTAAGGACTAGTAAGGATGACACACAACCCCGTTATTTATGGCGAGTCGAAGTGGGTGGTAAGGGCATAAAGTTTGACAGTTAGTTTGCAGTCTGAATCAACGCGATAAATCAACAGCTCGAGGTTTCGTTGCTCAGGGTCGTACAGGTAGTTTTCTTGTCTTGATCAATAATACATTCGAGTGAACCTCAGCGTGCTTGATCGTTGAGAGTTTGGTGGCAGTAATTTTCAGATGAGGAACAACCATAGATGCAGCCACGGGTAGATGGAACCAAATTTTTATGCAGAACCCTGATTCAAATCCACTCAGACAATGATTGGCGCCGCCTCGTTTACCATAGCCCGGGGTTCGTTGTGTACTCACTAGCATGCTTTGCGGACTCCGAGCTGACATCCCTAGACGAGGATGTGGATTTACGCGAGTCTGCTTTCTCGATCACAGTAACGTTTTCGGCTGAACTAGCTGAGGTCTAAGGTTTATACTTGTTCTAGAGTCCCTAATTTCCAAGTCTTTCAGGTTCTCACTGTGTGACTGTTTATTGCAATACTAACTTTGCGCTCTTCAGTGCTATTGGAAAGACGAAGGCCAGGAATCGACTGACAATGTTTTATCCCTGGGAAACAGTTAGATTTACGTTATATATGCGTCTGTGTGAATGCCTGCTC
The DNA here is from genome assembly GCA_944474145.2 of Dicrocoelium dendriticum. NCBI lineage: Eukaryota > Metazoa > Platyhelminthes > Trematoda > Plagiorchiida > Dicrocoeliidae > Dicrocoelium > Dicrocoelium dendriticum. Next base: position 28,686,121 of record OX104071.1, on the reverse strand, counting down.
TCTACTCGTGTATACCCTTCAGCGGAGGTCCGGTTGCACGCTGTTCGTTGATTGGCTACCACGGCGAACCATATTTGGCCACTTTTCCACGTGACAATCATGGCTTTCACATGCCTTATCGCAGTGTAAGACCACGTATAGGCGTTCGTTTGGGGTGGTAAATGGACGATACTTTTCAAATGCACGCAAATGCTGGTTGCTACCCTACTGTGAATATGATGCAAATTGCACTTTTGTCGCCAGATAATTTGCATGGTGAGCAGGTCGAGCTGCAGAATTATATGTCAGACCTTTCCACAACGCTGTTGAATAGGTAGAATTCATTGGTGCAGAAGGGGAGCGACAACAAGACTATCTGACAGTTTCAACAAAATTTACACCCCAGTTAGGAACACGATACACAAAGCGAACGGTCCGAGTCCCGGGAAAGTAGAGAACGTAGGGCCGGTTTATTGGTAAATGCCTTGCTTTTGTGGTGACACGCATGTCTTATTTTATAGCACAGCAATCAACACGGTGGATAGCAGATGGCGTATAACCAATTGAGGAATGCGCGATGAATAACAATCAAGAGGTAAACTGGCTAACTCGTAACCCTGTGATGGAGAACACACAGATTAGAATAACTAATGTGAGGTTCCGACCTGCGTGTGACATTACCTAAATGGAGGTGAACGACAGGCCCTGGTTTCAAGACTACTCAAAAATATATCTTGGGGTGCCAATGGAACAATAGCTTTGGTAGGGGGTAAAAAGAGTAAAAACTTAACATAACCCTACGAAAAGGAAACTTTGATTTTATGCCGGGCCCCATGCACTAGAGTGAAACTATGTAAGGAAATTGATTCATTGCACCATCAACTCGAATTTTGTATATGAAGGGGAGATAATGACAGTTGGAAGCGCATTTCGCTACTGATGCAATCGAGGACAGAAAAGGTTTCCGTAGCAGCTCAATCGTTATACGGTGTTACCAACTTTAACTGGTGGACTCTCAGGAATGCGCTATCAATAGTTTTTATTAGGTGACGGTATGCGTTGTTGGGTTCCTTGGGATATGCAGGCTATTACCTCAGGCCAGCTCCGCGTTTTAACGAAAGTTGGTGGAACGTTAATGGCAGAACTAGTGTTGTTCGTTCTGCGAATTCCGATGTTTAAGGCAGAGTGACGACTAATTTCTCGAGATGTGTACTTGGTGCAAAGTGCCCAACTAGGTGATTAGTAGAGCAGCCGCGATGCGTGTGCAGATTAGATGGTCTACAAAAGCGCATACGTAATTGTAGGTGGACTAAATTGCCGGTATTTTAAACTCCAGAGTCCACCACAAGCAGAGACAAAGGTGATGAAGATGCGTGAAGTTAAAAGAACAAATTCCAACTATGGTACTTATGTGAATGCACCTGATGCACCACAGTTGTCCGTTTAACCTTACCCAGCGCCTGCATGTATTAGAAGCTTTACGATATCTGGAGTGAGGTATGGTTTTGCCATTTGATCTCCGCCTATGCCCCCACTGACTGCAGCTCGAATGCAGGCGAGGACCAATTCTGTCAAAGTCTTCAGGCTCTGCTTCTAAGGGTACCCAAAACGGACGTCCTCATTATGGCAGGAAAATTCAACCCACGCGTTTCTCGGCTGCTTCCATCTGAAAGCCACCTTGGCGGACCACCTGGAAATGATGATGTCCGCTATGACAATGGCAAAAGAATACTCAGTCTTTGTGATGATTAACAACTTTTCATCTGTATACGAGCTCTCGTCACCCCAGGCGACATTATGCTACCTGGCGTCTTCCATCATCAACCCAGAGTTGGTCACAAAGTGAGCACATAGCCATAAGTCGAAGATGGCGTGAAATTATACGTGACTGTCGATCATACTGGTCCACTTGTGCGCAAACCGATAGTGTATTGGTGTGCGCTACAGTTTCTATGCGCTTCGGTGGTTCCCCACCATCGAAACGAGTCTGAACGTTGACCTGATGCAACGCTTTGCTTACCTTCTTGACCCATTGAGTTGTACTTGGTTTTGTTAAACTGTTGTATTCTCGTAACAGATCAAGATACATTGAAAGCGATTGCAGTGGGACAAGCGGCGGATTCGTAGACATAATGGAAGTTTTAAGGCCAACTTGTGATAGTTGCTTTAGGCCATCGATGATCTGCTAGAGTTTGTGACCCACAATAATATCATGATGCTGAACATAATCGAGGCCTAGAATAGCAGTTCGCACTTTAGCCACAACGAAAATCCAAGGAATAGGCCTACGCAGACCAAGGTTCAACATGATAAAACGTTCTTCATAAGGGCGGATTGGCGTGCCGTTTATTGCCTGCAGGCTGTATACCGAGCAGTGCTTCAGGTCCTCCGGACGTGGAGGAACCACAGTGACTTGGGCACCAGTGTCTACGGGGAATCGCATGCCAGATCTTAAATCCGGCAAATAGAAGAGGCTACCTGGCTCACATATACCAGCTTGCGTCGTCGCCATTACGAGCTGACATGTTTGTTTTCCGAGTTTCAAAATCGACACTGCTTTATGCGTTTTGAGCCGTTATGGAACCTCCGGTGGTACCAGCAAATGCCAAGGAAACGGCTAACACTCCGACTTCACCGTCGGCTAGATCTAGAGTTACTCCATTGTCTGGCTATGGCAATAGAGCCACTTGTTCTTACAGGGAGAGCACGGCTTTTACGAGTGTTTCCTCAGTTGTACGAGACGAGAAAGTTGAGATCGTTGACAATTGTACCTCCATTATTTTATCGGGCATAAGCACTGTCTTTCAGTTCGGGATTCTGATGAGCGCTAGCCAATATCTGTTGTATATGTGTAGTGCGCCGTTGCATAAATAGTTGCTTAAAAAAGGATTTCTCGAGCTGATTGTCACTTACCAGAGCTTGCGTGGTTCGCAGTAGTTGCTATGATCGCGAACCAAATGTTCCCTTAGTTGTTGTTGGGTTGAGCATGTTTTCAGGATATCCTGCGCCAGGAGCAATAATTCAGGTGGGAGTCGGGAAATTACATGATGAAACTTTTAAGTAAACCTTATGTATACGATTAATTTCGAATAATGACTCGATCTGAAGTAACCAAAACTGGGGATACTGTATCCAAAATGTTGGTAAACTTCTATTGGACACGATGTTAATTTCCCCTGGTTGTTGGTCAGTCATATTCGCATACCTAAAGTGATAAAAAAACGACGAAAGTGGATACGACTCACCGGATGATGTAGGCTGAGTCCGAAACAACGAGGTCACGTCGGGTTCACCAATTTGCAGGAGCGATTCTTAGTTGGGGAATTCGGTATTATTGTCTCGTCGTCCTCAGATGCCAAAAGAGAATTGAAAGCATGTGTTCCCATTGCTGTAGTTCAATACTCGTACAACTTAAGCAAGGAACAATAAGGGAAGCTTAGTGGTGATGTTGCTCCTTAGATGATAGGCTGTTCAAAATTAGATGATCTATGTTATGTTGGATGAGGCATTTAAATGAGTAGCAATCTAACTGGTGAGTCGTCAGCTGATGATATGTTATCTCACTATGGTTTGTCTGGCAAAATGTAAACTTGTTTCCTACAAAGTGACCAGTATTTACTGGCATACATGATGACGTTCGAATTCATTAAGTGGGAAAGTGACCGTCAATTTGATTTATATACCGAAGCCAGCCGGACATACTTCGTACTAAACGCTCAGACGGCTGTTTCAGTCCGCATTATTTAATAAAGTCCCTCTTTTGTTATAATATCCATTATTATTTGCAACGGTGTTACGTGAAGTAGCAGCGTATCTTAATGTACCACACACTGAATTCCCTGTAGGTGTTTAGCGGGACGTTTGGATGCGGTAGGACAAGTTGGTGGCTGGTCGCTGAAGCAGCTTCTACTGTGTAAACAGCGGATGCCAAAATTGTTGCGGTTTATCACAGTCTCGTTAACCGAACTGACTCAGTTTTATGTGCGAAGTGAGTCACGGTCCAGACTAAAGTTGGATATCGCGAATCATTTAGCCAACCGCTACTTAAAAATGACCCTATAATAACAGTTCCAGTTTGTTTCCTGCCTTGTGATAGAGTTTACTTTGGACAATGGTTTGTAGTGAAGCCGCAACCCCAAGATCGAGGCTGTCTAGCAGGCAGACGCGGTGGGTTGCATTTCTGGAAGTCTGGAGACCGCGTGCATACGCCAAATATCAAAATGGTTCTGCTTAGATCGGCGGTGTCGAAAGCGTCAATTTCACGTTGGTTATCTCTAGACGCCACAAGGTGCATTGAGTATTTTCATCAAGCAATTTCCAGAACCGTGGGTGTGATCGAGTTATCAGCGGTGTTCCACAAGACCAAGTTGTTAGGGTAAAAGATGAAGCTTCAGGTTGTAATTTCTAGTAGATAGTTAAATAGAGGAAGCAGCCCACTCCCGCTTCTACCGAGGGCAAAGCAAGTCCCGAGTATGTTGAATATACCTTTGGCGATATAGTTTACGCACATTGGGTACACGTAGAAAAAAAGGGTCCCATTCTCATCAATCCACCTTGAACTTGCATAATTTGTTTCCGTGCAGCCCCAGAAAAGACGGGGGAAACAGGAAAATCTATTTCTTTACCTCCAGCGAAGGGGTTACCGATAGGACACTGTGATAATATAGGCGTGTACCAGCACGGTCACTGGAGAGAGATGAATAAAAACCAATGCTAGCCTACAGAGTAGACTTGGCAGAATCTAATGTTCACCCATGGCAGGACTACTAGAGCATTCGCACTCCGTCATAAGTCAATCCAAATACACTGACCCGTGTATAACCAACGGCTCTAGGGAAAAGGATGTAGTGCGATCGAAATCGAGCTTCACTTACGAATGCCTTGCACCCAACGCGGACACTAATACAAATTCGTGGTACCGGGCATAAAGCGAGTTCCCGGCTACTGGTGCTTCGAACGGAAAATAGTTAAAGTTTGGGGCAATCCGCCAGAACAAATCGTGGATATCAAATCTGTGCAGCAGTTCAAAGCATGTTGAACTTATATCCCACTGTCAATGGATTCAGAGAACGACTACATTTTGGCAGTGACTGGTACATTTGTGAGCTCAGTGACACAATAACTTAGATCTTAAAGCAATTGCCCGATCAGTGAAGCATCTATCTCTGTGTAGTAGAAGTTCAAGTATGGAAATTGCCAATGTTCTTGTTGCAGTAGTGCAATACTATCCCTAGAAAACATTAGAAATAGGATGTAGCGAACAAACTTGTTTTCAGTGAATCATCATCAGGCTAGTACAACCACAAGTATGAAGACCAAAAATGAACACATGAATTACAGGCGTCAATAAATCAAAATTCCTCATCAATAAGGTTACGTAATGAGCCTGAGTTATGGGTAGTCGGAGGCAATGGCCTGATAAGCCTGCTTACTTGTGTCAGGCTGGGGTCAGGGTAGACAGAGCTTCTGCACAAAATTCTTCTGTGCGCACAACTCCGGGTTATGGAGCGGAATTGCGATTACCTCTGCTGTCGACAGCAGTCGGTATCTGACAGCTCTCGAGTGGCGGCCTGTTACACAGTAGATCGGTTGGAATGGATCTTTTGCGTTTATTTTCTGGTTGGTATGCACTTAATGTGACAACACTGCGCTCGTCACATTCTTCCTCACACCACTCTATAGACACGCGTGACAATGGTCTTGAGTTCGGATTGACAAGCTCGAGCTTAACCGATGTGCTTCTTCTGCCGCACTTGGGAGACTATGTTTTGATAAGTACGATGCATTTGAGTCCTATGTTCAACAAATCCCAGCAAGGCAGGTGAAAGTACGAATGGCCTAACTGCAGAAGCAGCTCAATACGAGCAAGCCACTGAACTTGTTTACATCTGATCCAGAAATATTTGTTCACGATTTTGCCTCAATTCAATTAGACATGGTTCTACTCAAGGCTTTTCCGCGTGACCCAAAATTCTGTTGCCCACGGGATCACGTTAAACAGTTAGATTTAGAGGTTCAGTTTGAAAATCTCTTTTCCCAAGTAGCTACACCTACACCGTCGTTAGATTTGGTAGCTGAACAGCATAAGCGGCGATCTCATATGCTGCACGGCGATCTCATATTAGCGTATCAGATATTGAGTGACCCCAAACACGTATGCCACCATTTGCTGAAACTTAGCCACAACACGCAGCTCAGGGGTAACTGCTTAAAGTTGAAGGAACAATATAGCCGTCTAGAGTGTCGACGGAATTACTTTTCCCTTCGGGTTTGCAAACCATGGAACGCACTCCCAGACTCAGTAGTATCCTCTCCTACCTGGATGTTTTCAAAAAACGATTAGATGTCGCCCTCAGCTCCCAACATTTTGTTACCTAAGCTCCTCTGTTGTGGATTACGCCAAGCATGTTTTCAACAGGGACTAATGTATCAAATGGACCTAAGTGCGCGACCATATTTTATTTTCTCACTCCTTACCTCAACTATCACTGCGCCCCAGTGTATTTCTGAACGTTTACGCGCGATATTTCTTTTTCATTTTACACTGATGTTAATTATCAAAGTATTCATCTCGGCAGAGGTTCGTTAGATGACCCAGACATATTCCAATTGCATCATATTCACCGCTACCATCTTACGGGACGTGTCAAGCACTTGCTTTTATCCCGTGATAAATCATTGTTCATTGTTCATTGTTCATTGTCATCAGCTGTTACGCGTATCTAACTCATAAACCAAATATCAAACATATTTTGAAGAAGGAACATTTAGACGCCCTCAAAGAACCCAACCGAAAGGAGAACGTACTGGCGTCTAGAATGGATAAAGAGCCGGGGTCGTTCTGATATGTAAGTCAGACTATATCAGAAGAATGTGTGCCATCGTTCTTGATGGATCGAAATTTCGAAGTGTGAATAACGAGAATGACAAGTCGCAGTCAATTGAGAAGTCCATAACGAAACTTTTGCGTTGCTGAAAACAAGAAAATAGCATCAACTCTTATGTATTCGAATACACCAGGCTGAGTGGAACATTGATTCCAAGAGTTTACGGCTAGTCCAAGGTGCATAAGGTATGGTTAACACGAAGACCAATACTTGATATGTGCAACTCACCGTACCATTCTACCGCCAAGTGGCTGGTCAACCGGCTGGAACCAGTCCGTAAGGTCCTAGCCAGGTACAGTCTCAAAGACACTTGAAGTTTTCGACTCATTGAGACACCTTGAACTAACCGGGCGTAAAATATTTTCATTAGACTTGGTGTCCCTTTTCCCCAATTCTCCACTGTAAGAGAAAGTAGACTATCTATGACAGTTCATGCAGTTGCACAACATCAAAGTGAGTAACCCACCAGCACGGTTAAGACAACTATTGCTGACATATACGAGAAACATCCAGTTTCATTTTAGTGGAACACTGTACCGACAAATAGATGGGGTGGTCATGGGTTCGCCGTTAGGCCCGTTACTCGTGGACGTGTTTTGAGAAAAATTGGAGAGCAACTAGTTAAAGGAGTCCATCAAAAGTATGGTTAATTATGGTCGCTATGTAGATGACATCTTTCTTATTGCGGACGATGGGGTGCGTACTGACGGTCTGCTGGCCCACTTCAACTCCGCGCATAACATAACGTTTATTCTCGAACTAGAAAGTGTCGATTCCTTGGGCTTTCTAGACGTCCAGATTAATAGGGCAGTAGACGGGACAATACGGAAGAGAGTGCGCAGAAAGGGAACTTGTAACGGGCGATACACCCACTTCCATAGTTTCGTTCCAATCAGCCAGAAGTCATTCTGGTCCGTCGTCTCATTGAGATAGCGTGACTAATATACAGGGAAGATACGCTTTCTGAGGAGCTAAGCTTCATTCGAAGAGTGTTCGAACCTAATGAATACCCGGAAAAATTCATCTAGAAGCACATGGAACCGCAAGTACCGAAGATGTAATCTGCTTGCGCAGAGAAGCGCCTAAGGGTGACGCGATAAAGCGGCGAACCACCCGAAGGCTTACCCTAGGCACTGCCAAAACGTACTTTGCGGCCGACTTACGTGTAATCTTCACCTCAACACCAATGGTGCGCCAGCAGCTCAAAAACAGGATACTGCGGTCGAAAAGTGCTTTTTGTGTGTACAATTGCCCTTGCTCGTGTCGAGCAAGGTATATTGGAAAAATGACCAGGCGACTGTCCGTTAGAGCTCGAGAGTATTGTCACACGTGGCTATTCAGTGATGTGAGGAAGAATGTGGTAAGCGCAGTATTGTCACATTTGGTGGATACCAACCAGAAAATAAACGCAAAAGATTCATTCCAACCGATCTACTGTGTGCCAGGACGCCACATGAGAGCTGACAGATACCGACTGCTGTCGACAGCAGAGGTAATCGCAATTCCGCTCCATAACCCGGAGTTGTGCGCACAGAAGAATTTGGTGCAGACGCTCTGTCTACCCTGACCCGAGCCTGACACAAGTAAGCAGGCTTATCAGGCCATTGCCCCCGACTACCCACAACTCAGGCCAATTACGTAGCCTTATTGATGAGGAATTTTGATTTATTGACGCCTGTAATTCATGTGTTCATTTTTGGTCCGCATACTTGTGGTTGTACTAGCCTGATGATGATTCAATGAAAATAAGTTTGTCCGCTACGTCCTACTTCTAACATCCGTTTAGCCAGCCATGTTAAGTCCTGTAAATAGGTTGCATCTAAAATACTCACAAACATTAGCCATCTCATCCACAGGGCTGCCTGAATATTTATCAACCTCCTACTCGAGTAGACAGATCTGAAAATCTATATGCGCCCGCACAAGGACCTATGGTACAACTGCAGTTCCTTTCCTCTCACATTTTTCGAACGATAAAATTTTGTCATTTAAGAACTGCTTAGTATAATACTCTAGTGATATTTGCTGTGACAAACCTCTTTGTAATGATTGCGATTTTGTATTTGTCCGCAGGTTCAATCCCTTTTCATTATTTATCCCATTCCGTGACATGGGTGTTGGGGTTGATTATTCACCGTTCAAAGGTGCATAAAACACATACTTTAGGTAACTGACTGACTAAATCCTCAAATGTCACACAAGCAATTGAAGAACTCAGAGTACGAACATGCGGCAGATATATCTTATGCAATTTTCTATTATATTTCGGTGAAGCTTTGAAGATTTAGATTCTCCTGCTCCCACAATAGTGTATCCACTATTCAGTATTCACAAGTTTGATCATCTCCGATAAGTGAAAGCACATGCATTGCCAGGACAGAGACAACTGTGAAGATTGACATTCCAACAAGTATACAGTTATTAGCTTATAAAAAATGGAAAACAGAGGAAGCGATATCTAACAAGAAACGTGGCACTAACTAAAGGGTAGAGGTTGCCGCTGCAACGAAGAATGAAGATAGTGGTATCTATGGCCGACGTAACCATTGCGATTTCTGGATCGAAGGAATACTAAACCTTTAGTTAAGTCTAGTCTTTGCTTTATTACCCAGGTAAGCTTTGTGGAATTCTACTTTGTCCACTCACTATCCGTCAGCTCCGGTGTTCCGCAAAGGCCCATGTCGCGCACTGTATTGACTTTCCTTGGTTTTGAACCAGTAACTGCTCCTGACGGGGATCTTCTAATGAGTTGAAACGGCTGTGCTTTGCTGGTTTTGTTTGAAGTACTCACTGTGTGTACGGAGGGTGATACAATCCCACTTTTGACCGCCAGTCACTTTGTACTGAATGTCACCGAGCTCAGGCACTGGGATAGTATTTAAAGCGGATGTGTGCTCGATCTGGGTACCCTACTCCTCCGAATTTTACACGCTATGGTCGGGTTCGTGCGTTTATGCTGGTCAAGTAGAAGTAGCATAACTGCGCTTAGGACCTAGGGCGGAGGGGCTAGCAGGTGCAGCGTTTTCATCTACAGCATCTAGCCGCTGATAAAGTTTTCCCATAGCTAATGACTCCACTTAGGATCATTTGAGTTACTTTGGTGTGAACAAGTCCCGATGTACGGTTTCAATCGAGGACGGCAGATAGCAGTGCCAATAATCACGTTAGTTTGGCCACTGGGACTGTAACTGAAGTAGGTAAGCGCTAGAAGTTGACATTCTCAACTTCGCACTACTAGCCATGTTTTGTGCTTGGTAGGATTGCTTAGCACACTGAAGTGCCCGTCCCTTGCTTGTTTGACGGTTGGCTATTGATCGAACTAGAGGTCACTAACCCCACCGCCACACGAAAGCGAAAACACCAGTTGGGACGAGTAGAGAGGCTTCCTCAAACTAGGTGCAGGGACTGATAACACTATCCACTATGAAGACAAGATGGAATATTCGGGAACGGTATATAAATCTCATGTGCAAACACCTTAGAAGGTCGACTTACGACCAAGAAAACATCGCCGCTCTCGTGCTAATTAGTCATTTCATCGTTCGTCCAATCCATGCGGGAGAGTGAGGGCTCACGGCCATGCTTTGGCTACGTATCGATGTTCGGCACCTCGGCTTCTTGCCTAGATTTCCTTTTCAACACATACTATTCCAGTGACCTAAGTGACTGAGATTCATAATGGCCTTAACCACTGCACAGAGTTGCATTGTACATCACAATCCATCCACATAACCCGTGCTTCAAACAAATCCTTCACTATCGACAAGCAGACATGTGTGCGGTGTTCACAGCTTTAATGACTGATCCATGATTACATAATGCAGATTTTATCTGGCGTCACGATCGCATTGCTGGAGCTTGCATGTGTGATTTTGGGGTACTTACAGTACTGTCACTTTAAGTGCGGTAAAAGCGGTTTTTGGGGTCATTTCGTAACTGAGTTCCATCGCGGAATGAAGTTAGCACGATAGTATTTCAATCAGCTTTGTCATGCAGTTTGAGACCCTGAAAGTGTATACCTTCACGGATAAAACCCACAACCAATTGCGTTCCAATCGCTCATTTGTGGACATCTCTTTTTGCCGCCCTTCTCAACTGCATTTTGTCACGCAAACGTGTGTTCACGTACACTCGACCCAGATTCATCAAAGCTATCTAGTGCACTCCATCTTTCAGAACTAGCTTGTGTGGATCGCCCTTTGTCTCCACATTGCGGTTTTTGCGCCATTCCCGCAAAAACACAACCAAAGAATTTTCCGAAGTACGAACCACAGAAATATATGTGGTCATAAACGAAAGCCAACTACACGTTTCAGCTGACAAATAACCAACGGATCATCAAAGTAGCTATCGTACAGTTTCTGTCCGTATCGTTCAGTCGCTCTCTTTGCCGCGTGAACGATCTAGCCGCTTAAACGTGCCCCGCCTATGCTAGACGCACAGAACGTGACCATGTTGAGCGTGCGGACAATTTATCGCACACGTCACCGGCAAGAAATCATAAGCGCTCGGACCCCTACGGGAATACCATCGATCGCCGCAGTTGATGGCGGCAACCCATCGAAAGCCGATGTTACCGCATCTAAATCGACAGTAGTTTGTGGCCTCCCGTCGTGCAATAAAAAGGTACAAATTGGAATCCAGTGCAGCATTGTCAAGGCAAGTTCCATCGCAAATGTTCCAAGCTCATAGTGAACCAGTTGAGGTTACAAAATAGTAAACCATTTTCACTGTGGTTCTGTTCAATATGTATAATCATCTCACTGGTAAATATTGTACAAGAACTATCACATATGTACGAAAGATTAGTGACAACTATTGAATAAATGAGCAGCACCAAACGCGCTTCATTTGTAGAAAGCGCGACAGAGAATAAATCCCAGTCCTTCACATCAGGCCCCGCATTAAAACTGAGGAAGACGGCTAGGCAGCGCGCTAAAAATGCATCACCTGTGACATTAAACGCTAATACCACCAGTTGCTTAATTATGCCTGAAACAACCACTGCCCGTCCGATTGCAATGACCACAGTCAGGGCCTCATGCACCCTCCAAACGGTTCCGAAAATTCAGAAGCGCTTCGACACCAGTGGCGGTTGGAACTTGGTTATTGCCAAAGGTAACAGAAAACATAGATCTTAGGCCACTCCCACTGGACCCAGATTAAATAAAGAAGATGAAGCTGTACCCAAATAGCTTCCATCGACTGTATACAGACAAGCTGGTCGTTTGACCCCAACTGTTGTACGTAGTATACAAGCGGTAGTCTGCGCCAACGTTCCAGGATACACGTTATATGCCTTAAAAGGAAAACAACTCGATGACATGAACCAGTGTGATTCCATATATGATACTGTAAGTGCTGTAACTAAGCCCGACAATTGAACATGCGTTATCCGTCTCCCAAACTCATAGCAGTACGATAAACCAAGACTACTCCGAGGTGTGTTGACCTCTGCCAATGAAGCAGAAACTGTCCTGTTATCGACAGCTCGCCTCCGGAATGGGTCATGTTCCATCCGGCCATTTCCGGATATTCCGTGAAACGAGCGCAGACAGGCGAAGCACTACTTGGAGGAAAACCGGAAGGAATCCGTAGCCCTGCTTGTACACGGTGTACCCGACGCGCGCGAAGCGACCACGCACTGCCAGGAACAATGGCGATACACTCGTTGGAAAACGTCACAACGCAATCAATCTCGAGGCTGCGCCGCTCGCCAAACTACAAGGAATGTGGCCCGAGAATTAGGAAAGTGGTTCTTTAGACAAATGTCAGAAATGATAGTGGAGGGATGTTATGCAGGCCGCAGCGGCCTTCCTTCCGAACTCCGGAGAAAATCACCATATGCTAAGCAAACATACGAGAGCAGCCACTTAGTCAGACCACTTACCGACAAGAGTTCGGATAACTTTAAGCAACTAGCCAACGAAACTGGCAAACACACTCCCTACATTACATGCAAGGAGAGAAGCAAAGTGGTAATGGTAGGGTCCATCAATTGGACACAGATGAGTGCGTCATATGTCCACCCAAAAAGCGATCAGTTGCCCCCCTTTCACCGGTCGGCACAACTTTTTATCCACAACACCCATCCCACGATTCATTGCTAAAAGCAGAGAAACTTTCCTGCATGTACACTAATGCACAATGTGTCCTGCACAGGCTTGCCGAACCGCGGCTACGTTATGCGTCACATGCCTGGGACTTTATATTCGTTACAGAAACCTGCTTTCACTCAGAAATTACCGATCGCGAAGTCGCGATAAATGTTATATCCTTTCTCCGAAACAATCGACTTAGCAACGGCGGAGGGGGGTAATGTTATACTACCGCCACGACCTGCAATGGGAACCGGTGGCCGATCCGAAAACCCTGATTATAGACTCACTCTGGTGCAGTCTGCGACTGAGACGCAGCGACACTTGCTTTTTGGCCATTGTTTATCGTCCCCCAATGTCCACCCCAGAGCTGGACTCTTGCCTGGCATTACCCTTGGGAAGGGTGCTACGAGCACGGTACAGTCATGTGTTCATCTCCGGCGACTTCAATACTCACGATTTGGAAGTTCCGTCATTCCCAAAGAGCAATTCAAGGCAGACTTGCAACAGTATATTGCAACCATTCCACTCTTCAGCCATGTCAATTCACCCACCCGATTCAGAGCCGAAAATGAACCATCCGTGCTAGATTTACTGCTCACGAACGAAGAGCACGTGATTGAGAATCCAAGGATGAAGGGCCCTCTGGGGTGGAGCAAACAAGTACCCATAATTTACGACTTCATGTTATGCGGTGTATCCACCAGAACCTAGTAACTTGTTTCGAACAACCACCCATTACCACATACTAGCAGAACTTGTGGGAGATGCCAGCTAAGAGTTTCCGGACGATTGTTCCCTTGACAGTGCCTTGTTGGCTTTTACTAACAAGTTCAATGCTCTGATTGAATTTGCGTCGGTCAACAAGCCTCTTTGTTCTGCTAGGGCATAATCATTCCTTCGGAGTAGAAACCAAAAACACGTAACAGTATGAGACGCAGTGTGGCATGTGTATAGAACGAACCCTAGCCCTGACAACTGGAGTAACTATGTTGTGCATCGTAATCAGTGTACCACACTTGTCTGCGAGGACAAAGTAACACACTAGCAGTGTCTAGTGGTAAGGCTTTGTGTTAAAATAAGCTTCTGTGCAAACGCTTGAACAGCCTCCGGAAAGTGAAGCGTGATGTTCCCCCATAAATCTCAGCAAATGGATGTGCTCAAACCGCCGAGGATGCAGCCAACTTTCTGTGGCTACAATAAGCCCCAATATTTTGATGCACCACCAGCATACGTCATATACCTGTCCCATCCTCCCAGCTGCCAGTATTTACACACGTCACGTTTAGTTCAGCGAGGATTTTACAGGGGCTGCTGTCGTTGTGCACCCGTAGTTCCCCTGGGAGTCGACAACAGTCCCCCGAAAGCGCTGCAGGTGGCAGCTACGAGGATAGCTGAAACATTAACGAAAATTTTCTAAAGATGCCTAAATAAACAGTAGGTCTTTAGCATGTGGAAGCAAGGCACCATTATCTCGATTATCAAAGTGGTAGCCCTTCAGCGCAATTCAACTATCGCCCAGTGATTCGCCTCTCCGTGATCTCAAAGGTTATGTAATCCATCATAGCTGAGGCTGTAATGGGCTGCTTCGAAAGGTCTAACATCATAGCACAGGAACAACATGGATTCCGTCAGCATCAGTTATGTATACCAACCTACCGCTTTCCCGTGGCAGTTGCACTGAGATAGCCAGCAGTGGGACCGGCATGGATTTCAGCTACCTAGACTTTTCTAAAACATTCGATCGCAAAGATTATCGCACCCTTTCCCAAAAGGTGCAAGCCTACGGAGTTGGAAACCCTTTCCTTGGATGAATTGGAAAATTCCTCCTGCAGCGCCGCCTTTAAGTTCGAGTTTGAGGTTCATTTTCTGATCTAATTGGTGTGGACTGGGATGTTCCACAAGCTTCAGTGTTGGGACAGCGGTTATTCTTGTTCTTCATTAACGACCTTACGAGGGTCATCACGACAAATTTTCTGCTTTTTGCCGATGAGATCAAGATATGGTGGGCAATCGGCTGTCAGGAATATGACGATATGTTGCAACGATGCTTAGACTGCGCTTTTGAATGGTCAAAGTTAAATCTACTTCCGCTTACCACAGACAAATGCTAAACCGTGCACGTCCGCGACAAATCCACGTACGCATATGAGCTTAGAGAGGACGTTCAGTAAACCGCCTCACAGGAACGAAACCTTGGGGTGGTGATCCAAGAAGACCTCAGCTGTTCAGCGCAATCCTTGAATTCGTCCAAAACCGCGAACCAATATGTTTGTCTGTTACGGCGTTCGGGAGGTTCGATCCCTTCATTTTCACCCAACTGTTAATTGCATATGTGAGCCCCATGTAGAGTATGCGATCCAGGCATGGCAACCCTGGTTAAAACGCGACCTGGTTGAACTGGAGACCGCACAGCGACGGGCAACAAAAACGTGAAGGGGTTGTCTCATCTGCAATAAAATAGGCGACTGAAAGCCCTGGGAGTATACAGCAGAAGATATGGCCGTCTACGGTGTGACTTCATCCTGGCGTTCTAGAGTTTGAAAGTCCCCGGTCACGCTTGCTTCCACCTCCTGAAGCTTAGCGGCAACACAGAACTGTGGAGTCATAAATTAAAACTTACCACTCACTACAGTTGGCTTAAGTGCCGCGGGATTTATTTTTGCCTTCGAGTTTGTCAATCGTGGAAAGCTCTTTCGACTTTTGTGATTACCGCGCTCACACTACCCATTTTTAAAAATAGACTCGACGATGCTTTACACCATTTATACTGCTTGATCTGATTTCTTTTCATTGAGTGACGGCAAGACGCAGACAAACATTGTGTTCACCAACCCCACGAAATCGGGGTAGACGGATATATTTATGTGTTTACGTGGGTTATATGGTGAGTCCACAGATATGTTTTCACTTTTGTGTAACTTGAACTAACTTTATTCCCACAAATCATCCCATGGGACTTGTCAAGCCTTGGTATTATTATCCGTGTTTTACCATGTTCCATTGTTCCAACTACAGCAACACACCGTACAAATTATATCAAAAGACGCTTTCCATGCTTGAGGTAACATGGTATTCACTCACGTTTCATTATGCTAATTGGTAGTAGGACTACAGTTGGCACGGGACCCCAACCAATAAGTGTCGATGTGCGCCCCCAAGTATTCCAAGTGACCTCGGTAATTTATCTCTCAGTGGCCAGAATCCAGAGCGGTTACCTGCGTTTAGCCGTATCCAACCGCATTTAAGCAATTGTCTTGAAAAGATACTTAATCAAGAGAGCTTGAGATCAGTATGTAGATGACAATTGCACAAAAGGATTTGCTAGTCAGACAGCAAGAAGAGAGCCGTAAATCAGTACCGACTAATGTTCTTGTGGGAACGGTGACTGTACTCCTGTTGAACGCAGTTGTCAGTGGAAACTTCTTGTCACGATGGAAGAAACTAGCTACCATACAAGGGTTGACTGGACCGCAGCGCTTGACTGTAATCCAGTAAACCTAGAAGATATGTCCAACTTGAACACATGCGTGTCTAACGCATTTGGTAAAAGCTGGTCCTGTTGTTGCATAAATCTAGCATGTATATCTGCTGGTCAACTGAAACTTGAACTTGTATATTGCAAACACGCAGCTTCGATGTCTATTTCATAGTACGCTGAATCTCTTACGACGTGTGTAAACTCCAACGTGACTGCACTTACTTGAGGCAGTGCTGGTGTTCCATTAAGTGGCTCTAATTCGCTTCCGTCCCTCCTTTCTCCCACTGCAAATTCTTCAGAAGTCTTCACTTTGTCGGATGAAAAGCGGTTAATCAAGCGATTGCTGAAAAATTACGAAGACGCTGGAATTACCGGTCGTCCAGTGCAGCACACAGAAGAACGCGTTTTGGTGAACATGTCTCTCTCATTGATCCAAATACTCGACTTGGACGAGAAGAATCAAGTACTCACCATCAGCGTCTGGCTGCTGTTTGTAAGTAATCTCTTACCTTTGAGCAGTCAGTGTGTTTTTTTTATGAAGAAAGGAATTCACCTCCTTGTTTCTTACAGTTTTTTTAGATTTCATACAATGACTCCGGTGTTTTGAATCGGCCTATTTTAACACTTCATATCCGAATTACGTATTTGAGGTAGAAACAAGAAGGATACACCTAGAGTCAACTTTGGGTAAACTGTGGTATCTTCAGCTGCAGGATCAGCAGGTCATGGTCTACGGTATATTTGCGGACTGAATTCAAACACTGATTAGATACCAAAAGGCGCACTCTATTGGACAGCCGCAAGAGTTTGCCTGGGTAGCATTTTTTGCACTGAATTTGTATAAACTAGCTAGGTTTAACCTGAAGCTGCTGCGAACATGGAAGCAGGAAAGTAGAGTAGTGACGAAAGGAGGTTAACGAACACTGATCGCTAAGCACAAGCGTTGCTATCTTGAAGCAAAACAGTTTATATTGTTACCCAGTCAGAGGCAGTGGCGGATGAGTTTAATGCAAGGAGTACCCAGTGGGTGGACGCATAAAGCGTACGTGGATTGGTTGCAGGAATGAGGCATTTTAACAACGGAGATTGCGATGAATGAATCGGGGTAGGTGTGCTCTAGCTATAGAACTCCGCTTTCAACAGCACTTCAATAGTGAACAGTGAACGCAGATTTATGCTGGATAAAAAAGCATTTGCTTGACAAGTCACGCAGGATAGTGGGGGTTAAACTACAACATCCTAACGATATGTGAGTTGTCTGTTTGAAGGTTTATCTGGCAGATACGCTGCTGAATAGTAGTAGTGTAAGTGGGAATTGCGTGCGAACGACGAGGCAACCTGGGTGCCGTTTTAGTTGATGTACTTCGTGAAAAAGTAAAAAAGAGCATACGCACTTCTGTACCGCCTACTCAAGTTTATGTAACTGGTTAATCCGGTTTGAAGGGATACTTGTTATAGTCCAAAGTAGCACAGATTAGGCGACGAATTGTTGAGGGCAAACGGCAAGATCCAATCGTGTTTTTTTTGAAAATTTCCAAAGTGGGGTAGGAAGCAACTAAGTTTTGGAGAGAGTTTCGGGGTTGGCAAACCCGAAGAGAAAAGTAATTCCGTCTGCATTCCATTCCGCTATACTGCTCACTCAATTTCAGAGGGTCACTTCTGAGATTGGTGTTGTGGCTGTTTCAACAAGTGAGGTCATACGTGATTAGGGTCACACAATAGTTGGTAGGAGGTTGATTAGAGCGATAACAAATAGACAGCTAAATGACCGGGATATTCCTCGATGATGCAGGCACAGTAAAGCTTAGTAGTTTGGTCGACTTATACGAAGAAATCAAATAAACCAAGTAATTGTTCACGTTTTATTCCAAGAATCCATATGGTTACGTTCTATTGAAGTAATACCGCCATTCACACAACCGTCTCAAAAAGATATGCATCTAGGCAGGACGTTCTCCCGTAGGTTTTCGCGTACATTCATGCCACTTCTGGCTGTGCAACGGTATGGCAAAATCGCAAGTAGGCCACCAACCACCGTCCAACATATTTTAGGGCTATTTGTATGTATACATTAAGGGCGCCCAGGCCACTAAGCCCGTTCTACCATTCGTTAAGTTGGAGTATGGCACTTCTTTTTAATGTCAAAAAGTCACTGTAATTTATGATCAATCGCGCCGACTAGTTAGTGGCGACGAGCCTTACATGTGTCTAAGTAATAGTTTGGAAGCTGCAAACCGTGATCAACCCAGTCATAGCTGACAATGAAATATAGTCGAATATAAAATATGAGGAATTAACAATAAAGATAACATCTACAATCATTTACAAATAGGCCAAACACAAGTTGATCGAAAAGCTTAACGAATAATGACAATAGTGCAGCGCTTACGAAGTGTAGAATTTTCCACTTCGCACAGGGTCTCGTAAAGAAAAACGTAAACCTATTCCATCTGCAATTAATAGCATCTCCGAAGCTATGGGTGATGTATCACCAATTACGATCAACTGAATCCATCAGAAGGGACGAGTGTAATTATTAATTCCAGACAATCGATCGCGAAAGTATTCATCATTGATCGCTCAGCGGAGACTTAAGAAAGAAATAAGGGGTTTTTGCTCGGTTCATCACAATTAGGTCCCAGGCAATAAATGTGTTATCATTCCGGAAAAGCGCGATACGATCGTTCCGCCCTATTGGAGCTCGTTAGTTTTACGCATTCGCTCGGTCTCTTGCATAGTATCGAACGCATGACCGCTAGTGGCTTGCACCGCTACTCAGCGGCTTATGCCAGTGATTAAAATCTAAACTTACATAATGCGTAACTAAGGTTTCAGCGGATGACTGCATATACCTAGCAGAGGGTAGGTTTGGAGTGCTATTAAAAATAGAACGTAGTGATGGACAAACAATTGGGGCGTACTATGAAGTTGGCACAGTAGTACAAAAAGCTATGTGAAATGGATGCGAAATGAACTTGCTACCTACCTTTAATAATTGTTATTCATTTTATCATCATCTCACTCTCTCCATTTTTGAAACATTTTCGCTCTTTGATGTATGACACCTGTGTTCTGTGTTTCATACAGGGTCTAGTCCTTCCTCACTCTATCGTCGTTTCACTTTCTCTGGTGTTAGGAAATCCATAATCATTTTGTTGAATTTGATTAACTTTGTACATCGTATGCTACTGGGTTGCCGAACCTTGTAAGATAATAGTTCTGTCTGGCTGTGATTCCGAATCAAGCCACCACAAACATATCTCTGAGTCGCATATTTCGTGTGTGTTTTCTAGCCCCCTAGCAAGGATCGTGCACAATACATACATCTTACTACGCAAGTTTGTGTAGGAAGCTAAGGTTTAAATGTTTAGGTACAATCATAAAAGCGCGGAATTCAGCCAATTACATGTATCTTTAGAAGGAAAATGTGTGGAGTAACGGTAGATGCTTTTGGTGAGGGCAGATTTAATATTTTAATGGCTTTTAACTTACGTTTAATTGGATTTCTGAATGTGAGGTAGAGGCATTCAAACAAGGGCCTTGTATTCATTATATATACCATGAAGCTTGACTCTTTCAGTGTTAGTGAATGGCTAAAATGTCCTATTACTTGCATTGCTTTAGTTACCACATAAATTCACATGTTCGTTGTAAAAAAGGAAATGGAAGTCCAAAGTGCTAAATCTCTGATAGAATAGCAAACTGGAATGGTATCACTATAAAATAGAAGTAATCCTGCTCCTATATGGTATTTATAATTCATTCGATTGCACTTTGATGTAGAATATTGTATCTGCCACCTTGAATCCCAGCTCTCAATAGCTTGTAGATCACATTTAAGGTTTGCTACCGCAGTTGTGTATTGGGATGATTGGAACGGATGCACTACTTTCAGATCATCTGCAAATAAGTATGAACTACGGAAGCTTATGCTGCCTTGATGGAGGTAGTAGATGAGCTATTCTGGCTTCCATTAGTAACATATGAAAAACAACCCGTCTCAAATAAGTTGGTGAAATTACATCAGTAGAGATGAAGAGATGGAGCATATATGCAATTCGCGAGTATACTGTCCAGACTACCAGACCCATACCGCCACCAGAAACTGTCGAAATATAGCAACTGGTAAAACCTCGAGTCAGTTGACGATAATCAAGCATACTTCCGAGAAGTTCACACATTACACATTCATAGAACTACTAGAGGATGGTAAGACTACAGGATGGCATGTGATCCTGCTTGCTGATGTTTCTAGTAGTAGCTTATCCAACAGGGAGACGTTGTTTGTCTAATTATCGGATACCCCTCAGCTATAAGGTCAGCGTAAGAACATCGAAAACATCGTAGTATGGCTTTATCCGGTGCCACAGTTTGAGATATTTAGTAGGTTTAGTAACTTTTTGCACAACTGTAGACTCCGCTAATGAGTGCCGTCAAAGATGTCACAAACTTAATGACCGAACTTGGCTTCTGTAGACGGTACCGCGGATAAACCAGCACATTAATCATGTTTCATCTGCCATTGAGCTGGGCGTTCATTCGATGTCTTTACTCACTGTATTTTCCATACCGAATGTGCAGAATTTATGGAAGGCGAAAACCGGGTATAATAAATACGCTAGCTAAGGCGCTTTGTTAGGTGTAGTTAGCATTTTTCTGACAGTTCTGTCCTCATTTTATCCGCGTCTGGGCAGTCAAGAGTTGAGAATAGAAACCTATTCAGAATGCTTTACGACACCTTTACGTGACTCGTGACACTTGTTTAAATTCGGTAACACTTTTGCCCTCGAAAACCTGGGATATTCGCTCAAGTGGCACGCAACCCTAGCTACAGTGGCACTGGCAGCGCTGGTCAAAGTGTATTTGTTTGACTGTTTCGCGGGCCTAGGGGGTGAGTGTCGCCGGTGTTTGTGTGTGGCGTGAGTGTCCACCACCGGTGGGGTACAGAAGTAACTGAAAATATTTACCTACAAACTAAAACGGTGTTCTTATTCGTAAGTAAGAATGTAGCAATATGGACAGTGCAGAACCAACATAGAAGGTTGATTTTTTTCCCTTTATGAAGCCAAGCCAGTACAGAACCTGTAATCCCGTACATTTTCTCATTTTCCTTGGTGCCTCAGCAGCAGAAAGCGTCTCTAATCTTTGTCTGTGACCCGCACCACAAATGAACACTTGTGAACCGGCACAATAAGTCAATACTTTAAATAGACCATTATTCATGTAAAACCCTCCACAAGCAAACTTGGGCTTGAGACCTAACCAGGAGGATAAACACATAATTCAAATGCACCTCCTCATGGCCTATGATAATAAATGGGATCTCATTGCTCCCCTTCCTTTATTAAGGTTACTCCGAACACAAGAGAATTAAAAACTTTGATTAACTCAGCCGCATCAAAACCACTGTCTGGCCTAAAGAGATTAAAGGCCTTGTTTTTTTAGAACTGCTCTGATCCAGCCTTCTGATAGCTCTAGATTTGAAATTTCAAGCTGCGCCGCATGTTGTGCCTAAGTTTCAACGAATAAGTCACTCAATATTTGGTACGCTAATATGAGATCGCCGCGCAACATTCGGTAGCGTCCGCTAAAAATTCTTAGCAACTTCAGTCTTCGGAGGCAAGAGTGATAGCGCAGGCCCTTTACCTTCTTTGTTGCTCTTCGTTATGGTGCCTCCACTACCTCTAGGTCGCGCTTCAAGCAAGGTCGCCAAGCTTGGATAGCGTATTCAACGTGTACTAGCACGTAGGAATTGTGCATCATTGGAAGATTGATGGGCCAAATCTCCAGAATGCCATACTCAGCTACCAGCCTGTTTTGAACAGTTTAGGTCACTCTGTACGAGCACACCAAGGTCACGCTCCTGGAAGCTGGTATGCAATCTGTGTGCCCTAAGCAAATACGTGTAATCATGTCTACGGCGTAATGGCACAATGCAACATTTGTCTACGTTGAACGGTAGGGCGTTTTGAACTGATTAGTTCAACACTGTCTTAAGATCGCACTGGAGCCGTTCGTGGTCGTCCGGTCCTCTGATCCTTCGCCATATCTTGATATCATCCGCGAAAAATAGGAAATCGGAAACAATTGATCTCGCCAAATCGTTAATGTACACCAAGAATAGACGAGGCCCAAGCACCGAGCTTTGTGGTACACCACACACCACATCGATTGCATCGAAAAATGATTCTCGGACTCACACCGCTAGCCGTCGTTCGTGTAGAAAATTGCTAATCCAACTCAGGATTGGGTCACCATTGCCGTAGTTCCGGAGCTTCTGAATGAGAATTCGATGGTCTAAGCGATCAAACACTTTTGAAAAGTCCAGGTAGATGACATCGACTCCTGCTCCATCATCAACAGCTTCAGTCCAGGTATTATGTGCCATTAAGAGGTTAGTATTACGCGAATGCTTTTGACGAAACCATGTTTCTCTGGGGCTATTACGTTGTGGTTTTCCAGGTACTGCATCAGCGCATCTGCGATGGTTGATTCCATAACTTTTGATAGTACAGGAATTAGTGTTATTGAACGGTACTTGGTACGGCCAGTGCGAGTACATCCTTTATGAATAGGAGTGATGTTCCCTCGCTTCCATACTGGTGGAATACGGTTCTTTTCTAGATATCGCTAACAGAAAACTGCCAGTAGTTCTACTAAATCACTAGCTACCGCCTGCAGAGCCTTTGGTCGGATGTTGTCAACTCCAGGAGAACTGTGGATACGCAAGGATAACAACTTCTTTCACACAACTTACACAATGAAGACGAGGTTGTCTAAAACGGACGGTGAAGTAATAAAAAGGAGGAGAACAAGTGGGCTCGTTACCTGCTGAAAACTTTGGGAGTACTGCAACCGTAGGAGATCGGCTGCTTCCATTGCCTACCGCGTGCATCCATCAGCCATGACTAGTGCTAGAACCCCCTGCTTCACCTTTCGAAGGCCGTTAACGCGCCTGTACAGAAGTTTGCGATTCGTGCAGAACAGTTTCATTAACTCCTGCTGATGCGTCAATTGGTCCTCGCAGACCAATTTCATGTAGAAGTGACGGTGTGTCACGTATGCAGTCCAAGTTTCGGCATTCGAGCAGCCTTTGTGAGCTCACCATGCCAAATTCCTCAAGAACATACATTAATTCTTCTGCTCCTCAATTTATTCCTTTTCATTGAAAGGACTTCTGTTCCGATGCTTGCGCTACGAGTGTCCTAAACTTCCTTGTGAACATTTCCTGGGCAATCTCTGGGGACATTCGGTTAGGGAATTCCTAGGTGTATCCTTAACAAGCGTAGATAACACTTTATAGTGTGCGTCAGTATGAACTTTATCCTCCTCCGTTTCAGGATATTCCGCATAGCAAATATAGTCAAAGTATAGAGTTACGTAATCACTGCGACCCAGTGGCGTGCCTTAAACTACCCCGGCGACCATGGGTTCGTCAATAG
This sequence comes from Dicrocoelium dendriticum, assembly GCA_944474145.2. Lineage (NCBI taxonomy): Eukaryota > Metazoa > Platyhelminthes > Trematoda > Plagiorchiida > Dicrocoeliidae > Dicrocoelium > Dicrocoelium dendriticum. Next base: position 28,662,234 of record OX104071.1, on the reverse strand, counting down.
TGAGCACAAATACCGAGGGCTTGTTAGCAGTTCTAAATCTGTTGGGAGAGGTTACGTGGTTGTACGGATGGTTGGTAGCAATTAGCTGTTGCAAACAAACTTTGAACTGCACACCATCGGTTGCTGGCGTTTCCATGTCGTGCACGTTAAAGTCTCCAGCGATAAGAACATAGGTGTGGGACTTGTTCAAAGCTAACTGAAAGATGTGGTTCAGTTTGGAGTCAATTTACGAAGTGGAGTTTGGTGGGCGGTAAATTACGGCTAGTAGACATGTGTCCCTGTTCTGCAACCTTAGGCTGCACCAGACTGAGTCACGTGCGCGGATTTCTGGATGATCCACAACTTCCTATTGAAGGTTTGTATTGTAATAAACAGCCACACCACCATACCTTCCAATTCTATCGTTCCAAAGCAGCGACATACCGGTAAAATTTGTCTCAGAATCGGTTATCTCAAGGTTTAAGCAAGTCTCTGTAATCATGATGAGGTCCTGCGGTTGTAGGTCTTGGAGTTCTCTAAGTACGGCCAACTTAGAAAATTTGAAGCGTTTGTGTATTTACAATATAGTGTTTTCGTTGCTAGGAGTGCGTTGGTGGATGTCAAATTTGTGTTTGTTTTCAAGCCGACTGTTAGGTGACTTGCATTCAATCATTTTTTTGTTTGTGAAGTTCAGTCAAGTTGCGTGGCTTCGATGAACGTTCCTGAACAGAAGTTGCGCTCGTGCTGCGCTCTGTCATGTTGTGTGTCGTGAGTGCCCGTTTTCTCGATCTCTCCGCAGGACTGTGCGCATAAATTATTTAGGACATTTGCGAGTTCCATCGAATCGCTTACCACCTATGTCCACTCGCCTGCTGCCTTTAGCCGTATATCTGTTAGCAACTTGGCTCAAAACTTTGACCAGTTCTCCAATCGAACATGCTTCATTCCCTCGGATTGTAATGCTACCCTTATAAATCTGCAACCGCAACTCTTGTAGTTAGGCATTGAAGGAACTCTTATCAAGGATTTGGCAATAACATTATCCAGAGAGGGTACTTCACTGAATCAGTACCACTGCTCTCTGTCGTGTGCTTGCGCATCGTGATCAGGATAATCCAGAAGCTTTGGAACTCCACGAATAAATATGGTTTACATGCTATTTCTGTTAGGAATACCCCATTGGTCACCTGTTTCTTTTGAGCGATCTTTCCAAGGAACAACGGGTAATATGCCCACGCCGCTAGGTGAGTTACGAAGACAAAGCACTGAGCGCACCACAGCCTCTGTCTCAGCTGCTGAGTTTAATGTTACTCGAGGAATTCGTAGTTCACCAGAGTGCATGGAGGTCGGAGGACGCGCTGCTCGTCTCAGTGTAGTAGGCTCAACCCGATACCAGTCGCTTCGCAGACGGAACTTACTGGTTGCAATCGTATAGCAACATGCTTTTATTGTGCCAGATGTGGGCTCGGAAACGGTAATACACAAGAAAGGTAATACTGCTTAGTTTTCTCTAGCGATTTTCAGTTTTAATGGTGTTGCTGGTAATTTGGGCGGTTTAGAAGACACCACTGGAGTGAAAGCTGCGCCGCCCCGCGTGTAGTCGGTACAAACGATGGACCTACGTGTATCACTCCCGGTGTGTTTATGGAGGCAATCGAAGCGTAAGTTACCTGCTTATTATATGCACCGGATTGCCTTCGGCTCTGAGCTGTCGGTGTCATGGCTGAGTCTCCAGGTGAAGAGTCCATGATTGGAGGAGTGGAAGCAGGCATGTTTGATGTTTGTCCGCTTATGGGAGTGAGATGACCTAGTGGATTTATAAACACTGACGCTGCAGAGTGGTTGGAACGTCTAGCTTTTTTCTTCGGGTTAGAATCGCAGCGTAGGTTAGCTGGTAGAGGTATTAGAATAACCATATTTACCTCCGACGGAGCGATCAAAGTATCTCCAAAATGAGCGATTATTGCAATCATCCTATCGCAGTTTTTCATGAGCGATGATAAACAGTTGACAACTGGAATGGCTTAACAAGTTAGAGAAAACCACAGTGTGTCAGCAACTTTATTTGTCTGTTTCATATCTTGGACGGATTTGCCTATTCATTGAGGACAGTACGAACTAATGCAGCTAAAATAGGTTACCCCGATCTTAAGCATTTTACCGCGATTCTCGGCCGAACATAATCCAGGTTGAACCATTGGAATGCTAGTCGCCCTGTTATCGTTTGCAGCAAGGTCTATTCGAGCAATTGTTGTGGTATTGGGACTCACGTTTAATGAACGATCTGTGTGCAAGCCGTGTGCGTGAAACTATAAACAAGTCAAAATACACACAGGTGTGAGTTGTTCAATCCGCACCAAGGTCAGTCAACCGAGACAGATGTATGCCACGCCGCCTCTCACGAGCGGTCGAGCGCAGACTGCAAGGTCCAGCCATCAAATGGCTAGCGGTTGAACGCACACATCCACACGAAATGACCGTGTATTAATCGGTGGGCGCTAGTAAGCGTCCCTAATTGCTTTAGATGCGAGGTTCAGTAGAGAAGCTAAGCAAAATGACAGTAACTTTCAAAGTTGGATTTGGACTGTAACTTTGTTATGCGGGAAATTGCAGGGATGGTTGCCGGGTCGTTTGGGAGTCCTCAGCTTTTTTCTCCGAATGTGACAAAAATGTTTCCCGGAAAGCTCTGGATTGATGTGGTTACACACGCGGAACTCGACAAAGAACATTCAAAAGCTGAAAACTGGAGTAAGAGTATAATCCACACAAGTTAGTTCCAAGAGATGGGAAACATTGAGTCAAGCTAGTCGAACTGGTTCAAACGAGCGCACGCACAATATTTTGTGGTGAGAATTAGAGCTGCCACAGAGGGCGAAGCGAGAGCCGAGTTTAAGTGCGACCCTACAGCGTGGCCCGCAGTGACACATAGTAAGTTCGACCATCGAGGATGGTCTGTACTACTGAAGCGGAACATGGCACCCACTTCCAAAGAATTACTATCGTTACTGAAACTCAGCGCTGACTCACCAGCCATTGTCCTAGCCGTGCATTTGGACCCACAATGTGTAGATATCTTCAGACTAACAGTTTCAGCCGTTATTCCACCAGTCAAAGGTAACACAGGACATCCTATGAACCTGTCGCCGTATAAGTTCCATTCTAACTTCCTATGAACGCTTAACACGTACGGTGCTACGACGTCAAACTAATCATCGTAAGAAACAGATAAATGAAATTCAGGCTGACCCCTTTCAGATAAATAACTTGCTTGTTGAGGGTCATTTTTGAAGTACACGTTGTGTGGATGGATTGCGGCGCGCAATCTCAATGTTGACCACGATTCCCATTGAAGTGAACCTTGGCCATTCGATCACGAGGACCGTAGCTGATGCAAGTAGAAATTGGGTGTTGCCAGCCCAAAAATACTGCACTACTATGACGCGTTTTGATGTTATTACATCTCATCAGATGGAGTTAGCAGGCATCGAACCCGGGACCATCGGGATTTTAGTTATGACCGCTACTCCTAAGCCACCGGGTCACAGGCAACGCTTTGCACAAGGGTATAATGAACGATGTTGAAGGTTCGATGCCTGCTAACTCTATCTGATGAGATGTAATAACATCGAAAAGCGTCACAGTAGTGCAGTGCTTTCGGGCGGACAACACGCAAATACATTTCTTATTTCTCGACTGTGGGGGACAGGTCCCAGTTTGTTGGTCGGATCAAATAGCACAACGGGACCGCACATTTGTTGATTAATCTGGTAAATGGAAAAGTATGCGTGATCTTAGAGAAGCACGCATCACATGCCAGTCAGTGCCACGAAAAGCACTGTATCAATCGCATGTTGTTTGGTAGTTCGCGAAGATTTGGCAAAGTGACAGTTTTATATCAGTACTATGCTGGTATATACTCTGCCTGTGGTGTAGTCTGTCATTGCAACGGAGTGAGAGGTAACGAAATGGAAACTGGAGCGCCGTGGTTGAAAGCGGCTTGAGGTCGAGTGATTGTTGTTTCGTTATATAGAAGTACCCATACACCTGCATGATTTGTATGGAAACAAGGCGTCAGGCAGCCAGGCATATTGGAAAATATTTCTGCAGTATTTGAACAAGTCTCGGGGGAGGGCATATGCTGGCAAAACAGAAAGGTGAGTAGGTTTAAACGATTTACAGCTGGTTCGATTTGGTTCATCGCAATTAGGTTCCAAGCAGCAAAGCTATCCATCCGAAAAAGCACCAGACGCACGGTTTGCCCTATCCCTGTTCGTCAGTGGTGTGCATTCTTAGGTCCGCTACTGGGGATCGAACCCATGACCGCTAATGGCTAACGCCAACTAGCCAGCAGCTTATGACACTGAGTCATGGGGTATGGCAGCCGACCATCGCAGATTGAAACGTAACTGTGATATAGCCTGAGCCATCCTCCACCACCATGCATGTTACTGCCCGTACAAAGGACAGTGTTTTACAATTGGAGATTTCCGTGGTGCTATCAGTTTTAAGAAATCTAAAGCGCCTTGGTGGAACTATGATGCAAGACAATAATGATATGTTCATCGGCATACAATGAGTAAACGTAGGTACGTGAGACACGCATGTTAACTAGTTATACCGTGTTCTAGATGGTCTTCCATTAGCATGGGTAAGGTCTGTAGTCACATAGACTGTTAATGGGCGTACTGATATTCCCTTTTCCGTAGCGGAGACGGCTGTCAAACACTGATGTAAGGAGGCGCAAAACTAATTACAGAGTACGCCGCTGTTTACTGGTATCCTGCTACGCGTGTGTATGTATCTGTGACACTTGGCAATAGCAACCATCGCTGTCTGTAGAATAACTGGAAAAGAACAGTTTCACAGTCGTCGAGTAGAAGAGGATGAGTATCCAGTCGGCCTTTAATTATTGGCTTCTATGTGGACATGAAGGGATTGAGATAGATATGATCGGTTAATAAAAGGATATAACAGAACCAATGGGTGAAAATGAGGACTTGACTTACGTTCCGCCGTTAAATTCCATGTAGGCATAAAAGCTTCAAGGTCGGTGTGGCCGAGTAAGAAAAGAAAATAATATTGGTGGGATGAATGAAGAAATGGACTCGTTTTAATATCATTCATCAACCACCGTTTTGATATGGGATGGCTGAGGTTGTCATAGACGGGTAAGGAGAAAATATGATAAATGTTGGAAGAGAGGGCATGGCAATTTAGTTCGTTTTCTTATTTTGGCTTCTGTGTTAACAGTGAAGCTTCTTAATATAAGACTGAGAGGTATCACAGACCTGAGAGTATATGCCGTTTGAGCCCTTCGAATGAATGTCTCCGCGATATTTGGCCTGAAAAGTTGTATAGCTTTATGTACCTGGAGAAATTTATCTGTTTGTACACGGAACATGTGGAGAGATGTACATGATCAATGAACAGAGGGAGACAATTACAAATAGATTCATACTTAATTATAAAAACGTTTGCATGCATGTTGATGTGCGACTATAAACTGCTTGTGTGCACTTTTTATTACGGATAAGGTAACCTTCAATGTGTTGTAGTTGGGTTGGGTATGAATGCGCCCATAAATTCTAAAAGTAGCGGTATGTTTAGTTTTATCATACGCGGCCATATCGGGTATGGCATCAGCAGTTTAGAGCGTTCAGGGTCTTAGTCTCTAAGTGGAGCGCAGGATCTCTCTTGTGAAAGCACACTGAACGTGCGCTAGTTCCGCCGTGTCACTGTGTTGCATTGCCGAACACTATAGAGCAGTACTCTAACATTGGGCATATTTAAGTCTTGTACAGTCTAAGTTTGGCGTATGTTAAGCTACAATTTGAGCAACAATGCATTTTTTCTTGGCTTTAGCGACGATGTATTGTATATGTCCTGAGAAATAAACGCTGCTGTGCCAGTGAATCAATGGCAAACTCTGTCAAAAACAACCTACTGGATGACCGGAGACATTGGGAATTTAAGTTCCAAACAATGGGAATCCGAGCCAAACACGATCATTTGTTCCGCATAGTCTGCCACGCAAATTCACTTCACCGTGGCCAGCCAAGGCCACTTCAGGTGATGTTTATTTTGGTGGCGAAGCCGTTCGTATATAATCTCACATCACTTGGATTGAGCGTCGGCAAAGGAGGCAAAACGCAGGAGAAAACAGAGCAAACCGACGAAAGAGCGAACTTTGTTTGTAGTGTTGTTGAACTCCAGTCTTCCAAGAAATTACCATTACAAGCTCATGGCTTGGAAAAGTGGTGATACAGCCGCGAAGCCCTCTCACTTCACGAGGTGCTTGCCAACTAAAGTATAGATTGCCAGTATCCTTAACTATAAACGATGTGGTCCAAGGGTGTTGTAAGTCCTGCTCTAGTCCAGAAAATCGGCTAATAGAGTGCTAAGAAGTTTGTCTAATTTACTCACTAAACTGTCATTGGAGATGTCTTTGAAGACGGTCAAAACCAGAGCAAATTTGGCTGAAGGTGCACAAAACTAGTAAGATTTTGTCGTTAGCCCCGCTGTCTGTATTTCAGAACCGAAACGCACTGAAACCCCAGCCTTCCGAAGAGGAAGTAACAGGAAGTTAGCCGCAATTCACCTCTAGAGGTGTTATAATCTTTTCACTACACGCGGTTCCGAAATTAACATTTTATTGCTCCACAAAACTTCTAGCCCAACCGAAGAAAAAAACAGAATGCCAATGGTCTTGACAAAATAACCTATTAATCGCCGTTAACAAACACTGCACAACCACCGCGGACCTTGGCTGTAGTTATAGGTCTCTTACTGAGCTTCGACTTCTAGAATTGGAAGGTCAGATATCAAGCCATTGGTTCCCCATATCTTTTGCCATGGTGTCGGTGGTTTGTAGTCACGTGCAGAAACTAGAACAATCCGGAACGTTCGAAATCGATGCGCTAATCGTTAATACTCGCTTAATCGCTAAAATAGTGGATTTCCTAGACAATGCTTACTTTCGTCCGGACACGTCACCACCTGAGATATCGTCCGAGGTATAGGACGAAAGCCTGGGATTAACCTTCAGTCTTCGGGACGGTGTTCCCTGCCTGTCAGTTCATCTCCTTGGGCAAGCTGCCCGAGAACTTTTTTCCAATGTCCGTGTTCTGGATTCTTTGTTCGAATGTGTGCAGTCGCTCACTGCTACCTTCAGCAAGTTGACGCTTTCCACTAATAAATCGAACGGAAGGTCAGTAGGCCTTGCTTGGTCTGGTTGACACAATGTGGGCCATAATTAGTGTGCATGCCGCGCCCAGATCTGTGCGCCAACGATCACGTCATACATGACATTTTCGTGCTTGCTTTTGACCGTCCCTGGCGTCCATTTCGCATGGTCTCCTCGATAGTCACGTACAAGCACCTTCTGTCCAAGCGTAAACGATCGCTTCTTTGCTTCATGCCGCCGGTTAAGCACCTGTTCCATCCTGCGGTTTCTTTCACCAACAGAAAATTCCGAGTGCGGTCGGATGGCGTTGAAAGTAATGCGGAGATTCCTGTTAATCATAGCATGTGCTGGAGATACTCCGTCTGGCGCTTGTGGATGCTGTGTCGCTCGGTAGAGAAAAACGAACCGGTCTACCACCTCCTCTATACGTCCTTCCCATTTGATTTGTGGAGAGCTTGAACGTATAGACAAACTTTGCTGCCTGGCCATTTGACTGTGGGTGGAAAGGCGGCGAGCGAACATGCTGGACGGCGCGTTGCTTGCAAAACTCAGTAAAAGTTGCTGAAGTGAATTGGGTGCCACTGTCAGTGACAATTGTCTCAGAACAGCTGAATCTGCTAAAGGTTTGACGCAGTTTTGATACAGTGGCATTGGTGGTTGTGCTAGCCATGAGAAATACTTCAGGCCACTTGCCGTATGAGTCGACTATAATGAGGAAAATTCTGCCATTGATCGGTCCTGCCAAGTTGACATGGATGCGGCACCATGGCTTAGCAGCTTTTGGTCATGAATGGATTTCTGATTTTGGTGGCACTTTCAAGACATTGGCGCGCTTCTGCAGCGTTTAGCTATCTCTTCTAGCTATTTGTTCATGAAGGCCCAGTATACATAACTGCGGGCAAGCGTCTTCATCCGGTTGATTCCAGAATGCCTGGCGTGGAACTACCTAATAAGCCGCTCCTGAAGTGCCTTGGGAATGACCACTCTTTCCGAAAACAGCATGCTGTCGTTTACAATAGAGAGTGTCTCCTCTGGAAGTACTGTTGCAACGCGGAGGATTGATATGAACGTAACCAGCTTGTTTTGTTAAACTGTGCAATTTTCTTGAGTACTGGTTCCCGAAGCTTTGCGCTTCGTACAGCTTCTGTGGTAACTGGTAGACCGTGCAGTGCATCAGTTACCAGAAAATTGACTTCAGGATCAATCTCGACCGAGACAATGATTGTGTTCTCATGTGCTTGCTGATGGGCATCAACTAGGCGTGACAGTGCATTCGCTCGGCCAAAGGAAACTGTCGACTAGTATTGGATCTCGAAATCAAACCCCATTAAGATAAGAGCCCAGTGTTGTAGCCGGTTAGCTGTGTAGGCCGGGATGCCCTTTTTCCAACTAAAGATAGCCAGCAAGGGATTGTGATCTCGCAAAAGTTTGAAGCGGCGGCCGTATAGCATTTTGTGGATTTTCTTGACCGCGTACACCATGGCCAATGCTTTTTCTCAATCTGGCTGTAATTCCTCTCGGCTTTCGTAAGTGTTCTGGCGGCATGGGCGATTGCGTTCCGAGATCCATCGGTGTACGAGTATGCAATTACTGCGCCAATCCCAATCTGTGGCTAGGATAATCTCTTTGGAGGGATCAAAATGAGTCAAAAGCAAGTTTGAGGACAGCAATGTCTTGACCCGTTCGAAGACATTCTGGCATTCTGATGTCCAGTTCGAAGTATGGCCTTTGTCTAGTAGCTTGTTTAACGGGGCACGCACGCGGTGCATCTCAGGGAAGAATGCGCTGTAGTGGCTGTTGAGCAAACAAAAGGAACGCAAGGACTGTAGAACTGTTGGTGGAGGCCTTTTTCTAATGGCTTATATGTTTTCCGGATTTGGTCGACTTCCATCAATTTCGAGGATTAGACCAAGGTATTTGACCATCGTCGTGAAAAGTGTGCATTTATCCTCACGCATCCGGAAACGATAGGACAGTATACTACCAGGCACTTCATCCAGGTGGTTAAATAGTTCTTCTGGTGTTCGACCGGACAATATGACATCACCGAGGTATGCAGCGGTTCCAGGAAAGCCCGTTAGCACGGAATCCATCAACTGTTGGGAAATGGCTAGCGCCGTTTTCACACCAGATGACAAGCGGTTGTATTGTAATAGCCCACAATGGGTGTTGATCGTCAACAACTCTCTCGAGGTTTCAGAATGTTTTGAATACAAATCGGTTTTGGTAAGGTTTTATTGTGGCAACATTTCGCCCTTGACACAAGAACTTCTTCAGGCCAGATGAATAGCTAAAAAATTGGCTTAGCTTTTTATGGGGACGTAAGGTGAAAGTTGTAAGACAAAACATGAACCATAGGATAATAGTGTTACAGGTCAATAGGTCAAGCGGCCATGCTAGTGAAACAACAAGCATCGAGCGTTTCTCATTGATCCACGTCACCGGTCGTTCACATGTGAGGCATTCCATTCTTGCGGCTGCTGATTCACGCTCCGACCTGAGTTCGTCCGCCGACACTTTTTCTGACTGACCGGGTTAACCAGCCCGCCACACGTTTGATAACTCCACCCCGTCTGTTCTGTTCACACATTTATTAGTCTTAGTAATCTCGATCGCCTTAGTCATCAACCTTTGGCTTGTTGCTGGTAATCCCCTCCTAAGTATTACGACATTGTCCCAATCAATCGCGCGTCCTGCCTCTAGCGCATGTACCGCCGCCGCTGAATCTTTTGGTAGGGCGCTGTATTCAGGGTCATTTCTCGGTGGACGCGAAACGTACCTGTTGTCTTCTGCTATCCTCGTGCGTAGCTCTCTCGCTGTTTGACCTATATACACGTCTTCACAGTCTTTGCAATTGATTTAATGAAAACAATTTGTCGTTCTGTCTCTTGGAAATGGATCCTTCAAACGCACAAGTGCTGAATAGAGCGTTTGAACCTTTCGAAAAACCCCCATATTTTTTCCCTGTTTAGTACTCTTCTGATAGATTCTGACGTTCCCTTTTTATAAGGGATTTCCACCGTCCCAATCCACTCCGTTGTGCGTCGCGGAGGTGGATTTAGAGCTCTCTGCAATTGACGTTTCACTAACGGCCTCGGATGTCCACTGTCTACTAATTGGTTCACCATCTCCTTACGAGCGGCCTTTCTGTCCTCCTTCTCTGTTACTGTTTTCTAGCGACAAAACTTAAAAGCCAATGGGTTTCTTTGTATACTAGCTAAATTGGCCACAAATCTGAAGCTGGCGAAACACTATTTTCCCGAGTTTCAGTGCATCAGCACATGAGAGAATTAGTCTACTGGTGGCCATCGTTCGGCGCAATTTGTCAGGTGGTTATTATAGTTTTGGAAGGACACGCTGCTATCTCATTGCTATTTTGGTTACCCTGAGCAGCAGTGGCAACTTTGCACAAGATGGCCGTAACAATTAATCGCGAATTTGGTTCATGCATTTCATATACGGTAACTCGTTCATAAATTTAATTAGGAATGCGACACTAGCAGTGACCTAGTGGGCAAAGCGTAAGTAAGCTGTTTACACCGTTGTATTCACTTAAAATGTGCGTACCCGCATCAAAAGTTAGTGAGTTCACCTAAAAAGAACCAGGAGTATTAAATTTTAATTATAATCTGTTTAACGATTCAATAACCGATCAGCAGCTTCAAGTCTAAAATTTGTGTTTTAATTCCCCCCCCCCTCCGAAAGAATTGGAAAGATCACATTCTCAGATGGAATCCTGACAACTATTCCCAAGTGGTCGAGGTTCGTGTACCGCCAAAACAAATTTGGACGCCGGATATTGTACTATACAATTAGTAAGTACAAATTTCACCCCCGACGAATTTCGTTCTCGACGGTTTTCAACGCTTTTCCTACACCTGGGCATGAACTGTAGTGCGGTGTCACACATGGTTGCACATTCAGAAAACAGGCTGAAGCTAGCTAGGAATACCGCTGGGAGGGGATCATTTTATCTATTCATCGTGACGCGCAACCACAGTCTGGACGGCTACTCGCTTTGATGTGCACTTCGGCCAAATCGGTCACTGGACTCGCAGTGGTTCTTCATCCAAGGGATGAACGCAGAAGAGTACCAGAACAGTCGTCGAGCGCAATCTTGCGAGTGGTTGACGCCATTTATGTTTCCGCTTCAGGAGTGGCCCTAATGATCGAACTATGCCATATCCACTTTAAAGTCAGTCGACTTGCGAAGTGAGATCGCGTGTCTCCGTCCCTTCGGACAACGAGTGTTTTAAAGTGACACTAACTTATGTATCAACCTTTGTGTTAAAGGTTGCCAGCCACGACCGGGTAGGGGCTTCGGCTGGCATCACAACGTTCGGGGTTGAAGTATCAATCGGGCTAGTTACTAAATAAATGCGGATGAGCACGAAACCGGTAGTGCAAGCAGTTGCACATTTCATGCATCTGCCGGTAGGTACAAGTTTTTAAACTGAACTTCCAAGTTTGAAAACTAGCAGGGTGCATGTCCAAGCTAATTTGACGTAGTGTAGACCACCATGAGTTAAGAGATTCTAACTGAGCGTCGGCAAACGCATTGGGTTGGGAGCTTCATGTATGTCACCTAAACGTCTGGGTTGATCAAACTCTACTTTCTGTGTGTTGCTCACCGCAGGTTTTTTGATCCATCCTAACTGAGAAGCTACGGTGATATTTTTAACGGTACGCTCCGGTTTACCGGTCCTTCAGCAGCATGCATCCCCAATTACGCGTGGCGCGTAGCCAACTCAGATTCACTGGTCTCTTTATCTCTACTGGAAGTACAACCACATGGTGTTAAGCTAGGGTACTCGACAAAAGGCAGGTAGATTCCTCGGGTTGTGTGTAGACAATAACTCCCTCATCTACCTATGCTTAAGAACCTCTCTATAGGGCCGTAGCAACCTGGAGAGCTTGGTCATGCAATTGTGTGAATAGAAGCTGGGGAAGGGCAGAAGCAATTGGGAACGGCAACTTTCGCATGCATGCATTGTCATAATGGTCAAGATAATGAGGCACACAGTGCACAGAATGCGCCATTGTACATTCCAGATAAATGACCTGTGACACATGTACAAACACAAATGTGACCAAAAGGCAGAAATCACTTTGCCTCTTCTTTAAATAAAACGCCGATTGGTGCTTCCTAGTGCCGTGCCTCGAACTATGTTAGCCAGCTGTTGTCCTGTTCGCATAAGTAACCGTTCCAGTATCGACGAGCTCACAGAAGGTATAACACTGGAGGGGTAAGTACGTGCGAACCTCAAGACACGTCAAGTTAGCAGTAGGAATCGGTTCAGTCTCTAGCTAAATTGAGCCTCTAGTTGTTGCTAATTCACATCGTTCGGGTTAATGCTGCGGAATTTCCCGATCAATCCTAGTCGCTCAGCGGCGCTGCGCGCGGTCGGTCCGCACCTGACTGATCCGGTGTTGTACTAATTTATTTATGGTCATAATTCTTTTTGAAACCAACCCTTAGCCTCATCCTCGTAATGGAGCTGCATAGAAGGACGTTGGATTCACTGAGAGATATGCTGAGGCACTTTGTGTGGATGGACTGCAAACACGAAATCCCGATTTCCATGACAATTTATTTCAGATGAAACCCCGTCATTCAGGTTACTAAGGCTGTAGTTGTACTAAATAAATGCCAAGTGTTACCCGTTAGCAATACTGCTGCAAAACTGCCCCGGCTCCAACGGCTCAATAACCGCTGTGACTGCTGCGTTATTTGTGACTTTGTGGTGAAGGGTAAATGTCAGCCAATAGTCCACATGTCCCGGATTTTCGAGTCACAGCTCTGCTGTCTGCTTGACGAGTGCAAACTGGTATGAAGATAACGGACTTCTTTATCCGCGCACCATGTACTAATCCCAATGAAGATGCGTACTCATTAGATTGAAGATTTTAAGTATATTATTACTGAGTCATTACACCCTTTTTAAATAGTACGACTATAAACTCTCATTGATTCGTCTAGGGAGGACGGTTCGAGTACATAGTTAAGACCAGATAAACAGTTAAACAGCTTTGGGAAGTTGTGGCTGCAGTAACCATTTTAAAATGATAATGCACGTTTGTTAAAAAGATAGACGTGGAGATTTTCTGCTTACTTATTCTACCGAAGATCTTGTAATCAGATAGTAGAGAATTGTTATGCTTCAGCTGAAACTGTGTGGATGAGTATTAGGAATGGCAGTAACTCGCTTTTCTGAGATTCCCAAACGCGTCAGTTATGCCAATTTTTTCCCATTGTTAGGTGGTCAAAAGGTGCGATAACGTGAGGTTACTTCTGAATTCTTCACGTCACTGCTAATAGTTGCGAGTTATTAGAGTGAATATTGATCACACCCTTCTCGCTACGCTGAAAAGGGCTACGACATTAAAACGATTCCTCATTTTTCTTCTTCTCTCTCCATTCAAGCGCGGACGAACGTTTGAAAGAAATGCGCGACGCCATGGTAGTGGTTCATTACGATGGTTCGATAAAGTGGATGCCTCCAGCAATCTTCAAATCCAACTGCAAAATCGATATCAAAAGCTTCCCGTTCGATGAACAAACGTGTCACATGAAATTCGGCTCGTGGACCTACGACGGGAATCGTTTAGATGTGTCGTTTATTAACAATGAGCAGCACGTCCTATTGGACGATTATACGGAGAGCAATGAGTGGGAGATATTTGCCAGACCGGCGATGCGCAATGTGAAATACTATCCATGTTGCCAGGAACCGTATCCAGACCTGACTTATTTTCTATTGTGAGCTACATACTGGTTACAAAATATTTATTCGTTGCTCGCATTCGCCACATTGCATTTATGGTAAAAATAGATTAAAAATTGTCTAAATTGATGACGATTTTTGCCAACTGACCTGATTCAACCAGTTCTGTGTAAATAACCCGATATGATTCTAGCTTAGGTCAAATTATAGAGCACAGACCAAGTTTTAACAAGTGAAGATAAATGCTGCAATCGAAATAAACTGGGGTCAGAGCCGAAAATAAGAAGCATACTCTGGTGACTGACACCAGTATTTATTGGAAATTCTGATATGTGTAGTTTTAAGCAGTTTCGTAACACTTAGATTGCGACAGTGATCGCACATTCCGAAGAGCGCTGTTCGGCCGTTTCGTCCAGCTGAGACTTGTCAGACGTGTACACTTCCAGCGAGTCATCCCGAATTTGAACCCACAACTAGCCTTTCTGCAGTCTTAGGCTTATGTCCTTCCTTTATCGGTAAAGCCGTCAGTATGCTTGATTAAGTTACCAGTTAGGATATAGCATATGGTTTGTTTCGCTACCGAACGTGTCACACGTATCGCAGGGTTGCCTCCTACAGACATGGTTTCCCGCGCTAAGCTACAGTCATTGGCACAACGTTATAAGCCATGGTTGTTTTCAAACCCGTCTGAAGTAAGGGGAAGTAAGGGGAAACAACCTTTTATCTAGGGTTGTCATAGATGAGCAGAAGTTGATGATATGCGTATCCTTTGAAACCAATACAGATGATTTCTGTGAGAATACCGTACTGTGCAACTTGCATAATGGAGCAATGGTTTATGACGTGTACAAAAGCTAATGCTTAACATGTCCCTTAGGATGGTTAGGGTGAAAATTACAAAATGGCACCAGTTAAAGTACGTGGGAGATGCGTGGCTCACCAAGGGGTTTGAAAATACACATGTTCCAGTATTCCTACCTGGAGTTTAGAAGGGCGATGACACCGTTTGTTCCATACTAATGCCATCATCTGATGGTCATAGGACATATTACACAGGGTAACTGTGACAGGATATCGTCAAGACGGTTTTGAATAGGGATAATGTTGGGATATAAATTACATGCTCCAGAGGGGCGTTGCAGGGCTGTGACAATCGGAGGAATAAAAGGTTTTGTCGACATTCTGGTCGGCTGTACTGCCTCACCAAATTAAAATAGTGACCCTTCAATGATATGTTTTGCTTGAGATTCAAAAGAGAATAGCATGTGTGGTTGTGGTTTTGTAGGATCTCATGCACCATTACTAAATCTCCCCGTAGACGCCGGTAACGTCGGCTGTACAGTTTTAGAGTTTTCAGCATGAGTAGTTAGTAAAGGCGGGGCAAGCCTTTGACGTTCGTCGTCGCCCTGCGTTGTACAGTATCGGGCGTGGTGAGGTGGTGCATCTTTCACGATTGCTAAGCTTGGATAGCTTATTCTACGTGAGGCCTCACGTACGGGCCAAGCATTTTCAAAAAGACTGAAGAGTCAAACTTCCCGGAAGCCTTACGAAGAAAGCCGGTGCTGGTTTGTTTTCTTTGAGGCCTTTTCTGTCTGCCTCAAACTACCCAGGTCATCTGCCACGAACACGTCGAGATCACACTTATGAGAAGCCGTTGTAGGATTTGTAACCCTAGCCGATAGTTGTGAGTACTCTAATCCCATATGTTGATAACTTTGCATTTGGCGGCTTTGAACTTTAGCATGTTCTTGGTGGACCATGTGTGTGCTTTATCCAGGTCATCTTGTGAGGCTGTTTGACCCTCCACCGTAGTGATTGCACCGTATATTTTTAGTTCATTGGCAAATAAAGGGATGTTTAAAGCGCACTATTGCGAGATCATTTATGACAACCAGGAACATGTAAGATTCGTCTACCGAGCTTTGAGTTGTGCCGCACTGGACTACCATTAGTTCTGATAAGGTGCTACTAACCCTCACATTCAGGTGATCTTGAACGCGAAAGTCGGTTATGCAACACAGAACGGGACCACTGATTGCAAAATTCTAGAGCCTATGCAGTAGAATGCGATGGTCCAGACTGTCGAATGCCTTTAAGAACTCTACATAGGCGGCATCTACTTCAACACCAGCATCTACACATTTGATTTAGCACGCATGAGGTATTAACAAGTTAGTAACACATGAGTGATTTTGGCGAAGTCCATGCTGTTCCGGAGTGAGGATTTTGTTACTCTCCAGGTACCCCTTGAGTGGCTCAGCTAGTATGGCCATGATGTTGGAGATCACCGGAAGTGTTGTTATCGGGCGTTATTTTGCTGGTTCTGCATGTCTACCACGTTTGTACTTTTGGGTGGTGATCACGTGTTTCCACATTATTGGACGTGAATCTCGTTAAGACATCACTGAAACAGTAGTGCTAACGTTTAAGCTAAACCCATGGCAACCGCTTTCAACGCGTTCATGCGAATACCATCTGTAAGTTGACCACTCAAGGAAGTGGATTGGTCATCATACAGAGGTCTGGATCCATAAGGTTTACATGGTAAACGTTCAAGCAATGAGAAATAAAACGGTCCACTTAGATAAGTGGTCAGGTTACAGAGGTGATGAACTTCGACGCTTTTACTATATTTTCACACGTAATGGCACGTCCTTTTTCTGTTCGCGCGTCCAGATAGCGATTCTGGTTATTGAAAGGCACTATACAGGATGCTCACATGGGGAGAAAGTTTACCTTAAACACTCAGAGTGAAAAGGGTTAGGCAAGGATGTTGAAATATCAAGCCTTCCCAAAAGATAAGACACTGTTAATGGATAACTGCGAACCGAAAAACTCCTGCCATAGCAAGGTGCAAACAAACGTTTCGTTCTACAAGTGTATAAAATTTATCGGTAGTTTCAAAGGCCTAAGCTTGAATAACTGGTGTCTTTTCTAAACGAAACATTCCCCAATTTCGTTGTGTTGGAGTCACCAAATCAAGCCATACCGTGTGAACTGCTCTCTAGGTTCATTGGTAGCAATGAGTTCTGGGACTCATACACTGCAGAGCTCCGGCTTTAAGAAAGACTAAACTCCAGGGACATTAAAATAACGTCAGAAAGTTTATTTAATCTCAAAGAATGCAAAATTAGAGTGCCATAGCACCTGCGATCGAGAAATATACAAAAGCTTTGGGTCCTTAGAAAGGTGAAAGCATAGTTTAATTTGAAATATGGTCGTAGAGCAGGCTCGGTGGAACATCGGATACTTTCTGACTCACTTAAAACAGCACAGCATGATGGTTGCTAAGGCCAGAGCATTCACATCCTTCTGTCTCCATGTCATTCAACTATCAGATGTCCTGTTAAATTCTTGAAACCAATTTGGAATGTCCTAACATTATACAGTAACGAATACCCCTCTGAATTCCCCAGGACGGTGTGACAACTGGAACTGATCAGATGGGAGATGTTACATATAATTGTTACGTCAATTTCACCAATGTTCCATTAGAGGAAACCATGTACTACTACAAGTGCATGTATGCAATTACATATAGTTAACTTTCGCAGCTTAAACAGGGACATTTAACTCCAGTATAGCAATTCCCTTTAGAGACAAACGGATAGAGTTGCTTTGGATTCGTTAGTAGGACCATTACACGTAGGTATCTTCATGACAAAACTGGAAAATGATGAGCTGAACAATTCCATCCGAAACCTGCTCTATTACGTTGGATGCGCAGATAACATCTTCTGTTGCGGTTAGCACATTGGCCATTGAGAATCTACGCTTGCACATGACAAACCAACCTCCCATGAGAGACTGGTAAGCAATACTCCTATGGCATTCTAGATGTCCATGGCGTTAAGGTGGTGCATAAGAAAATAACTTGGAGTGGGCAGCATCGTTACCTTGCTAACTTCGTTGCATTAATCCAGAAACAAAACATCCTTTTTCTGAGGAAAAGAGTGACGAAAACATGCACGGAAAGTGCGTTTTCGAATGAGCTGATTTTCATCCGCAGAGTATTAGTATAGGTGTTCCTGAACAAATCACTTCAGATAACAATAGTATTGCGGGCGCTTAACGTTAAACTTGTTTCTACAGTTTGGCAACTCATCTACCTATCAGTGCCTTCTGAAACTAATGCGATATCGGAACGGACAGACTTAAGGCTGTTCAATGACACCACGAGAACGTACTACGTAGCCGATTTACTTGCTAGTTTCACATGGGTATTAGTCAGAAATCGGTAGCCCAATGACAGAATACCGTAGTCTAAGTTGTCCTATTGTAGCTACAGTTATTCTTATTCCTGTCCACTTGGTACTAGGAAATTGATGGCGCATACGTCCGGAACAATCAGAGAGCCGTGTCCGTCGTAGCTCCATGACGCGGTGCCGCAGCACTTGCGCGACCAGAATCACCACACGACGCCTTCATTCGATCTATCAAATTCTCGGCAACCATACGCGCACAGTTAGGTGCCACCTGTTAACGCCTCGAGAGCGATTGTTAATTGTCTCCTTAGCTGCGAACTGCATGCAAAGAAAACATCTGTTCAAACCCCAGCTTATCCCGTTTACCGGCTGCCTCATCTAGAGATAAAGTTTCGGTCAGGTACTTAGAATTTACTTTCACTGGTGTAATCACATTGACTTCCTGATGAGCCAATTATTTCCATGACTCATAAAATTAGGGTAATTTGTGTTAGCTCTCGTCATGTTTATCGTGGTGTAGTGTCCTGACGGAGCAGTACCGAAAATAAAACTGTTAATTTTAGGATTCTAATCCGTTCGAATATCTTGAGCAGCCTCCTAATACAGTAATTTTTACCGCGACCTCATCATAGCTGTAAAGCCTGTATTGGGATGGTCCCACTCCTTATCGTCTGACCTGACTCTGATCAGTTGGATAAAAATAAGAGTTGAATAGACTTGCAATGTAAACAGTCGTCCATAGAAAGCTCCAAGACAATAGTTACATTGCTCTTCGTATTAAGGTGGTTAACATGACGCTTGCTCTAATAGGCGCGAGATTTGCTAAAACATAATCCCCCGAAATTTATATCCCACACCAAAAATATTATCCTTGCTTGTCAGTTAGTTGTTGAGCATGAAATGAGTGGAATTGTTCCAACCAACCGCATTCCACAGTAAACCAACTAGGAATTAGAGCGTTTTCATGATATGTAAACATTGTTTGCACTGCACACAGATATCACCTTGCACTCACAAAATATTGCCTTCCAGCCTCCGAAGAAACGCCGCCTTCTTCTCATACATTCTCGTGCTACCCTGTGTCCTATTATCCTCGCTCACTCTGGTGATTTTCTGGCTTCCACCTGAGTCTCCAGCCAAAATGGTTCTCGGTAAGCAAGTATTCACTTGTACTTCATGTTATCATGGACAGGTGGGACTGGTGAACACGTGTCTTCAGTTCCCACTTTGGTATGCGTGTCGTCTGGCCATCTGCTCGAATTTGCTACGCTGTACGTTGGCACAAATTGGTCACTGCTTCACGGAAGGTCGAACTAGTGAAACAAGTTCATTGACGAGGTATGGTACCACTATCCTAATTGCACTTAAAATACTTGCGTGCAGAAGGAGTGGGTGGGAGAAACGACCGGGGAGAGGGAAATAATCTACCTTAGAATAATCATTAGTCTCTTGAAAACCCAAATGTACGGATGTATGTTTTGGACCCCGGGACGAAATATGCAGAGAAAGATAAGAATGTTTTGTGCAGGGGAAAGCGTTGTGCCTGCTGATTTGGAGAGCCACGAATCCCAATGGTGTCGGTATTTATTCAGTGGTTTTCGTGCTTTACTGTTTTTGCCGCAGACAAGTTGAACTAATGTACCGGAAATGGATATAACAGTTGGAAATAGATATATTTAGCTTTACCTTTTACTCATGATGGACCACCAATCGCCGAAAAGTGGTTTGCTTCAGATACGTTCTAGATGGCGGTCGCGCGTCGCAACCCATTCACACAACCCCCTTCCCAAACTAACCATCCACCATGGTGACCTAAAAGCATTTCCCGCCGCGCTCAGTGGGATGGTGGCCAAGCCGTCTGCCGACAGTTTTTAATTCCAAGGTTTCAGTCCAAGTTGGGCTACAAGCCAAAAACGAAATTGGTCATAGGTAACACCAAACATGTATCTATCATGTAATGGATCGTGAAGAATCAGTACAGTTTCATAAAGCAATTTGCGGTGTGACGCAGTTAGAACTGAAAGTCCTACTTACCTGGTTGGCTACATTGCAGGAAGTCCTTAAAGAGCCTGCCTGCGTCCCATTCGAGGGGTACCAAGCTACTTGGGGAAATTAAAGTATGCTGGCATCCGGTTGTTCAGGCTGTGATCTGAGCCTGGGAGTGGTATTGAGAATTCCTTATCTACCTTCGTCGGAAGGCTATGCTGGATGGCCCCGTGACGGGTCGTCATCGCGAGTTCTCAGCACTGCGGAACAATGATACATTAAGGGTAAAAAAGCGAGTGTTAACAAGTCAAGTAGGACGGATAGAATGGGAAGAGAGAAATAGTGAAAAAAGGAAAGGCATTTTGGTGGGCTCACCAGAGTATTCACACATAGGACTACAGAAAAGACCCTGTATCATTTGGGAAGGGTAATACTTTTGGTGCACCGTTTTTATGTTATAGCGCATCTCAATGTACACAGGCTATATTTCGTGATGTAGATTAGCGCAACTTCAAGCCGTTTTTTAAACACAGCTAAAATTTGGGCGGAAACAACATAATTGGGCAGGGCGTTCTAAGACCTACGCACACGAAAGGAGTAAAAGTCTTAGATACATTCTAGCCAGCCGTATTACGTGGCCAAATTGAATTGATGGCCCATCAGGTGCGTGTTTTTTCTCATTAGCAATGGGCTGCAGTAGGTCATAAACCTGGTTAGAGTTCCTTAGAATCGGGTAGGCCAATATCAGATCTCCACGTAGGCGATGATACTGGCCGCAGTATAATGTTAGGGGTCTCAGCCTAATTGATATGGAGGGTGGAACAGCCCTTTGAGGTGCTTGGTGGCTCAACGCTTTGGGGTCCCGAAAACTGCGAGATCGTCCTTTGCTAAGGCTGTCAGATCTGGATCGCGTGTTCCCCATGAGGCCGCGCATTGTGTTAAACGACTGCAGAGAGGCAGACGGATCAAACCGCCCGAATACCCTTCGCAGTACACCAGCCTGTTGGTACTCTGTCTTCGACGCTTTCTCACATTGTGCTGAGCAACACAAAACAGCTTGGATTAACACCCCAATTTTGCGCTTCCGAATGACTACATTCAGGATGTGAGCTCCAAACTTGTATTTGATGTTCGGCTGGTGACGAATGTGGACCAACTAACACTTAGCTGAATTACGATGGAGCTGATTGTGGAGTGACCTGTTCTCCTTGAAGTGCACCGTGATCATCTCAGTCGGCAATCGCCAGACACATCCCAACTTCAACAGGGAAAAAACATGAAATCCAAAGTGATCAAACCTTTAAGGTCATTAATTAACACGAGAAACACAAGGCCACAGAAGTGATCTTTATGTAGCCACACATTCGACATTATTCGGGTCGGACAGTGCTCACTTATCTTTAAACTACAGTTGCTGATTCTGCAGGAAATTCCTGATCCATCCATGGACAGGATCTGATATGAACTGAACTACTCCAAGTAAGTGGATAAAAGGTTAGATCGTGGATATGAGCCACAACGAGATCAAGCGTCGAGTCAACATGTGTCCCGTAACGACTGTTATACGGTTCAGTAATGACGACGTCCGTTCTGATCAATGATAAACCGCAGATATTTAAGCTGTGGTAGGCGTAAACTGCACTTCTCTGGTCGCAGACGTATTCCGTAGTCCTTTATTCGATCCAAGATCTGCTCGAGCCTAAATGATAGCTTCTCTGGATTCGCTCCCGCAAATAAGATGTCATCTATGTAAGCTGCAACATCGTCAACTCCCGTGTGCATTGTATCCAATAACTGCAGACAAATAGCTAGCGCTATTTTAATCCTGAACATTGACCGGTTAAACTGAAGCAATCCACAATATGTTTTACTTGTCAACAATTCCTTTGAACCATCCTCAACAGCAAGCTGTAGATATGAGTCCACTAGATCCAGTTTTGCAAACAACCTACCACCTGAAATTTCGCGAAATGTCTTCTGGAACTGGTAGTGGAGAGTTGTGTGTCTGAAGGGCATCATTAAGATCAGTTGAAAAATCTGCACATACACGGATGGAGACATTAGTCTTTCGTATTACCACTATGAGAGCAGCCCAGTCAGAGTAATCAATCGGTTGTATGACATCTGTTATTCGTAGACGATTAAGCTGTTGCTCAAAACTGGTTACGGCATAATACGGAACTGGACGGTTTGAACAAAACTGATTTAGCATCTGTTCTCAACTACAATTAGGCCTTCATTTTGGTCACAGTCCGAGGCCGTCCTGCAAGACTACTGTGTATCGCTGAAACAACCACTGCAAGAAACGTCTGCTGGAGCCCAGAATCGATAATTGTGGGTGGAACGCTGGTACCCAGTGTCAGTTTGCACACTTTAGCAACAGAAATACTCCAAAAATTGAGCTTATCTAGCCAGTAAATACCATGAATGTTCAGCCCTGGCTGATTAGGGAGGTAATATATAGACTCAAACGTTTTCTCACTGTAGGTTACCAAACATCGTAGCTCACCAACCAATCCGAGAGTAGTTCCAGACGCACTGAGGGCAGTTTGTTGTGTTGGCAAATCTGGAGGAAGTCCGAAGGCTTCCCAAATGGATTGTGAAATGATGGTGATGTCCGATCCAGTGTCTAACTGAAGAGTTGCGGGATACTCATTAACACTCACTGTAAGGTAGCGCCTGCGGGATATCGCTTGGACCTGATGGGTATCAACATTGCTGTTGCTATCCTTCCTCTGTTTTGACTTCGAAGATCGTTTGTTGGAATTGTCAGGTTTAGTCGGGTTGTGTGGCTTGCAGAAACCATCTTTGTGACCAAAACGTTGACATTATTTAAATCGATGTCAGCGATAAGTGCACTGTGATGTGTAGTGCCATGCGCCACAGTTCCAATATGTTGTAGGCGGCTTTTTGGACTCCTGCTGGTTGCATCTGACCGGCCTAACATCCATCATGTTGATTTGACGCTGTTCCGCCATACTGGAATCATGCTTCAGATTAATCCGGGGTTGACATTCCTCGGCCATCTTCTGTAGGGTGACGTCTGGGTCTCTCCAGCTTGGTGAGAAGTCGTATGCGAATATCCGCTTCTGACGGAGACTGTAGAGCACAGATGAACATCAGACACTTGAATTGTGTCTACGTTATGGATGCCAGTTTAAAACGTTCGCACTGTCGGTTGACTATACCTGCTTAGGTAATGTAGTCATCCATGGCGTATTTGAAAAGTTTTAAACTATGATAGCGTGTGCTGAAGAGTGAGGAACGTTCGGCAAACATCTGAGTGAGACACTGAAAAATCTCATGGGCTTTTGACAAAATGTGATTTTTAAAACAGTCGTATTCCGTGGCCACCAACTTACAAAGCAGTGTTCGTGATCTCCATGCATCCCCCTTGTCACCGAACTGAACTCGAAATAGCGTTTGAACCAAGACTCAAATGTAACACCAGATGGAACGTCATGTTGGAAAAACTGAATTGCAAACATAAATGACTCAAAATTGGTTTGCTCATCATGCGGCGCCTTGTCTTTGGAAATCATCGAGAGTTTACAAGTCAGAGTATCGAGTAGGCGCAGCTACGAGGCTTCGAACTGCCTTTGCTGCTGGTGACGAATCGCACGGGGATTGTCTGTTGAGATTGTCATTTCAGTTGCCCATTCCGTCACCAGTTGCTATGACCTGAACTACTACAAGTGGGTAAAAGACTAGATCGTGGATATGACCCAGGTAGTATTTATACAACGAGATCAAGAGTCGAGTCAACATGTGTCCCGTCACGGCTGTTAAACGGTTCATTAATGGTTAACCCACTGATGATTGGCTGGGCGCTGGTACAATCTGATTGGATGGGAGGATATCTGGGATCGGGTCATGTGCAGCATTTGGCTTAGCCTTCCGTATATGACAAGATCCACAATTCCATAGGTTTCTAGACTCGGAAGGAGAAGGCGATGTTCCAGGCGGTTGACGGATTTGGGATTATACAAGGTAAACGACGTCGGTCCCGCCACCTTTGTCGGTCGCTTCCGTCAGACTACTACGTGCAATCAGGATGCTGGTTGTGCTTGATCAGTTTTGGTGGAAATCGTGTTGCTCCGGTGGTACGAAATTGCAGAGTTCTAAATGATGAATAAAGCCTCAGCCATGATTGCTTCCATCACCTTTGAGAGAAAAAGGAGGGGTCCACTAAGCGATAGTTTGCTGGATCCGAGCGACTGCCACTTATGAAAATGGGCGTGATTAGGCCGTTTCCACATGGTATGTGCAGTTTACTTATCCAAGCCCGTTTGGAAGAACTGCTGTAATGGTTCGGTCACCGTGGTTACTGCTACAGTCAGCATCCTCGGGTGGGTGTCCTTGATTCCGGGAGAACCGTACTTGTGCAGTGAGAGCAGTTTCTTCAACACAGATGTATTAGTAAAAATGATGTTAGCAAGTATTTGAATTGGGGCTATTGATATAGGTATGTAACAGTGGTGGACGTCTCGTTGGAACTTCAGGTGACAATTCATTCCTAGAGCGTTGGCTGCTTCTTTATTGCTCTGCACCAATCCGACTATCATGCCGTTAACATATGTATGTATGAGCCTTATGTTTCTGGCAGATTCGCAATACAGGTGTTGTTGGCGAGCCACTATGTCTTCATAGATAAGCAAGTTTCAGTGGTTACGCTTACCACGTAGTTACTTCGGCTTTCGGGACCAGGATGGGCTGCGTAAGCGCTCCAAGCTACAATCCTGTATGACTTGTGTTTTCGAGTTCTGCTTCTGATGAACACGCTTAGTTTCTGAAGTAGTTACGACCAGATTGCTGAAATTTCCAATATACTGAATTCAAGCACTGTCAGGAGAGCCAGGTCTCAAGAAGTCCTAATCGGTACTCGAAAGCACGTCTGTCAGGATATTGTACCATATGATGGCACTTGTTAGTCCAGTGTGTATTTTCGGATATTCAACGTAACACAAATAGTTATAAAGTATGGTTACATGATCACTTAGTCACAGTGAAGTGTACATCAATGGCTTGTTGATCATGAGTTCCTCGTTTGTATATACAAGGTTTATAACCGCTATTTCGTAGTCAACTACATACCTTGTCGATGAGGTGGTGTAAATGTACTTGCGATAGGTTGTTGCAGTTCGGCCGTGAATGTTTCACTGGGGGATGCCAAGGCGTCCAGGTCGTGCATGTTGGAATTGCTGGAGATAAGAAGGTGGCTGTAAGTTGGGAGTAAGCTTCTTGTCAATGCAGATATTAGGCGGGAATCCATTTCTGTAGTGGTCGATTTTGGACGATAAACGACTACCAAGAAGCAGTTGTCACGGCGTCTGTGACACAAAATGCCCCATAGGGAATCGGTGACCCGTGGCTCCGAATCATCCAGTGGTTCGCACTGTAAGTCGTTGTTATAGTACAGGATTACACCATATCTCCAGCTGGGACGATCGTTTCTGAACAGTGGCATTTCATTTATTGCTATCTCTGCATATGCAACCCCGGACTTCAACCAAGTCTTGCTTTTGGACATGAGATCCCAAGCGCTTGTTACGTGACGCATATGAAGAGCGGCAATTTCTCTGAGGTGGCCTTGGGCATTGGTGCACAAGCAGGAACGTCTTCGATTCTCAGAAGCAAATCGGATGACAGGTGGTTCGAATAATTGATTGTGCCTACCGTGGTATGCTCGGGTGCTAGCCATTTTCGGTGGTATTATCTGTAAATGACTTGGTGATGGGATCGGCGCATCGTACTTATCCCCACCGCAGAGCCTAGTGCACAGTGCATGAGGTGTGGTTACGGTATTACACAGGTCGACCCATAACTCTCTAGATCCGCTACCGGTGTGCCCGGTCTCCATTTCATTTACCTGTTGAGATGACACTTTTCATTGAGCGACAGTATTGTTAAGCCCCTTGAACCGGAGCTCGGTTGACAGTCTGTTCTTATGTGATTGTCAGTGTTCCAATAGGCTAAGTACCGACTGCCTGCGTTGAAGCTTTGCCTTCATTATCCTATGCCTACACCCGTTGTATCTTGCTTATCTAGACAGGCTTTAGAGGAGAGCAGCTACAACGTCTCCCAACAGCAGAAGCTCCATCATACAGCGCCACTGCTCATGGTCGAAAGCCGTTTTTTTCGTATTCGTCATGTTCCTGAGACTGAGGGACGCCGTGGACACAAATGCTTCTTGAAGCGATGTTTAAGCAGTGCTTTGCTAAGCTCTGCTTCGCTCCTTTGCGCCTGCTTCACGGAACGTCTAGAAAGACGTTTATCCATCTAGATTCGTTTCACAGACGAGCTGTTGGGAGCAAGACAGTTTCTACCTTAACGACAGATTTTAGCACAATCCGAAGATCTCTGGTTTCACTAAATTACTTGGAATTCGGGTAACGTGTGCTCCCGTCAATTTGGTGGGCATAGTTGGAACGCTGAGTAGGTTGCTTATTGTGTTCCATTGGCTCAGGTCGTCCATCTGCTTTACTTTCAAGGGATTCGACATTCACCCGGAACGTTGGTACATGTTATGGATAAGGCAACCCGTAGTTTCCGAGTGTCTTTCAGAAAACTATAGTCGTGGTTGGAAGGCCAGATGACCTGCTTGCAGCAGTGCAGCATCGCCTGTTATATTAGCCTTGATTTTGCGGCTGAAGCTGCAGCTACCGACTTTGGAGTACTCTTGGATGCAAGTGCATCCCAGTTGGCATTGATATCGATTTGTTTCCTGACTTTCGGGGAAACTGGTGAGAGAAAATGGGCCCATGGGAAATGGCTGAAAATTGGCTAGAGATTAAGAGTTCGGGAATGGCTGGGTGGTTTGGAGTAGTGGCAGATTGGTTACTTACCGTGTTTGCACGTGTCATGTTGGCAGTAGACTGCCCAGGTTTCTGGATTTGGCTTGCAGTGTAATTCAGCGGTTAGGCATGGGTCATACATACGGCTATGTTTGTTCCTGCTGAAGCAAGTTTTGTGCTAAATATTTGCCCAACCACATATGCCAGCCTTTCATACCTCTGGGAAAATACAATTGCCATCTTAACTAATGCAACGGTAGTAAACCTTACGCAAAAGCAAAATAAGTCTGTTCTGCTACTAATCAGCCTCAATGCACTTAATATCAGGTTCCCGCATTTGGCATAGAAATGGACGTAGCGGTTAGAACTTGAAGTATATGCTTGACTATCTTTTTGCACATCACACAGACGCCATCAGCCACACCGGAGCGACCGTTAGCGCCCATGAGATCACGTTGATTTGGTGTCTACAATAAGCTCACTCTTGACCTCAAGTTAGCGGCCAGAACCTTCCTTTCGGCGCCAGGTTCACTGTACTTAGACTGCCTTACTATTTTTCTCTCTCGCAGCAGTGCGCAAACTGCGTGATTAAATAACTGGTTGTCTAGCGGTTGTCCGAATTCATTCACACGAAGGCGTGGCGTGTATTGACAGGTTTGCGCTAAATGACAAAACCAAAAGGATGTGCTAGCTTCACATCAGTTTTTACTGGAGAACCGAAGCAAACTGTCCAGCAGCTTTTAGATGCTGCAACCTACGAAGATGGTTTCAGGATTGTTTAAGAGTCCTCAGTTTCGTTTTCCGAATGCGACAAAAGAGTACGGAACAGCTCAGGAGTGTGGTAGTCGCACACGTAGGTTTCAGCAACGAATGTGCCAAGGCCATGAACTGGATCCACGGTATGATTCACGCTAGTTATATTCAAGAGGTCGTGAACACTGAGTAGCGCTCGTCAAGTTATGATCTACACCAAACGTCGTCCTCATTTGTAGATAACAATAGTTACCTTATGACTCCACAGTGAATACCCCACATCTCGGTTGCGCTGACTCCGTGGATGCAGGCCTGGGAACGGTCAGGCGTGGGTGCGATCCGGACGGCTTGCGTTGAAACCACTGACGGTCTGTCTTGTAGAGGCTCGCGTTCATTTACAATGAAGGCAACTGGATTATTAGAGCATTAAAACAAGGAAGCCAGTAGCGAAAAATGAGGAATATGTCATTTTGCAGAAGCTCATTTGTCTTTCGCATCACTGCATGTACAGTTAAGATTATGCCAACCGCGGTACGTACTGGCATTCAAGTCTACTGTTACTGGCATTATGGGTTCCTGCCTAGCATTTCCTGCAAAGCACTTACACCAGAGACACTCACTACGTAACATGTTATCCGAGCTTGCATCCGTTCGCTTTACCGGAAGTATCTATGAAACCATGTATGCGTGCACACGGTCCCACCGTCTACCGGTTATCCCTTAGCTATCAAGCTTTTGTTGGACCAGAAAAGTTTACTGAACTACTTACTAACTGACTAAGAATAAGAGCGGCTCACGCTACCCATGTTTTCGATCAAGATGATCTCCGTCGTCTCCAAATTGCTTGTGACTGTCGTTCTACACAGGCAGACTGGCACTCGAGAAAGTCAGATTCGTTAGGAGCAAGCCGGGTTTCATTGAGGTCGGGGCTGCATTGACCACAACCTCAGTCAGCGTCAATTTTTGGAGCATCGCCATGTTTATTGGTGACTCACCGTTGTCGTGTTTTGCAACGCCAAAGCTGCCTACGATTCGGTGAATCTAGTTAGCTTGTTGGAACTGTTTACTGAAGAAAGGTGTGTCCGATGAATAGGTAAACATTATCAGAGCGCTGTACGCGCATATTTCGGGCAGAGTGAGGGTTTATGGCAAACTGTCGCCACCCTACAATATCTCCAACGGTGCGAAACAAGGTTGCCCACTGTCACCTTTCCTTTTTAATTTCATCATTGACGAAGTCATGGAAACAACGTTAGCTGGACACTAGCTAGAAGGTGTGGAGCTACTTCCTGGTGAGCGACTTCTTGACGTGGAGTATGCGGACGATATTGCCCACATATGTGACAGCACCCAAACATGCTAATCAGCACTGGAAACCTTAGCACTAACTGTCAATCCTTTTGGGCTATGCTTTGTTCGATCGAAATGCAAAGTTCTCCAAGGTTGGCAGGAACTTACCTCCGCACTGACCCTTGTGGTAATCAGCTAGAAGTCATTCAAAAATTCAAGTACCTGGGTAGCTATAATAGCGCCCATAGGATCGAAGATAATGTTAAGAACCGTATGGTAAAAACTCCAGGTGGTTTTGTCAATCTTCGCCACATTTGGTGCCGACGTGACATCAATCTCGGCTTGAAGGATAGAGTTTACAATGCAGCTGACTGTTGTCGACCCTCATATACGGTTGTAAACTCTAGCCCAGCAGGTCGACGGACATAAATAGGCTAGTCAGGTACGATCATCGCTGCTTTCGCAATTTAGCTTATGCCTGGTGGGAACACCGCGTGAGCAATGAGCGTGTTCGGCTTCGCGTATTTGGTGCAGGAAGAGTAAGAGGACCGCTCAGCACCAGGTTCTGATGGCTGCGTCATGCCAGCACACTGACTCTCGAGACGTGTGTTGTCTGCGCGCCGGGGGGGTGGTTGGAAGAGGAGGAGGAGAGGCCAAGCCATGACCAGGTTGAGAAAAATGAATACACTCACTACGAAGTTGACATCGGTTGGTGTATGCCGACTACCGTACGGTGATCCGAGGGACGATAAATACGTTTGGTTGGACACAATTAATGATATGGCGAGTAGTCGGCTCCAATCGCGTTTGTGTTGCAAACTTCTTTGCCCATTCCATTCCTCTTTAGACTCCTCCTCCAATTACGGTCTCATGAAAATGCTTAATATAATAGTTGACATTATGTTACTTGCTTTTCAAATCTTTTTGTGGTGTACTTTTGTAGTATTTTATCTGTTTTGTATTGCGGCACACTAGCCGAAGTGCGTTGCGCGCCCTCAAGTCACGTATATTAAGGATGATGAGGACGCATGTTTGCGTAGGCGGCCCAGATCACCAATGTTAGCCTGTAAAAACATTCCCTTATTTTCATAACTGAAGTTTCACTCCCCTAGAATGCATAGAGCACACCGTTTAGGGAACGGAGTAGTGAGGCGGCCAATGCAGCTTCAACTTTTCAAATAAAACAGTTGTATATATGTTA
This sequence comes from Dicrocoelium dendriticum, assembly GCA_944474145.2. NCBI lineage: Eukaryota > Metazoa > Platyhelminthes > Trematoda > Plagiorchiida > Dicrocoeliidae > Dicrocoelium > Dicrocoelium dendriticum. Next base: position 28,632,118 of record OX104071.1, on the reverse strand, counting down.
CTGAGAATGTGTAGGTGCCTTTCTCCAGAATCTTTACTTAGGGTATGCAGGTGTTTACCTTTGGTCCCATTGCTTATTTTATTGTCCATTATTCCCCAAGTCGTTCTAGCTGTACGGCAGCGAAGTATCAGTACGAACTACCGATGTTGTCCTGTTTCCGTTGCTGTTGTTATTAAGGCTGATGATAATGAACATTGATTTGAGCTGAATCAGGCAATCGTCGTACATAATAGCCGGATAAACTTCAATGAGAAAGCGTGTCTTTTAAGCAAAGATCGGTTTCTTTAGGTTCCCGATGCAGAATAATCCACGTCCCAATGAAGTAGTTTTATGAAATTATTAGCCAATCGTTTCAAAGAATGTTAAGAATGCATATACCTTCGGCATAACTGCATTCCTGACCTATGCACCGATTCCACTCTGTTATACTTTTCCACAGGAATGAACATTTTCGTTGCCTTTTTTCTGCTGCTTCTCCTATTGGCTGATTCTACACCTCAGGCGTCAACCAGTGTCCCTTACATAGGTAAGAACTGTTTACCTTTACTTTTAAATGAGTTATGTGTATGTATTTAACACTTGGCCAAGAAACAATTGGCGGAGTACCACAACACATAAGTAAAAACAACAAAAAGGATAAAAGAAACTGTCCGCAAAATGGTTTGGAGGGTTCATGTGTTGCGTCGGCAGTGAGTTTCCCAGTTCCCTAGGCCGGGGAAGAGGGCAGAATTAAGCGCCTCCACCCTAAGCATTTGGTCTTAAAGACCTGTTCCGCAAGGCAAGGGGAGCTTCATGCAAGTTTCTGAATACGAAGATCGTTGACAAATTGCTGGCTCATTCGCCTTCTTTGTGTTCTGTTGTAGTCCACACACAGAAGCCGGTGACCAACAAGATTGTTCGTTCGCCCTCCGATAGGTACTCACCACTGGGTACAGAAGTGAGTGGTTCCTGACCCTATGTCCGGTCACATTGCCTTTGACACAGCGCCGTATGAGCTCTTGTGGTATTTGATGGAGAATCAGGTGACCAGCCCAAAACTCCCTACACTCTGAAACGCTGCTGTTGATTGTCCGCGATTGCAAAGCAGACAAGACTTATTCGCAGTTACTTCCACAAGGAAGGCATTCCCCAATCCTCAACCTGGGGAAGTACCCGATAGTGTAAAGCTCCGCCAAGGGTTCGAATACCTTATTACATGTCACTGATAGCAAAGTTGAGCTTGCCCGGAGTAACGGCCTTGCTTACCTAAACAGATTTAATGACATGTGCGTCGCAAGTTGATTGGTTCTCTTTTTCATAAGCCATGAGAGTTAAACTGTTTTCCAAGGCGATTTGTTCCCTCTTGTAGTGCTGGATAGACCGTGTTACATCCAGTTGATGACTGGCGAGTCATACCAAGACACCGGAGTAGTATGCTATAAGGAAAGTTCGACTACGCCTACAGTCGTAGATAACCCTTGTTCCAGTATGGCGTTTCAGCAGCGCCTTTTGCCTACATCCGCATTAGAAGAGCCATTCAAATTGGCTGCAAGGCAAGTGAGGGCAGATTAATAGCAGAAAGGTAGATGTCTGTGTTTAAAACCGGGTATATATATATATATATATATATATATGCCGCGGTGGACAGCCAATGACATGGAGAAAGAGCATGAAGAAGGCAACCTCAAGTTTGGCGGCAGTTGGACCAGTCATTCTTCCAGACGGGAGACCACGAGATGCTGAATCCCAGTGGTTGCAAACATTAGATGTCATGGCCCACAACAGACATCAGCGGCTTCAACGTTTTTCTGCCATTTTCCCCCCCTTTAATGCACACAAACACTCGCGAGACAAACACAAAAAGAGCAAACTGGCGCGCGTAAAACTAAATAAATCGTTTTCCTTTTTTAGCGCGTTTTGTGTTTCCATTCTTTTTCTTTTGTTCTTTTGCCATGATTCTGATGGCACAATGTCTGTCAGCAGACTATATATATATATATACATATATATATATATATATATATATATATATATATATATATATATATATATATAGTCTGCTGACAGACACTGTGCCATCAGAATCATGGCAAAAGAACAAAAGAAAAACGATGGAAACACAAAACGCGATAAAAAAGGAAAACGCTTTATTTAGTTTTACGCGCGCCAGTTTGCTCTTTTTGTGTTTGTCTCGCGAGTGTTTGTGTGCATTAAAGGGGGGAAAATGGCAGAAAAACGTTGAAGCCGCTGATGTCTGTTGTGGGCCATGACATCTAATGTTTGCAACCACTGGGATTCAGCATCTCGTGGTCTCCCGTCTGGAAGAATGACTGGTCTAACTGAAGCCAAAGTTGAGATTGCTTTCTTGATGCTCTTTCTCCATGTCATTGGTTGTCCACCACGGCATATTTTCCAATCACTCCCTGTGAGTGAAAATAGCGCTTGATGTGAAAGGCGATGGGCTGGCATGCGCAAAACGTGCCCGATCCAACGCATGCGATGTCGGAGACTAAGGCTCTGAAGACTTACACTACTCGCTCTAAGCGCTCCGTCTCGGACCTCTGCGTTGCTTACATGGTGTTGCCACCACTCCCGAGCAATGCTTCGTAAACAGCGATTGTCGAAGACTGACAGCCGCTTCATATCTTTGGAGCGAATAGGCCAAGTCTCACAGCCGTACAAGAGTACTGCAAGGACGGAAGCATTGTACGCCCTGCCCTTGAGCTTGTGACTGACATCACGACGACGGCATAAGTGTCTCAGTTTGACGAATACAAGGCGGGTCTTCGCAACCCGTCGTGAGACATCGTCTTCAACATCGCCACCAGCCGTGATGCAATTCCCTAGATAAGTAAAGCAAGGAAGTTGCTCAGGAACATATCCAGCAATAATGAGCGCGGGTTCAGGCACCTGCTAGTCCTGGAGCAACGTTTTACATTTTCCCGGTGTGAAGCATAAGCCGTATTTAGAAGCTTCGATCGCTATGCGTTCCAAAGCACGCTGGACGGTTTGTGGGTCGTTCCCCAGTAAGGCGATATCATCGGCGTAATCGAAGTCCGTGACTCTGTCTCCAGGGAGGAGCTCAACACCGCAGTTCCGGACACCTTCCAGTGCTCTTTGGACAACATCGTTGGTGGCGAAATTGAGGAGGAAAGGTAAAATAGGGCAACCTTGGCGAACACCGCTGGTCACAGCAAACGAAGAAGAGGGCGTACCGTAAACCGTGGCTTTGCCCGACGTGCGGCTGTAAACTTCTTTCAGGATGGTTACAAACTTGTCGGGCACATCTTTCTTCAGTAAGCAGTTCTATAACGCCGATCTATCTACTGAACCGAATGCCACTCGGATGTTCAAATCAGTAGGATTGTTGGTCGCCGGTGGATGTGACGGGGTTCGAGATATTGGCGAAGCGTGCAGATTTGGTCGAGGCAGCCGCGGCCTGGATGAACTCCAGCTTGTTCTTTTGGGGGAAAACTCTTCTCTAGTCGTTGAAAGCCTGCGAAGTAGGACCTACATGAAGCTTTTGGATGCGATAAAGATCAACGGGTTTCCGCGGTACTTACAGCAATCGTCGCGGGAGCCTTTCTTGTGAATCGGAACAATGACCGATTCTCCCCAGGAGTTCGGGAAGTTCTCCTAAGTCCAAATGTTCGTGAACAGTGATAGGATTTCGCTGACGAGTATACTCCCGCCATTTTTGAATGGTGCCAGTGGTAGGCTGTCAGGACCAGCCGCCTTGTGGCGTTTCAAAGCTTAGATTGCATCTCGGCTCTCGACTTCACTTGGGGTGGTTGTGGAGGTAGGCCAGGCATAATCCATTGAGGCTGGAGGTGACATAGGGGCTTTGTTGGATGGTTGAATTGGAGAGCGAAATGCTCTGCCAAGCGACCTAATCGCCTGTGAAGGCTGGTGATCTTCGTGCTGTTTGATTTGCAAACCCTCTGGCTGATAGTGTGGGAATTGCAACCGATGGTCCTGATGATGTAAAACAGACGGCGGATTTTGCCAGCTGATGCAGCGGCTTCCATTGCATCACCTTGTTTTGACCACCCAAATTCACGATCAGAGCGAAGGCTTAGTTTCACCTGTTGCGTAATGGACCGGCGGTGTTTGTTGTACTCTGCGCCAGCAGGCACCGCGCGTCAGCAATCCAGCAATTTCGTGGTTCTTCACGAGATCCGGCTTTTGTGGGTGGAGCTAGCGAGGCCCCAGATGGACTAATCGGCCGACAACATGACTTATTACAGACTTGACCCGTACTGATCGACATCCAGAGTGAGAGAGAGCGAGATTTTCACGAAACCGTTGTTGATACTACTTCTTCACCATTGGATCCTCCAACTTGTAAATGTTCAGTCGGGTGTGTTTGGACCTAGGTGACCCACCGAAACACATGCAAACCTTCGCACATACCAGTGCATGATGGGTATCGACGTACGTTGACCAAAATGATCGGCAGTCGCGTACGTTGCTGCGCCACCTGCAACTTATGGCTATGTGGTCCTTCTGTGACCAGCGCTGAGTTGATGATGGGGGGGGTGCCAAGTGGTTTACTGGTGTCCAGGATGACGAAAGCTGGTGCTGGAGAGGAAAAGCTGATGAGCAGCACACAAACTGAATAGTTTCTCTCCGTTGTCTGAGCGAACGTCATCATATTCATGCGGTCCCCCGAGGTGGCGCTCACATAGCAGCAGCCGACCGACACGAGCGATGAAGTCTCCCGCCAAAACAATGATGTCTGTTTTAGGAGCCTTTAAGAGCAACTCATGAAGGTTCTGGTAGAACTATTCCTTGACTGTGTCCGAGCTACAGTCAGTAGGCGTGTAGAAAGAGATCAGGAAGAGAGCACGCTTTTCAACTCGACATCTGCTAACTTTACAAGAGCCATGAAGCCTCATCACATAAAGGCGACCATTGATCGGAATCCAATCAACCAGACCAGTCTCTGCTCTATAACTGAGGGCGATTCCAATACCAGCTTGCCCAAGTGCGGCAGACTCGGCGTAACCAGAGAGGCGAGGAAGGAAGCGGGTGCATGGGTGGAGCGGTGACGCTAGCTGGTAAACTGAGCTAGAGTCCTGGGGTCCCGTTTCATTCAGGCAGCACTTATCAATTTCTAGGGTTTCTAGCGTGCGTGTAAGTCCAGTCTATTGACCGATCTGCAGTAATGTGCGTACGTTGAAGCCTGCAAGTTTGAACTGCGTTCCGGGTTTCAGAAGCGAAGATGGGGGACTTTGGGACTGGCAGTTCTCTAAGCCAACACTGTGTAGTGGAGTTGGCAGATATCACGGGAACAGGTTAATCGGTGTAGGTGGGGTTGATCGCCATAGAGGAATCAGGTACAAAGGGGAGTGAATGATGCAAGGGAAATGTAGGTAAAATGGTGAAGTGTGTTTGTGAAGTTGGCATGGTAACATTAGTGAATGGCATCGTAGCAACAAGTCCATGGTTCGTCGGTAGGCGAGAAACTACCCCGTCGCCTAGGCCGAAGTAGGTAGGTTGTCTTAGGGGACCACCACCCCGAGTCTTTGGCTAAAGAGCCTAACACACAAGGCAGCAGGGCGAGAGGAGGGATTCGCATCCGTTGGGAGACGGTGACTGAACACTCAGTTCATACGCCTTTCTGATGACGATAAGCCATGCCAGGGACCCAACACTCCGGAAGTCAGAGACAAGATCCGATGCTCGGATTTCTTGCCGGTGTACAATGTCTCCAAAGGAGACAAAGGGCAGTGACTCTATTTAGTGGCAAGTCACATCCGCCACGTCGCATTGTTGTTAAGCAGACATTTGTAGCTTTTTATACGGAGAACGCTAGCCAGGCAAAAACCCACCACGTCCTGGAACACTGTCAGCGAACCATTCACCGGAACGGAAAAGTCCCGAACAGCCAAGCTGGCACCATGAGGAGGTTATTTGATGATCCAGGCTGAGGATAGGTGGCTCAACATTTTAATTTTACCCGTTTTTGGCATACCTGAAACATAACAGTTTAGTTGAATGATTGTATATGGATAACATACTTTTTGCAATAATAAACTGCAAAACGAAAGGTGCACCGAAAAGAAGGAGAGCCACTGAACAGTGAAATCCCTTCGGGTTGTAAATTAAATCCCATCAACCAGATTTGTCCCGAGTAGGCTCGGCACATCCCGAAAACACACTTGACAGTCGTTTCGCCGTATTTGGGCGTTCTCCCAGGACCCATGTGAAATCGTATCAGCCACGCTTCGCTCACAAGAGAGCCAGGAAGTCAACCACACATAAATAGTTGGTTGCAGTCAGCGTGATTTAGCAACCAGCTGTTATAGCGTGCAGTTGACCCCTACTAGTCTAAACACTGCTGTCAACACAGAAGACCGAATTTTAGCTATAGCACAAATATGCTCACATTACACCTCACACCAACTCACCGAAGTACAAGCCACGGGGTCGAAGTTATGTATTACGAAACTACTAGCTACGAGAGTGCTTGTCATTTTCTGAAGTAAACTGCATGGTAGGTAGTTAGGTAGAACACGATCAGTGCTGGAGTTGTTCACAATGAACAACCGAATGTGTGAGGTTCGGTTTCTGGCCTCCTGCACGATCAGCAGGTATTTCGAGGAACCCTGCAAATTGTTTTTGAGTTCAGTGTACTTTACAAATGACTGCCGTTGTGACTCAGTCAAAAACACCAAACACGTCTGATGTTCGCAACATATTGGGCTTTCGGATTTTCTCGGATTTGCTCCGTAACATCTTGACGTACTTCACTGGATTTACACGTTTACGTCTCGGTTCGACGAACGCTATCTTCCCAAAGCAATCTCTGGGGTATAATTTCGGGACACCTTGTTTCTACCAGGATGTACACAATTAGCCAAGTTCCACCGTTTTAAGCACAACGTTGCACAGTTACAGGTGCCAATCCCCGACCTTGAGCTCGATCGATAGATGATTCGTGCCTTTCCAGCATGCTCTCCATCGTCCCATTCTACCATTGTATGCAGCAGATATAGAGCTATTTACGTTTTCCTTCTCCATCAGGCGGCCATCAAAGTTTGCCGTCCTCCCTTTCAGTCGAGCCGATTAGCCAACATGCCCTGCACGAAAGCCGCCTACACAAACGGTCTAAACGAGATGCTCCACCTGCGATTGTATGACAGACAGATAAAAACACAATCGGCAAAACACGAGTGAATAGTCCTCGGATCTCAACTTGATGCTCGGCTGGCGAATGTTACCCAATAGCGACATCCGCAAAGAGCGAACCAGGTATCGGTCTTTCGACCGCAAAGGCTACAACCACTGTGGTGCGAAATAAAGTATTCTGTTCTACTGAAGCGTGTGCTGGGGTAGTAAAAGTAGGATTGGCATATTCTCCCTGTGCCAGTCAGTACTGTCCGAAATTCGCCAATGTATTTAAGTAAAAAATATAACACCATACCATGCTCACTTTAGTTCTACCTTGAGTGCACAATGGCTCCCTTGCAATGCTTGGTGTAGGCTTATCACCAAAGTTTGTTGGTCCACCAGCGGAAGTTGGCCTTCATTTAAATCAGATGTTGCTTCGTCAGCTGCGATAACAGTAGCGTTTGCACCTCATCCACTTCCACATTCGCTATCTAGAAACCAAGGAAAAGATCCACATGTTCTTGCACTACCACAACAAAGGGAAGCTTGGGAACCCCAAATCGACCGGTCATCACGAAGGACCTAAGCAAACACAGCACCGCCGCCCCTATCCGCTTGTCCAAGATATCAAATGTGGCAACCGCTGCAACCTTTGATGGACCAACAGAAACTAAAGTATCTAAAGGCCGAGCGACTTACGTAACGGCTAAATCAACAACCGATATCAAGGATACGGTGAAAACTTCAAAGGCATCGCTGAAGACACCCATCATCGTGCCTCTACATCACAGAGTACCAGGAGGAACTACGGTGCCATAACACTAACAGGCACTAACGTCCTTGAGTCTGAAGTAAACTTCTAATGGTGTAAACAAGAGAAGGGGCTAAGCCAGTGGTGTTTTGACCAGACGGACAAATGCGCATCACTTGACATACAAACTTGATGCACTACCGTGAGTCCCGACATTTTCGAGTAACACTGGGGTTCACAGATGGTATGTAGGAAATGCTTTGATGACATACCGTCTCCGGGGTGGAAACGGTGGGATCCTTGTTTTGCCAGAAGTTCCTCGGAGCCAGCGTCAACGAGACAACGTAATTCAAGCGACCAACATACGGGTAGCTCAGAGGAATCATAATCGTTTATAGTGTTTCCGAGTTACCGGCAGATAGCGACGAAGAAGCCAACGCTACTGATCCGGAAGAATAGTGGTACATCCGTGAGGCTCTCTGCTGGTGACGTGATACTTAATCCGATATCAAGGATACCCGTGTCGCCTCACTATAAAGGCAGTAGCTCGAGAATACTAAAAATTATGCTTCGGCTCCAACAGATGACAGTAAGTTAATGAGTATCCAGTGTAACACATTACCGGTAATACGATTAAAAACAGCCAATAGAGAACAGTAGCCACTCGAAGACATCAGAACATCGATTCGGAAAACTGTGTACTGAGACCAATAGCCATTGAGAAGGCTACGGTTGAACTGCATGCCGCATGTGCCTTTGAAACAGATCTGGCTTCACCGTGACATAACTGACATCAAGGTCGCTCTGCCTGGCATGTTCGTTGTTCTGCCCAACCGACCCAGTAAAGCAAGCGCAGTAACCCTGGACTTCTGCAGTGAACTTATGGAGAGTCCTACAATACGGTGCATGAATCCTTTTGGTATCCACTACATTTGAGAGACAACGACGCTTACTTGGTGGCTGTCCTTTACGTCCTCTATCTTCCATACCTAAGATGGACTTCCATCTGACATCCACACTGGCGACTTCAATATGCACGCTCTGGAATCCAAAAACATCCCAGAAGAACAGATTAAGGCGGATCAATAGAAGCTTCTCGCTAGTTATCCGTTCTATGCTAACATCAGCATTCCTACCAGATGCAGAGCCAGATAGGCGGTCTATACTAGATCGGATATTCACCAAAGATGAACTCATGGTCGAGAGTGTGATCCACGATGTCCCTCTGGAAACAGGGACCATTTAGTCTGTTGTGTAGATTACCAGGTAGACATTACCGAGGCAACCAGAAAAAGTATGCGCTGCGACACACTAGCACGACTTGAAGAGACAATCAACTCGATCTTCCTAGCAGACGGGGCACGGGTTATCGCATCGCAACATTTCGTCAGCCAGTTTAACCCTCTTGTTACGAAAGTATCACAAACAAAGATTGTCTAATCGAGAAATGTGGTCCCATATTTGCGAAGCATGACACACAAGGGTGTAGAGTTGCTAAACTCGGCCTGGAGAATCTCTCCGTGCACGCAGGATCGGCTGGTCTATGAGCTTCATCGTAATCACCGTACCAAACTTATCAGTAGAGTAAAATGGCGTAGCAGCCAAACTTGACAATACGTATGTTTTCAAAGCACAATCTGTTATATCAACATGTAAACAGACTGCGTAAGGTAGAACGGGGAATTCCCCCTGTTCAAACAGTGTAGGGGCTAACGATGGCCATGAACGATGCAGTGAATGCTCTGCGACCACAGTATGCTCCAATTTTTCGGTGCGTTCAGTCGCCACCTGACCCCGTAGCAAGTGGTGTTCCACTACAAACTCATGCGTTCAGGACAGAAACTGTACAGAAAAACCCTTGTGTATGCGTAAGCATAACTCGCGGGAGTTGACAATATTCAACTGAATTCACTTGTAGTGATAGGAGAGAGCTTGGCTGAGTCGTTGTCGCGATTCTTTTAACGCTACTTTAGCGAAATGTATGTACCGGCAGGTGAAAACACGGAATGATAACCAATACAAAAGGCAGATAGTCGTGTAGATCCAGTCAACTACCGTCATGTAGCTCTTCTACCAGTGTTTGCAAAAGTGACAGACGTCATTATGACCGATATGATAACGACCCGCTTGGATAAACTTGCCTACGTTGTACAGGAACAACATAACCGGCGACAAAATCGACCTTGCACGGTCCAGCTAGGCATAAACAGAAGATTTCTCAAGGACACCCGATCATTTAGACTATGCCATATTCCCTTCAAACTCCAACGTTTTGTGAGCGGCGACATTCTTGTAGAATGTGCCAGAAGCATTCTTTTCCACTGGCGCTTGGAAGCAAGAGTGCGTGGATTCCTGTTGGAGCGTGTCCAACTCGAATGCGGATCGCTACTAGGGACAGGGTTGTTCATAATGCACAATTGCGATATAGCCCACTTCTTAGCTCGAACTGTCTAGTCTCTGCCGAGGACATCATGGTATGGGTAGCGATCAATACACCAGATGATCCTGCACTACTTCAAGAAGATCTAGGTACAGTTTGCGGTGGTCAATCCAGAATCCATCTCGGTTCAGTGTAGATAATATGGAGTAATGCACTTAGGTCACCGCTTAGCATGCTGTTATAGACTGGGCAAGTATTAACTGCAAACGTCTTCCCGGAAAGAAGATCCGGGCGCTTCGGTTCAGGCCGCTCTAAGGTGTTCGAAACAGGCAGAAAAGCCATCATGAAGAGACACTCAAAACGTGGGCCTTCTGGGGCATGCATTCGGACGCTTCGACTGTCGAATTTTTAGCACATTCCATACTCATACAAAATCTCCAAATGGAATATAAAATGTACTTCTGATAACCATGTCTGGCGAGAGATCTCACTGCCAAGAACCTTTATGGCTTGTACGATTGAAACCACGAACAACATCTGAGAGTGCTCGTGCATTTCCACAGACGATACCAGCGATTGTGTGGGACCCAATTATAACTTATCATATACTGAGCGACCTCAACTACAGTGTTGCCATCTGCTGAGTCCCAGTGAAAACAGCACTGTGAGAGGCTACGATCTCAAGCTCGTAGAGCAGTACAGTCGTTTGGAATGCTATCGGAATTTAATTCCCGTACGTGTTTGCCAAGGGTGGAATACCCTCCCGAAACCTGTCACCTGTGCTCTCACGCTGCTTGAGTTCAAAGTCCGAATTGGTTACGCACTCATCTCTCTGGACCAAATCATAAGATTAATCGTCCACCACCAAGCGTGTGTCCAGTAGATTTTACTACCAGTCAGCTTCCAAAATACTTCACTTTTTTCACCTTTCCGTGTTCACCAAGTGTCAGTGTTTTTACAACTGTCCCATTTGTCGGCATTGCTTAAGGCTTTATAGTGAAGTTACAGTTTCTACAGAGTATAACTTGGTGAGTCCTTCGGTGTGAACTTGCTTTTTTGGCAGTTTTTCATTATTTTGCGATCTTCACGTCGACTATTCTACAGGACGACAATTTTAGGCTTTTCTGTTCGTATTAAGCCATAGTTCCATTGACTTTTATGGTATGTTTCGTTCACCAATAAATAGAGTTGACCTATCCTGTAGAATATACCTTGTCTACTGAGCCTTGGACTTTTGTATTCCTACGCGCGGCTGCGCGTGTGGTTGAGCAGACAAACTGTCGCCGTCTCACAGGCGAAGCAGCGCAGCAGTACAACACTTTACCAGCTTTTCAGTAAAAGTTGCAAATCCGTAATTGTTGCGGGCTGCACATTAACGATTTTTCTCCGGAATCCAATCAACCAGCCTTCAGCCTTGGAGCTTAGAATGATACCTACCCCAGCTTGACCGGTAAGTGCTGCACCAGCGTCTCCGGATGAGTGGAACCAAAAGCGAGAGGACAAGCCGGACGCAGTTAATTCAGCAACCCAAGTAAGGTCAAGGATCCTAGTTGCGGAGACACGACATACGTCAGTAACCACTGTGTCCAACGTGTGTTCGAATGCAGCAAGTTGACCTATTTGTCTTTGAGTGCGAACGTTGAACGCCGCCAGGGAAACGGGACAGCGTAGACTTATAAAGGACTATTGCCCATAGACATCCGATTGATGTTGTGGGAAGGTGGCTGCAGATGCTTCTACTCCAACGGCATTTCTGTTGTCATCGATTAATTAGGGAATTCTATGAAGAAACTTAGTAACGGGGGTCGGGATGAGAGTAAGAGAAACAGATGGAAAAGAAAGAAGGGAGGCGACAGCAGTAGCATGTTTTCTCTTACTTGCCTTGCTGTATGCAGCAGATAAGACGACCCTTGGTAATCTGCGCGACGGACGATACAGTATGTAGATAGAATTTATGGAAACTGTCATGGTTGTATGTGGGCTGAGATACTGCCAGAGCACCCAGACGTAGACGGGAAGACGATTATGGCCCTCGACCAAAGCCTCTGGCTCAAAAGCCTGTCGGCAAAGCAGCGGAGAGGTGGCAGTGATTTGGTTTTACAGAAATGGACGCCATCCAATTTCAAACTCCCAAGCTGGAGGACCAGGAGACTGAGTTTGTCTGACCTCTCACCATTGACCAACCTGGTAGGAGTAGCTCTCAAGGTGCCCGGAGGCACCACCCGGTATAGATTAATGGGTCAAGGAGATACGCAAACCGTCGCACTACGTTAAGATCCTTTCTCGTTGTGACGGTGCAGTTTGAGTCGGTGCGCTACGAAGGCTTGGATTTCTACGCTCTGTATAGATCCCTTGTGTCGCCGCGAAAATATTTCAGGGAGTGGGACCATAATGAAGTCTGCCGTTCTATCACGCGGCAGTCCAAACAAAGCTTACGCAAGGCTCGCGAATCCCGGTGATCACTACGCGCTTCCGAAATGGAGGTCTCTGCCCTATCTGATAATACTAGCAAGCTCATCCAGCTCATTTGATCAAGTGGTCACAGGAAGCCTCGTGCCAGTGAGACTATTTAGGAAGCGGATGGTTCCCAGATCGCCAACGGAGACGTTTGAATCCATGGGCCGAACACATTCATTACCAGTTCACGTGGCTTCCATTGTCCACGTTTATGCTCTGCAAACCCATCTGCCTTACCTGGGACGTCATATTTGACCCAACCAGCAAAAAACAAGTTTGCCTTGAGATTCGACACCTAAAGCGAATCGTGGCTGCATGATTTCCCCAAGAGCCGTTCAATTATGACGGCGCAGTTGTACTACTACCACATTTATGTTACATCATTACAACCACAAATAGAAAAAAGGTATTAAAATGGACCAGGGTTGCAACAGATTTAAAAGAGATAGGGAGATAACTAAAGGTTCCATCAAAGTAATGTGGCCATTCGTGGAACCGTCTCCTGGGACCTTATTGTTGTTCAAAATCACGCATGAAGAAAACGTGCCTACTTCCTGGGGTGAATCAGTTGTTGTCCCGATTTTAACGAAGAGTGCTCGCATTCAGGCGTTAATCTAATCTAATTATGGTTGCCTCCAAGCGATTGGCATCCATTCTGCATCTTAGACTATCCCTGATTCGTGAATCATAGTACCGAGTGGAACCATTTGGTTTCCGCTCTGGCCGTGTGTGCACGGATCATAACTTCACGCTCCGCTAAATCTCTGTACACCATCTCTACTAGAAGCCAGCTATCATTAACTTCCTAGACATTCGTGCTTCTAGTTCGGTTAATCGACCTAAGCTATGGTGTTCTTTGTTAAGGAACATGGTCCCGGAAAAAGTATATCTCCATCCTACGTGCACATTACTTTCACGTCCTCGGTAGTGGGAGAGTGTACGATAAGCTCTCTTCATCGTTCGCTGTTACTTGCGATGTACGATACGGTTGCCTTATCTCTCCACCACTCCAATTTTGCGACTGAAGGTGTCATGTCGAAAGCTTTGGAAGATTAGCAAATTTATGGTCTGCAGCTACCACCGGTTAAGTGAAAAAGCGCTGAACTTAATTTATGCTGATGATATCGCCTTGCTTGGTGGTGACTCGCATAGAATGCAAACCATCCTGTACCGTTTGGCGAGTGAGGCGTTTAGTTACGAAGTTGCTTCGTTCTGTTAAAGTGTAAGGTGCAACCTTAGAATTGACACGCACCCGTTCCCATGCTCACCCTTGAAGGTAGACAGCTTTAAGAGGTGGGTAGCTTTGTCTAGCTGGGCAGCCGCGTGTCTGCTGGTGACAACAGTGAACAGGAAACTTCTCCCTGCATCGCCAAAGCTTGGTCGGCCTACGTTGATCTGAAACACTTGGGGCGTCACCGGATGTCTCACTCTTGGGAAAGGGTCGTGTTTACAATGCCGCCGTTTTGCTTGTGTTGGTACATGAAAGCGAGTCGTGCTCGGCTTGCGTGGGTGACGTACGCCGATGTGGCTTTTGACATTAGGCGATGACTGAGGATTTCTCGTGTGTGGTGGCAACAAGGTATCCGCAGTGGTGAAGTATGACGTTGTGTCTTAGGGATGCTAGTATACCGTTCAACAAACAACTTTGCTGTGCGGGTCAAAATGGCCCAGTCACCTCCTGCGTATGTCATCTGAGCATTTGATGCACCATTCCCTGCTCGCTCGTGTAGGGAGACCACGCGGTGGTAAGCCGCCCACCTACCGACGGCATGTGAGTTCGCTGATTTCACATTTAGCTTCGTTGGATTCACAAAACTGCCTGCGTGAAAACTAAAAAAGGTATAGTGCAGATGGCCCGAAGTGCTTCAGAAAATAGTGCACAACCGAAACCAGTAAAAATAGTGTGTATAATGGTTTGGATTCACATGTTTAACAATTAACAGGGGGGAAAGTAAAAAGAGGCAAAAAATAATAACAAAAACGCGTTCCGAATTTTTCTTGTGGCAATAGTTACTGCTTCCTTCCCTTACTTTCCATGCTTTTCGATCGAGCTCTCTATACAATAGATTGCTCAGTATATATATATATATATATATATATATATATATATATATATATATATATATATATATATATATATATATATATATATATATATTGCGGGCACGTCAAATATTCCCGCAAAAACGCGCCAGAAACCCCAGCAGAATGGCTGTGGAAAGCGAGGGTCAATTCCTCACCACAACGCAGCAGAGCTCAGCCACTCCGAGACGCGGCCCAAACTGCGCACCTTCTGACAATGGTCATTTACAAACTACCACCTCTTCGTGGTGACAGTTTTCCGTAACTTAATAACCCATAGCACTCTCTGTGATTGCCCTTTGTCGGTCGTAAAAGAGCCTACAGAGGACCACTTGTCTTTCTTTCTCTTCGCCTCAGTTGAGAGTCGGTCGGATCGCGTGATTGCGTGTGCATCGTTAGCTGGCCAGCCTTCGCGTCTAAGCCATTAGAGCGCGTCTATCGTAAACCCCCCTCTCGTCTGCGTCCGTCCGAGGCTCGGCGTCTATCCGAACACGTGCGGCTAGGATCGTTAGCAAGCTCGCTCAATTATCCGCCTCACCGGCTAAGCCAGCGTCATCAGGACAGCGCAACTACGTTCGAGTGGTCAGCGTAGCAAGCAATTATCGTAGGCGTGCCAGCGACCCTCTTATCAGGCAATTACGCAATTATCTCAAGAGGCGGCGTTCACTCAATCCATAACAATATATATATGCTTGTAATTGTGTACGTTTAGCTAGCTCATCCGAGGTGTGCAAAATAAGCGTGAACTCGCTCGTGGGGCGCTGAATTGCGACTGTCGACTCCTGAAATTTATTTGCTTCAGAGTGGGTCCCAGTGACCGAACTGCCAGAGGTTTACTTCGAACTGAATTGTGATCCAAGTTGAAATAGCTTGTGGCTGTCTAGCTACACAACGGTTACACCAAACCAGATCAATGAGAACAACGTTCACTTATGTGCAATCGAACTGTGATAACCCTCAGAATGTCACCCACTATTGCTTTTATTACTGGATCTACAGTCTGGTACTGTCTCCAATAAACCGAACCTAGCAAAGATTAGTGACAGGGCAACTAGGAAAATCTTCAATTCCTCTGCCTAACCTCGAAATTGAGCATAAAATTCGATGGCCCGATAAAAAGTGCACAATATGACCCTCAGTTGATCGCAAATACTGACTCGATTTCATTTTTATCCTTTGCTCCAAACGAAAATATTTCGTGCTTCAATTTTACAGTTTGGTCGTTTTAGATGAAAATGGTGAGTTGAACAGACGCTTCCCAGCGATGGTTTGGTAGGTTACGGGCCACGAATGTTTGAGAAAACTCTGGCATTGTTTGAACTCGGCAGCTTAAGGAATGATGTGATGAAATTTGGACACCACCAGAACGTCGGGATATATGGTTCCCGGTCGCACAAACATATACACAGCGAATAAGAGCGCAGACTGGTACCAAGCGCCGGTGGTCAGGCCGTATATTCAAACCAGCATAGAAGTGGTTAACTTGCAACGAGGCGGACATGTGCACCTCTGACAATAATGTAGGTTTAACTATTACGAGAAAATTTCGAAGGCGTACGAAGGCCTGTAGGATTTTCGAGGTGGAGCTCCTAAATCAACGGGGTACTGGAATGTTTCGCGCAGTGTCCAAAAACAAAGTAATCAGATAAACAATCTTCCAAGAATAACGATAAAGTAACAACTCCCCAGTAGCTAGTGTAAAATCGGTGCTCCTTCGAGAAACAACAGCGGCAGATTTGAAGTCACCGCCAAGAGAAGTACCGGTAGAAAATGGCCTATCCAACTATAGTACTGTAGTTTGTAGAACAAGACTGGATAATTTAAGTGCTCTAACAATTTGTACAAAATTAGTGAAATGATGTCGACTCCCACCAAACTGTCATCATCACCTTAGCTAGAGGTGCAAAACACCTCAGCTACTGTGCCGCAATACATCAAAAGTAAAAGGAAAAATACAACACATGCATGTCGGCTGAGCAACCAGTAACGGATAGGCATTTTTCCGGAAAGCTACTAGCCGGCTACTACGCAGCAAACTAACCGTCAACATCTTCGGCCCGATTACCTGGTGAGCGCGAAATGTTGATGAAAGCAATGCCGTATTTATGCTTCTATGTTGTGGTGTTCCAGCTAGGTCATCATTCAACCCGAGATGATAAATTCCTTGCAGTATGAGGATGGGGAAGTGACGTTCCCGGGTGTGGCAATTCGCAATTTCAACACGACTACTTCCTATGGGAATAGCAGCAATTGGCTGAAGTTTGCACTGACAAATTTTTTCTACTAAGGCGGACTGTGGGTACACAGAACGAGTAGCTTCTTCAACATAGCTTCTGTAGTGATTATGTCGAAACGATAGTAACCGGGATAAAATTTGTGCCGTTACCCTCTGGAAAGAATGGGAGTGATGAAGTCACAATGGTCATTCAATTGCTTATGGGGTATACTCATTAGGCATAAGGAGTGGTGCGATTCCGCATATACTCTTCGAAGTCAGAAATCTTCAGTCAGACGAACGGAAGAGTTTGTGACATACTGTGCCATGTAGATATTATATCAGTTTCTTAACCAATGGACTTTGATAGGAGTGGAGCTTGATTATTTCTGAGACCTACTCGACAGTGAAATTAACAAATTTGTGACGCTCACTCACGGTTGGAGGAAGCCGTGCTGCTTATAAGTGATGATGATGCCGTTTTCCGGGTACATCATCATCATGTAGGCGACGACGTCCGGTTACTGGGCATAGTTACATGGCCCACTCCTAATTCTTATTTCGAAAAGAGAATTGAATGATGAACAAAAACCGCTTAGTTCATTGTAGGGTCTTGCAGTACCCGCCGTGTGTCTAGATTGCAACACACTATCTAATTTGAAGCCAAGGTTTACTTTGAGAAAGCCTCTGTCATTTGGATAACTGGGACCCCATCCGAGGTGAACGGTTGCGGAGCTGTTCGCTGCAGCGTCAGCTCAGGACATTCCCACCTGGATAGCAAATAAGGACGAAACCAGTCGTGAAGTGCAACGTAAGTATAGAACAGCTCGAAAACCATATAGCTTTTGAGACTAATGGCAAAGTGCCAAACTTGGATGAAGATGCCGAGGTCTATTCACCAATTAGCATAACTTGTCTTGATGAATATAGCCAGTCTGGTGAAGTGGCGGCACAAGTGCCAACTTGCTATTTAACCGACGTGTTACGCCAATCAAAGCACAGTTTCAAAAAGGGAGGACTTTGTAATTGTCCAAAAACTCGTCCCGGTTGAAGTGTCTGGCGTACACCACACGTGGGTGAATGTGTAGTGTGCAGCCCTACTCACGTGCCCGTAGGTCCACTGTGGTTCAATTTCCAACATCTCATCCATCCAGTGATGCAACACCTCTATTCCTTTGTTCACCTTCTTCCACTATACTTCTATCATGGTTAATCCCTCTGGTTAATGCTACGTTGCACGGGTGGTAGAAAGAAATCAAGAGTTCGAACTCCACGGATTTCTACGGTCATGTGGCAACTAACTAATCGACTGTAGCCATGGTGTAGGGGTACGGACGTTAAGAATCACACGGAAGACTGGAAAGCCACAGAAAAGAGGGAAGGGCAGAAAGGAGCACAGGCTTTATGAACGAAATCAGACGGCGAAACACTGACTCCATAGAACATCCTAAGAACGCGCGGGTCTGAGGCAAGTTGAACGGAGATGATATTGGTCGAAAGGACAATATATCAGACAAAGATACCATTGTCAGTGTCTCCAAGATTAACCATAAGCAGAATAATGCGACAACAATCAATCAATGCAGGGGCGGTATAACTAATCCAGGCTAGTCACAATTCGATTTACGGAAACGATGATGCGGAGTCAAACTGGTAAGAAAAGGTAACCAACTGGGAACGAAACGACGCACGCATGTGACAGCTAGTCGTTTCCCACGTGTGGTGTGTTATGGGACGGAAACAGACTCCTAAATGTACGCCTGCGTGAGAGCTTTGTTAACCGTTATCACGTGCAATAAAGACTGCTTTTTGCTGCTCCGTTCTTGCAACAGTATTACAATTTTGTAATTTACAACAAGGCCACATACTCAGCGCATATCAGTCGTAAGCCATAATTACAAAATAGCGGAAATGAAGTGGCTTCACTAACACTCTGTACTTAATCTATCATGAGTATTTAGTGGGACATATGTTGGGCCTCCCTATACCACCCGTTCAGCATATTAGTTGAGAATAGTATTATGGTGCAGACTTAGATCATAAGTTATTATCCTCAGTGTATCCGTGCTTTCCCACCGGTCTCATAAACGGAGCGAGCTCTATCTACCATTGCGGATATTATGGGAGCTAAGCGCAGATTGTGCGTTGCAGACGTCGTTATGTCTCACGGTCTCTAGATAGTTGACTCATTAGTTGCGTCCTAATTAGAAGTGGTAGCGTAGACCTGTATCCTACACCCTGGTATACTAGCGCTCATTAAGAGCTCGAGGGAAAACGAGGGAAAATCATCTGACACGAAGTTCTTAGAGAACAGTACGTTAGTCCACCTACGATCTAGGTCACAAGACAAGTATTCTCTAGAGGCGAGGAGCAAGTACAGAGAAATATTTCGCTCCATCGCACGGCATAATTTGAGAGAAAACAGCGGCATCTTTTTAACTGATTAATTCACGTTATCCTGAAACGCTTCTAACCAGCTATCACGCATCTCACCCAATACTTTCCACTGCTACATCTTCTGCAAACTGTAATGACATGCGGGGTAGGATACGAAAAAGGCACAGCTAAGTAAGGTTGGCCTGCTTTGATTTTCATCATTCATGGTCTCATTAGCACTAAGGACAATATGGTTTTCAAGGACGAAGAAGAACAGGAAGAACAGGAAGGAATGGAAATCACACTGATCCCAACTTAGCATCGGAGATTTATGAGACGATGTCAACATTTGATCAATTCGCATTTCGATCACTGCCTTGGTAGATTTGAGCTTGGGAAGTTCCGATATTATGTAAACACTTTGTAAGCCCTCACACACATCCCGGTGCGGAACAGTATACTGATGTTGTGTAAAGTGGTCTACGAATGCTGTGATGACGGTAACATAATTAGAACCGATTGTATGCATTGCTCAGTTACTAGATCAATTAGACCCAGAGTGATAAGCCATAAAGAGCGATATGGTGCATATTTAGTCACACACGACAAACCAAACGGGATAGATAATGCACACTGGCGCTTTTACCGCAGCTCACCGTAGTTGAACAAATCTGGCCACCTCAAGCTTCCAAGGGCGCACTCATGTTTGATCGCTTGGTGTAGCTTACCTTGATCCAAAAACCTAGTATTATTGCTAAAGGGATATCCAGCGATTGTGCGACTTGTCGAGATTCCAGTTTGACAACTGTGGTCAAAACACCGGACTGAGGTGAACTCAAGTGCTTTGGTAAGAGTTGCCGTGTTAGCAAAATGAACAGTGGCAAAAATGAATTACTTTTAAGGACAGAAGATAAGGCCTCCCAAGTTCTACCTGGTGCATTTCTACCGCGTGGTCGTACTGACTCCACGTTACTACCCACCTATCAGGCCGCCAAAAAATAAAGAAATTTCTTACCCAAAATTATGAACACTAGGAATTACCAGAATTCGATGAAGATAATATGCCCTAAAGTACAGAGTCAAAGGCAAACTCTACCAGAAACAAATTACTGGACTACCTGAAACAATGTGAATCCATCTCAAATAGGCTAGTTTGTTTCGCATCGTCTGCCACCCAAACTCAGTTCACTGTAGCGATCCAAGACTTGTGCAGGTGACCTTTCAGTCGGGTGACGAAGCGGAAACTGCCCTCTTGTTAGCTCAAGGTCTTCGCGATTCGTCATACGCGTTCGTATATTCCCTGACATCCCTTGGATTGAGCGTCGGAAACGGAAACAAAACCGAAGAATACCGCGAGTAAAACGACGAGAGCTATCTTTGTTCATGGTCCTATTGAACTCCAATCTTCCGGGGAGCAGCAAGCCCAAGCTCATGGCTTGGAAGAGTGGCGCTACATCCGCAAAGCCCTCTCTCTCCACGAGGTGATTGCAAACGCAACGTTCAGAGTACCAATATCACCCAACTATAAAGGATGTGGTCCAAGGATACGGAAAGTCCCGTTTTACTTCAACGTAATGATTGAACGAGCTCTAGGAATTTTTCTGTAGGTTCGTCGCAGTTAGACACAAGCAGACAGCCACTACACATCCATGCTCTAGGAAACTGGCCTAGTTTACACACCAAACAGCCATTATAGGTACGTCTGAAGGCGGTAAAATCCAGTCCACAGTTGGCTGGGGGACCCAAAAGCGGCGAGATTTTGTCGCTAGACCTTTTGACTGCATATCCGAACCGAAGCGAAGTGCAACACTCCAGCCGTACTAAGAGGAAGCAACAGGCACTCAGATGCAATTCGCCTCTAAATATTAGGTAATGGGTGCTGTATTCAACAGCCAGAGGCTGCCCCCGGGTGGTAGGCCAGAGCTACACCCAAAAACAATTGTCAGCCGGCCCCATGCAACTTGGAGTAAATTCACGAGAAATGTTCGTGTGTTGCAATAAGCTTCCGGAATTCATAGCTCTTGACTGAATTTATGAAAACTTACTAGGTACTACCTGGTACGCTACAATTGCGCAACGTCCGACCCACTGGGGGTGCGGTATAATACTTTACTGCCGTTCCAATCTACTCATCAATCGTGTAAGCCACCCCGGGGGTTCAAACAGTAGACGTCTCATGGTGCTGCCTAAACATAAGGCAGGACGATGCATGTTCATTGACCATTGTATGCCGCCAACCGGTGTCCACTTTGGGTATGGACCAGGCTCTAGCCTCCAATGTGAAGAACCTACTGTCACGATCTTACAGCCACGTTCTCCTGATAGAGGATTTAAATTTTCACAGCCTAGTTCCACCGACCACTCTCGGTGAGCGGAACTTCAAGAGTTAGCCGCTGGTTCCTAGTTGTACAACCATATGGCTTCTCAGAAGCGTTTTAGGACAGGAAACAACCCGCCATCTCGGACCTCCTTTTTGCCAACGAGGAATTCATAATCGACGTAGTAACAACGTGCACTCCTTTCGGCCGCAGCACACATACGACTATTGTTTCGCTGTTTGTGCTACGCAGAGTGTCTGAAAGAAAGTGTTGAGGAATCTCATGTGGTACCCCACTATGATGACCTGTCCGATCTTAATACTGCCACAAGCTGGTTTTTCCTGGCCGAATGTTCCTCTGAGACCTGCGTGGAATTTATCTATGGCTTCAGCAGGATTGTGGCAAGTACGTCTGAAACTGAAATTCACCGACCCAAAAAGAGTAAGTCGTTCCTAAGGAGCCGGACTTGGAAATGCATGAGAGTCAGGGACTCGGCAAGGCTTGCCCACATAGACTCTCCGAGCGAGGAAACCTGGGATGTTTATATAACACAAGGGAACCACTGCGTCCTGAAGAATAAAATATAGTACCAATAAGACCTGGTGGTAAGAGTATGACTTAAATCAAACTTGTGATACGTATAGGTAAATAAATTCCGACGGGTTAAGTGCGGAGTTCCTGCTCGGCACACAGCGTGTGGGTTAGCAAAAATGCACAAGAGGAGCCCAAGGTTCATATACAGCAATATATCTGTATCTTCCTAAGTGCATACTCACCTTACATCCGCTTACGCAGATAATACCGTCAACAGATCTTGACCACCTATCATTTACAGTCACAACTGTAATGAAGAGGCTGATGTATTTGCGCGAGTACAGCTCCAGGGGTGCAAACGACATTAGCCCGAAGGCGTTGAAAGTGGCTACCTGAGTTTATCAGAATCGTTCGCAACACCTTTCTAAAATAGTAACGAGATGTATGTCTCCACGATGTGAAAGCACCGGATCATCAATCTAATATATAAATTTTGTAGTCGCGCATTATCAGAAAATTATCGCTGGATTCAATACTTCCAGTGGTTTTCAAGCTCATGGAGCTCATAGTAGCTGAGGCTCTCATGGGGTAACTGGAGAGCAACAAAATTCTCACTCCGGTGCAGCACGCATTTCGCCAACAATACCCTGTACTACTAACCGGTTGACAGCTTGTGCATTCTCGACGGCATCTGTGGATGTCTACTTCGGCTTGGGCAACCGGGTAGTATCTCGCCCTCTAGGAAACCATGGACATTGTTGTGTTGTGTTGTGTTTTATTTTACTGTTTCTGTACCTTCGTTTGAATCCCATGGTTTCTGATGGCATTATGTCTGTTAACAGACTTTTGCAAATATATATATATATCTGTGGATGTTGGTGTAGCAGTAGATGCCGCTTATCTAGACTCTTCAAAGGCATTCAGTAGTCTGGACCATCGCATTCTACTGCACAAGATTCAGAAGTATTGAAGCGCTGATCAAGTTCGGGGATGAAAAACCAACCTTCTGGTTCAACATCACCTGCATTTGATGGTTCGCTGCACTCTATCCAACCCTATCGAAGTTCAGTGCGGCGCACCTCAGGGCTCAGTCCTGGGCTCCGCCTGTTCCTGGATTTCATAAATGATCTCGCGATGTTGCTATCTTCGAATTTCCAGGTATCTGTCTATGACCTAAATATACGGCGAGTTCACTACAGCGTGGGAGCACACAGCACTACAAGATGATCTGAACAAAGCGTACGCATGGTCCATGGTCCATACTGCAGTTCAAAGCCGCCAAGTGTAAAGATTTCAGCGTGGCCATCAGAATACTCAAATTTACTGACTATGGCAACCCATTCTACAGGGGGCTTCTTATGGGTGGCATTTCAGCTTGCACGTGCAAAATGCCATTAGTTGTTTAAGACAGACTGAAAAGGCGTAAAATAAAATAAACCGGAACATCAACATCGCTCCTAGAGCATTCGGAAAGCGCGACACTTCAGTCCTTTCGAAAATGCTTGGCACGTACGTGCTACTGCGTGCGGAATACAATGAACAATGATTTATCACGGGTAAAAAGCATGTGCTTGCCAAGTCCGGTATGATGTTTGGAGTAAAAATTAGAATTTAAAGGATCATCGTATAAATAAATGGTTATTTTATGAGTCTACCGATTTAAACGCACTACTACAAAACGATAGTTTGTAGTGGTACACACTCAAACTAGTATAAAGAGTCATTATAGTTCAGTAAACGCGTGAGAAAGTAAATAGGAAACAACAACGATCACTCGTATGTTGCTTCATTTGACAGATGTGTCACGTTAATCCAGTTTAGATATATCCAGGCTACTCACTTGGATGTTTCTGCGTGTATCCTCACTGCCAGGTTGCGGAAAGGGTCGTTAAGCACATGGTTAGGTATGCGTTATTTCGTCCTCCGAGTGCTACGGACTCTACCAAGTAATGCAAGTTGAAAAGCCTTTCGTCATGGCGTTTTTTGAATAGCGTTAATGTAGGGGCAAGGATAACGTGAGTCGGAAGGACATTCCAGGCAAGGGACACACGGAGGGAGAAAACGTTTCCTCGACAATCAAGTCGACTATAGTGCGTAGCCAGTTTGAGCTGATGGCATCTCAGGTTGGTATTTTGTCACAGCTGCAACAACTTGCGACATTGGTTAGTTGGGATCGTCAGTAGTAAGCAAACCATGATTAGGTCTCCTCCCTGATGTCGATATTTACCACAGTACAATCTCAAGGATTGCAGTCTGTGCTGGTAGGAGAGATGAAACAATCCTCTAACGAGTTTGGTCACTCTACGTTGGGGAGCTTCAAGTGCATGGACAACGGACAGGGATGCCAGGAGTGGATCGCATATTACACATGAGACCTAATGTGGGCGTTCAGCACTTACGGAAATATTGATGGCTGAACATTTCTGAAACCTGTCCATAAGAGTCCAAGGTGTTGGCTGGCTCTTTTTGATGCCTTTTCAGCCTGTTTTGGGCAGCCAAGACCGTGCTGCACGATCACCCGGAGATCGTTTTCTTGGAAGCACGTTGTAACTGCTGGTCCCAAAGTCTATATTCATAGATAAGCTGATGGCGTATGAATACTACTTTGCACTTCTCCACGTTTAACTGGAGCCGGTTGTTGGATGATCACGCATAAGTCTTGTGATCACCCGATGTCCTTATATCATGCTAAATGTTGATATCATCTGCAAATAGTAAGGAATTCCATTACAGTACATTGGCAAGATCGTTAATGAAGGTTAGAAATAAACGTGACCCAAGTACCGATCCTTGTGGCACTCCACACCGGACGTCGATTCGGTCGGTAATGGAGCTGTGGACTCCCAAATTTAGCTGTCGTTGAGCGAGGAACTTGCCGATTTAACGGAATCAAAGGGTCACCCATTTCCTAGCTTCGAAGCTTGTGAAGGAGAATACGGTGGTCCAAACGATCGAGAACTTTCGAGAAGTCCAGGGAAATAACGTCGACTCCCACTCTGTCATCGGCTGACTCTGTCCAGCTTGCTCGGCCTACAGCAAGTTTGTAGTGCAGGGTCGATTTTGGCGGAATCCATGTAGCTGTGACACTAGAATGTTGTTGCTCTTAAGATATCCCGTGAGCGCCTCTGCATTTATACGTTCCATTACTGTGGATACTAGGGAGGCGAGTGATTGGACTGTAGTTCGAGGGCTCCACACGTTTACCACTTTTGTAAACTGGTGACCAGTCCATGTTTCCACATTTTGGTTACCTGCATTTCATCGAGACAACGTTGAAAGAACCGAGCTAATGGTTTGGCAAGGTTCATGGCCGCTGTCTTCAATGCCTTCGGTTAGATATCGTCCACGCCAAGTGAGCTGTGCACGCGCAATGACAATAGCGTTTTCATCAAAATGGCTACCGTAAAAGATACGTGATTTAACTTTGGTGGTGATGGAAGCAGTGGCAAAAGCGGATGAATTGATGATTTACTCCGGAAAGTATGGATGAAGTGTTGGTGAAGCAGGTCGGCCGCATTTTGTGCAGTTTGCGCAAGACCTGTTGCACGTAAAACCCGGGCTGCCGCGCTGCACTCTGCGACGCTGGTTGACGTGTTTAAACATCAAGTTGGGATTTGTGCTGAATTTCGCCGCTAAGTTCTCTTGGTGTTGGTCTTCGCGGAGCAATTTGGCGCAGTAGTTTTGTTGAGTTGTGTAAGCACCCCAGGTCAGGTTAGTTGGACAGACATTGTAAGCGCGCCAGGCTGAGTCCCTTAAGGTCATGCATTTTCTAATACGGCTCCTCAGGAACGACTTCACTTGCTTCGGGAAAAAGCCTTTTCTTTCTGACGCATTTACCATTAGCTCAGTGAATGGGGTGACAAGCAACATCTAGACGACATCGGACCGCCTCTCGGCCAGGAATAACCAATCGGTTTCTTGAACGAGGTTGGACAGGATATCGTAAGTTGTAACGAGATTGGTTTCTACGTTGTTCTCACTGATGTACTGCGAGGAACCGATGTAGCGAAAGAGCAATAGCGAGTGATCGCTACGGCCAAGTGATGTATCTATGGTCACGTTGTCGACCATTAGTTCCTCGTTGGAGAGCATAAGGTCAAAACAGAAGGTGGGTCACCAGTTCGGAATGGTGTGGTAGAGGTGACATGGTTGTACAGTGGGAGATCGGCAAGCACCTCTTGCAAATCAGCCTTGAATTGTTCGCTGTGCGATGCTGTAACTTTGACAACGTTAAGTTTGAAGTCCCCCACCAGAAGTATGTGACTGCGTGGTCGTGCCAGGAGTCGCTTCAACGTCGAAGCTGGGTACTGATCCGATTCCAATGTAGACAATGGAGGGTGGTAAACTATTGCTGGTAAACCCACAACACCACGCCTTAGGTGTACACAACACCAAAGATAATCGACGACTTTTGTTTCTGGGTCCACAATGACATCAACACGCAAGTCGGATCGATAATACAGGAGCACTCCCCTTCCTCTGCTAGGTGGATCGTTCCGTATGGAACTCATGCTGGGTAGTGTAATCTCAGCATCCATCATCTCCGTGTTCAGCAAGGTTTCGGTGACAATAACTAGGTTCCAATGCCTGGAGACCTGACGAATACGAATTTTGGTTAACTTGCTGAGAAGACCTTAGGCATTGGTATGCAAGCAGGTGTGGGTATCGGTGGTCAGAGGCGTGTTAGTGAATGCTGCTTTCTGGTGAGGGTCTATGCCGAAAATGGCGGGGTCGGCTGCCGGTCCATTTTGTAGGACTGATGACGCAGGCCTTAGGGCCAATTCAGGATGTTGTATAGAGATCTCAGCGCCAAGAAGTGGGTGACCATCCTGTCCTCCTACAGCAGTCGGTGTGTTTTGGCATTGTCCCCGTTCTGAGCTACACAGTGACAGCATTATGTTCGTAAGCTGCTTGCTCAGTGTTACATTGTCCATCTTTGGTCCGGTGCCTATCGCCTTTATACGTATTTCGCATAGCATCATTTTACGCTTTTTGTGTCATATTTTGGTCAGATGCTTGCCATAAGTTCTGAGTGCAAAGCTACCTTCATCACTCGGGGACCCAGCTCGTGCTGTTCAATTGGGCATAGCCGGACATGGTCAAAATGGCTGCACACCACACAACCGTCCTCCAGCTGCAGCTCCGCTTGGTTACTCATTGAGGACATAAGTGCAGTAGGTTGTCAGATGCTTCGTGAGGCAGTCTTGTGTACCCTGGATCAAAATCATTGAGACGCCTTTCCTCTGGCAACTTGTCAATCCCATCCAACTTATCTGCTTTGCTGTCATTCTGCTACCAGTTTTCGGAAATAGGTGGTGCAGTCTCCTTCGTAGTGGCCGGCAAAACATTAACTTCGAGGGTGACTTCTCTGTCGACTCAGTAGGTGTTATGTGGTAAGATGACAGGAGACGATCCAACTTAGTTTGTAGAATTCCATAAATTTGTTTGTGGAGACTGCACGTTCGGCCGTTTTATTCGACACGGGATGATACGTCGCAGACTTGATGTGCTGTATTCCGTTGTTACGCAGAAACTATTAAAACTCCTCACTGGTAAATATTGTCCCGTTCACAGTGTATGTCTTTCCTGAGCTACCGAAGATGACGAATATAGAGCACATTTTTTCAGCCGTTGCTACGGAATTCGCATGTGGAACTAGGTGTACTTCTATCCATTTAGAATGTGCAGCAAGCAAAAGTAGACGCATCATCCCATTGATGGGGCCAAACTAGTCCGCGTATACCTGCTGCCAGATCCACTCCAGCAAACGCCATGGATGTATCTATCAGGGAGATTGATGTTTTTGGTAGTTCTAATATTGTTCGCAATTTTCAGCAGCCGCTCTAAATCCTGGTAAATGTTCGGCCACCAACAGTAACCCCGCACCGCTGCCTTAATCCTGTTTACGCCAGGGTGAGCGTCAAGTTGCTCTCTCAGCAACTGGGACTGTAGTCCATCTGATGGAACTATGCGCCAGCCCCGAAATATAGACCTGTAGTAGAGACTCAACTCATTACTCCGACAGCCGAATGGTTTCAGTTCGTCTGACTTCTTTGTAGGCCCACCGGTCATCAAGAACTCTTTCACCATCGAAAACACAAGGTCCCGATCAGTAAGGCACCGCACCACCTCATTCCGGATGGGTGACTATTCAAAGTGTTACATCAGAGTAATAAACTCAATGAGTTCACTGTTCGTTTTTGTTCTATCCTGCTGCGGGAGGCGACTAAGTGCATCGGCAATGGTATTACTTGGTCAGTTTATAGACCGAAGTTTATAGGTGTGGGCGCCTAATGGTAGTGCCCACCTTTGCATTCGAGTCGAAGACATCTGTTGGATTCTTTTCTTCTCACCCAGAAGTGAAAGAAGTGGTTTATGGTCGGTGTGGATATCACTGGCTGCCTCATACGTATTGGTGGAAATGGTTGACTCCGAAAATAATCACGTAGGCTTCTCTGTCCAGTTGGGATTAATTCTTTCCAGTGGGTTACAGGGTGCGAGAAGCAAAAGGGATTGAACGAAGAGAACCAACGGCTGCATCTACTCCGCGTTGGGAAGCATCACACTGCAACACTATGCTATTTCTCAATTGATTACGTCCTTAACGCGATGTCTTAGAGCCGTAGTGCGGCGTATGGCAGCCTTAGCGCGAAAACTAAAATCCGATAATCACGAAAATTGCATCCAAGACGCTATCATTGGGCAGCTGTCCTCTCGCCTCAAACTGATATCTCGTTTATTCACTCAAGTCCACTTAAGGAAAACGTTTTGACTCCATTCACAACGTGCACCATCAAGCCACAGGCACGATCCCATGTTCCGGACATGCTCCTTGTTACGTCTGCGTTCGTCTGAAACTGTGCTGGCTTCGCCTAACCTTCACATCCCAGGCTTTGTGGTTTGGAGCCAGTTCTCGTGCATGCTGCTGCTTTTATCCCCTTATTGTCCGATCCTGATGTGCATCTACACTAGCGGATGGCTTGATTGAGCAAACCGGACGTCAGTTTGAGGTGAACGAACAGCTGACTTACTGAGGGCGTCATGGATGCAATTTTCGTAACCATCGGATTATAGTTTTCGCGTCAAGGATACAAGCTGCTGCACTACGGATAAAAGCAATTACATTGAGGGTGCAATCAATTGAGAAACTAGAAGAAAGTAGAAGCCACGATTAAAATTCACGCACAATAATATGCCTCGACGGGGAGTCGAACCCCGGTCCACGAATTTCCGGTCCGTTGCTCTACCACCTAAGCTACCGAGGGCTGACGATTAGGTGCGCAAATTTTAACACATGTCTTCTGCTTGGTGCGCGACGTGTTGCCAATAAGCTCACAGTACCTGTCCTGATGTTGCAGATTGGCTCGCTCACCCGTCACTTCCCAATAGACCGAAGTTCCTGTCCTTCAGACGTCCAATGGGCGATGGTAGATTAATGGTGGATGTTTGTGAGTAGTGTGAAGTTCGAAGAAAGTAGAAGCCACGATTAAAATTCACGCACAATAATATGCCTCGACGGGGAGTCGAACCCCGGTCCACGAATTTCCGGTCCGTTGCTCTACCACCTAAGCTACCGAGGGCTGACGATTAGGTGCGCAAATTTTAACACATGTCTTCTGCTTGGTGCGCGACGTGTTGCCAATAAGCTCACAGTACCTGTCCTGATGTTGCAGATTGGCTCACTCACCCGTCACTTCCCAATAGACCGAAGTTCCTGTCCTTCAGACGTCCAATGGGCGATGGTAGATTAATGGTGGATGTTAAAATTTGCGCACCTAATCGTCAGCCCTCGGTAGCTCAGGTGGTAGAGCAACGGACCGGAAATTCGTGGACCGGGGTTCGACTCCCCGTCGAGGCATATTATTGTGCGTGAATTTTAATCGTGGCTTCTACTTTCTTCGAACTTCACACTACTCACAAACATGCACAATTGAGAAATGATTTAGAGGCCGGCTCAGTTTGAACTACATGAGATACGGAGAGGCGCTGAGCGCTGCTTTGCATCTGTGAAAACCCTCCTTTGATCTGCTCCGCGAATCCAGGACTTCCCGTCGTGCAACTGTTCGTGCAATGGTGCAGGTAGTGTTGAGGCGTGAGGTAAGGAGCGACGATAGTGAGAAAACACCCACAAAAATGATCGAAGATAAGCTACATTCTTGAGTTCAGGCGCGACAAGAATGCGCTTGACTTTGTCTTCTACTGCGTGTTATCCGTTTCTATCGAGGCAGTAACCCGGGTAACGAACGGAAGCTGAGACAAACGTACACTTGGACTTTTTAGTATGAGCCCACTCAGTTGCAGATGCACCATCACAGTGGATAGCGTTTGTAAATGTTTAGCCACTGTACGTCCTGTAAGTAGAAGGTCGTCAACATATGCGAAAATGAAAGAATGAGCAGATTGTCAATGGTCCATTGAAATATAACCGGGGACGAACGGGTTCCGAAGGGTAGACGTTTGCACGGGAATAGATCCATGTTAGTACTTATCGTAGTGCATAAGCGAGAGGTCTCATACAACTCAGGATGTAAGTACGCGTGACTAAGATCGATTAGTGTGAACTTTTGTCAGCCTTCTAGCGTAGCATACAGATCTTGTATTGAAGGTAAGGGATATTTATCCAGAATTAAACAACGAGTAACAATTAGTTTATAGACATCGCAAATATGCACAGAAACACCCGCCTTCAGGACTGGAACTATCGGAGCTCCTCACTCACTTTATTGGACTGGCTCCATTGTTCCGCCTGATTACAAGTTCTTTGTCACGTTTTCCACCTTTGATCTCAGAGAATAAGGTACTACAGGTGCCCTGAAAAAGCGGGGCTGTTCCCTGTAGTAACTTGATACGTGCCTGATATCCATTCAATTTTCATAGTATAGCATCAAAAACATCTGAATATTTGTTGAGCACATCATCCAAGCCCTGGTCAATATATATGCACTTTACTATCTCTAGCGTAAGCGGGGGAATTTGATCCAGTCATGCCCGAGTAAGGTTGGGCAATTATTCGCCACAACATATGCCTGTAACGTCCGTTTCTCCACATGACAATTAGCGTGAACAGTGCATCTTCCCAGAGCTGGTATCGGGGGGCCAGGGTACGGCTGCAAAGTTGTTTCACAGGGTGATAACTTGGGTAATATTTGCACAGATTCAGCACTGATTATGGTGACTGAAGCAACTGTATCAGCTATTTCCGATTGAACAGGGTTGGCGGATGAATGCTACAGATGTTCGATGATACTGTTCAAATCGTGTTTAGCTGCTCGTTTTCGTCTCAGAACTGAATGATCTTCACGGGCTTCTTGGGAAATCGTGATGTCGCACCTGTGCCAGCTTTAGATTGGAAAACTCGTGCTACTCGCTATAATTTTCCACACTGGCGTCAGATACTGTGTTTATAACGACATTCTTTGAGAGATAAATGCTGTCTTCCACATGGGTAAGAGATAAAGGGCATTCGGACCCTCTGGGGGTAAAACTTTTTGATCGATAACCTAGGTTGTGTCCGTATGAGGTTGCTGTGAAAAAGCCGCTAACAGTTTATGCACACTCTCCAGGTGGCAAACAATATGGCAGCCATTCTTCCAGCTTATCGTCGTCTCATTTTCCGAAAACAGCCTTGCACGAGCCTGTTCGTTACGGATACCGGATAACAAGCACTGTAAAGCCATCGCTTCTTCGAAATTCTTAGCTGGGATATCACTATACCGAGATTCTGGTGATGTTGGCTGATTCATGACAGTGAAATCAATGACACTTTCTTCAAGGTTTTGATGCAACGTCGAAAAGGTATACCGCGCAGTGTTTATGTTCAGTCCTGAACTCCATAACTCGCTGAGGAGTTCCAGTGCGCTGTTGAATATCGCTTTCCCACCGTCAAGAAGGACACCAAAGAGTCATTGCCTTCATCCCCCAGAATTTTTGTCAGTAATTTAATTTTGTCACTCACTGGGAGTACCGCGTTTTGTTGAAAAACAAGCAATAGCTACGAATAATGTAAAAAGTTGCGCTTCCAGCGGTTCCAGTTGGCCGGGGTTGTTTTCTCAGTAGGAACATTCCAAGGTAGTATAGGAAGGGGCAACATTGCGTTAGTTTAACCCCGTCGCCAAAATGTTAATTATGACCCTTAGCCGAGAGAAAAATTAACAGAACACGAAACCATGGTGTGGAGCTATTCTTAATAAAAGTTTCATACGATATAGTGGCTAGAAATGCCGAAACGAAAAGCAAGTAAAAATAAGGAAGGCATGGCAACGTTATTGAAAACCAATCATATGAGCACCCGTGTTCGCGTTCAATATTCATCGCCCGCGACATTAGTTTAAGTTCACCACGTAGTAAAGCCGACTCGAATGTCCAGGAAACATTTTCTGCCTCCGAGTGTCATAGCCAAGAACGCCCTCCCGGTGCAGGTAATTAATACCCCCCACCTTATCCCAATTCAACAAACGCCTTAACGATTCGCTGACACATTTATGCCACTTAATATAACTTATGACCATCAGAAGAACAATGAATTTATACGGGTTAAGAGGCGTTGCTTTGCAAGTCCCGTTGGATGGTTGGTGGTGAGATTGAAAGAACGATAATAATAATAATAATAATAATAATAATAGTAAGACAGTCAGTACTTAAAATATGAAAATAAGGACTACTCATTTACTCCTCCGTAGTAATGCGATCCGCTTACATTCGGAGTACCCGCGGTTAACAGCAAATAATTCCATGGTAAACTTCAGGTGTAAAATGGAAACGCAGTGCTAAGTGACCAAGTATAAGTGAATGAGTGTGTCATCCAACCGTCTTTAAAATATTGTCAGTTTTAGTGCAAAGAAGACTGATTCCACGGGTGACAGACACGAATGGAAAAGAAATTTCTGCAGCAATCCAGGCGGCTATACTGTACAGCGAGTTTAAATAAGTAGCTCTTAGGATTTTATTGGTGCTGAGTCGCAGGAAAGGGCGGCACACGTGATGTGGGACTTGCAGAATCAAGTATGCCATAATCAGGTCGCCTCGTAATCTGCGATAGCTTCCACTGAATAACCCCAATCGTTGCAGCCTCTCCTGGTATGAAGGCTTGCGCATTCCAAGTACGTCCTTAGATGCCCGATTTTGTGGCTGCTCCAGTGCTTTAAGGTCGTGTTTCAGCCATGGATGTCAAGCTTGAATTACGTATTCGACATGTGGGCGAACATAAGCATTGAGCCTTTGTCGAAATATAGAGCTGTTTATTTGCCAAAATGCCCGTCGCAAAAGCCCGACGTGTTAGTTCCCAGTATTCGAGGCCTTTTCGGATTGCCTGGAGTAACCCAAGTCATCTTGAATCAGGGCACCCAAATCATGTTCGACAGTTGATTGTTGCCGTATATTCGTTCCAAGCGGGCATGAGTAGATGCTCTGATGTCGGATGGAAACTAACCTGCATGTACTGAGGTTGAAATGGTACAGGTTTTGGGTTGACCATTGATATACCGTATCTGGGTCACATTGAAGCAGATGCTGGTCGGCGTTCGCCTGGATCCTGCGCCAGATCTTGATATCGTCGGCAAACATTAGGAAGTTTGAAGCGATTCACTGCGCAGTCATTA
This sequence comes from Dicrocoelium dendriticum, assembly GCA_944474145.2. NCBI lineage: Eukaryota > Metazoa > Platyhelminthes > Trematoda > Plagiorchiida > Dicrocoeliidae > Dicrocoelium > Dicrocoelium dendriticum. The sequence continues at coordinate 28,598,313 of OX104071.1, read as the reverse complement.
ACAAACACCAAAAACAAACGTGGACCTAAAACTGAGCTATGCGGCACACCACACGCGGCTTGTACGGGATCTGATAAAGAGCTCCAAACTCTGACCACTAATTGCCGTTGAAGTAGAAAGTTGGCGATCCAGCTTACTAGAGGGTCGCCGATTCCGTAATGTTGCGGCATGGAGAGTAGTCTCCGATGGTCTAGACGATCGAAAGCTTTCGATAAACCTGGGCAGGTCACATCAACATCTCCTCCAGCGCCAACTGTCTAGGTCCAACTATGGCTTGCGATTATTAAATTCATTGAGCATGATCGCTATCGGCGGAAACAGTGCTGCTCAGATGTGTTGTTTTTACATTTCTCCAATTAGCACACCAGTGCATCGGCAACTATGGATTCCATGACCTTGGAGATTATAGGAAGAAGGGATACTGGGCGGTAGTTAGAGAGAGAAGTTCTGCTTCCATCTTTGTGCACCAGGGTTATCATTCCAAGCCTCCACATGGTGGGAATTTGGTCCTGGTCTAAGAAGCGCTAGAAAAACTGAGCTAATTCTTCTGCCAGTTGACTTGCTGCTGAATCCAGTGCCTCTGGACGAATGGTGACGACACCCGGCGAACTGTGTTTGCCTAGAGACGTCAGCTTTTGACAATATAGTCTTCAAGAGAAAAGTGATGTGGGTCAGTTCTGGCGAGGAGACGACAAAGGTTGGAAGATCGCTTGGTGGCAAGACCCTCTGAAACGTGGGCACATATTGCATCCGCAGCGCGTTTGCTGCTTCCACAGTCGTTCTTGTTGGGCCATAAGCCGTTCTGAGATGGTGGCACTAGTGCGGAACACACAGTAAACGGTGTAATTACCTTAATAAAATTCAAGCAGGTCTACTCGCGGATGTGCCAATGCGAACCATTTAGAGAGTTATGTAACTCTCTCTTTCTTTTGCCGACACTGTTTTTTATTTTGCTATTTTCACTCAAGCCATCCTACGGGACTAGCAAAACCGTTGCTTTTGTCCCGTCATAAACCATTGCTCCATTACTATGGAATTATCAGCTGCAGTCCCAGTTGCTGGGCGTAACTAGGCTCATTCAGTGCTGAGATCGATTTAAAATAATTTCTGCTTTTTACCTAAGAAAACCAGATATGATCTGTGGCCAGTAGATAACCGCTACAGATTATCAGGTACGTCGTGTTTCCGCACGACGGCATATCTTTTATCGTAATCCACAGTCGAATTGAGTAAATGGCATTGGGTACATACTTTTGTTTCCTGCTAAATAAGGCTAAATGAATAAATCTTCAGAACCACAATGCGTGCATTGTTGGAAACATGTCCTATGGGACCTCAAGCAAAACACTGCCTCCAATTGAGCGGACACATCATGCTGTGCGACTTTTCCTCCTAAGTACCTTTAGTCGACTCAGGCAAGGTGGGTTGTTCCACAGAAACGGCGACTTAGTCTGCTTTGTAACCTTGGTAACCACGACGTTCGTCTGTCCGCGGCGCGCTGCCATCAAAGCCCGAAAAGTACGAAACATTAACCAAATCACCGGGCTGGGTAGCGAATGGTAGAAATCAAACAGTGAATCCAAAAGCACTCCAGGCACAGGGTGTTTGCAGGTTAGGAGAATGTTATCGATTAGTTAAATTAGGTTTAGTCTGCACGCAATGTTTCAAGTGGTATCATCCGAAGGATTAACCTTTATCCCAACGATAGGTAAGAGAGAGAGAGAGATAGCTCTAAGACGTTCATTGTTTCTGTACTGCGTGCTTGACGAACCCATTCGTTAAGTGTATGCTTACCCGAGGCCAGAATTACGACCGGCTAACAGCTGATGCCGAGCAACGGATGAACGATAAGACTAGTTTATTGAAGTCGCGTCTACACCAAGGAAGCCTAGTCGTCCCTAAGCAAAGGAATGCTGCACAAGTTGCTTCCCCTTAAACACAATGCCATGTCGCCATCGCCGTTGTTTCCACCAACCATAGCAGAAATTTGGGCGAAAATCGGTCGAAGCTACGAGAGTCAAGCAGTACTCATGGCAAAATGACCAGGCACACACGAGACGTCCGATTCCTCAAATTCCACTAGACCTGACATCTATCATTAACAAAGATGAAGCAGCTGAACACCAACCCTTGGTACCTGTAGCTCAAATGCCTCTTGTCGAGACAAAGTTCATTGGGACATCAGTTACATGTGTAAACTTGCCCTCAAAGGCATCCGGGAGGTCGCCCATGCGGTCCTTTAATTTGCAAACAAAGGTAAGGTAAATATAGAGACAAACAGCTGACAATTATCACTTGGCAGCAGGTTAGGGCAAAGGAATACCCTGCCTGGTAGCTCAACGAAAAAGGGCTATAACAATAGTGCCCTGAGTGTTGTTTTCGCAAATATCCCCGAATCAACCGCCATCACATTGTGTGGTAAGTTGTCGGAAGGCCAAGACTAATGGAACTCAATGCGCGTTGTGGCGAGCCTCGAAGCCAAAACCATAAACCTAGTAGGGGTTATTCATCACCGAGACCCTGCACACTATGGAGAACCCAGACTTATTCGAGTAACACTAGAATCCTCCACTGAGGCAGAAATCGTGTTACTCTCTGCAAGTGTGCTACAACACGGACCCCATGGAATACGTATCTATCATAATGTCCCTTGGGGCGTGCGACAATCGAAAAGAAACACCGAGAAAGGACTCAGCAAGCAAGATCGCCTAAACACAATTTTCATCCATGGCGTGTCAGAGATTTCTTGCACCGATATTCAAGAGGTCGGAAATCATGACTTAGAACAGTGGCGGTTCATTCATGAAACAATTTCCTTGCACAATGTTGCGGCGCTATCGCTAAAAAGGCTACTTCACTCATCAACTTATAGAGCGTGTGGCCAAGGAGTCCAAAAATTGTGGATCAGCCAGAGTAAACAGCAACAAGCTTTTGGTCCGACAGCGCAGAAATCTGAAATATCTTCCTTCTGAACTTTAGTTAGATTGCAAAAGATTTGCCGAGTCCAGATATCAAAGCATCTGAAACAAATAAAACTAGCGGCGATGGTACAGATGCTTGATTTGACTGTTACTTTAATTGACTACGAAGTAGGTTTAGACGAGGTTTGGGGGCGACTTGGCCTAATCGTCACAGACGAGGTATTAGTATCCCAACAAAATACGAGTAACGACTAGTCTCACTGCAGTCGGCATTCTCCCACACTTAACCATTTTAACCATCCGTGCGCTCCCCAGACCGAAAGCCTAGCCCACATGTATCCGAATGCTCAGGGCATTTTCAAAAAGCTAACCGAACTAAAAGCTCGCCCATTTTCCGGTTATATGACATCATCGGTATTCATGAGATGCGGAATGACGGACGTTGAAATTTCGCTGCCAAACACGTCGCTCATCCAAACCGACAGACTCACCGAAGCAACTTACAGTGTGATACCATTGAGGATTCAGGCTTGCAGTTCCCCGATTCTCTTTGGTGCCGCTTGCAGTTAAAATGCAGAGACATTTGCCTTATTACCATGGTGCACCGCCCCCTAACTCTACACCCGAGATGGAATGCCCCTTGCGGCTGCTTTAAGATGAAGTCCAAAGCGAAAGTACACTCACATCCTTATCATGGGTGATTTCAGCGTACACTGTTTAGAAACTACTGCCACGTCTGAGAGTGATTCAAATCCGATATGCAAGAGCTCGTACTCAGTGTTCCGGTTTACAATCAGGTCACTTTGCCCACTCGATTCAGAATAGGGAACAGGACATCAGTGTTGGAGCTGGTGTTTACCAATGAGGAGGAAATTCGAAATAATTTGGAACACTGGTAGCCCGGCTTGGTTGCTCACCTGTTGACCGTTTTTCCGAGCTTGGTTAAGAGATCGCATACGTTTCACCACCATGCGAGGCATCTTCAGCGCAGTAATAGGCAGTGTATAATGCTGCTTATTGAATTGTCAGTCCGTCATCCACGGGCAGGTGACTTTTGAAGGTGGCGATTTCGATTTGCGCCACGTGATCGCAGCTAATTTGCTTCCACGGCTGAACCACGTCTTGCGATTCGAAGGAGATATTTCCTTCTGAGTTGATGGTACACGGGGTCGATGTCGATGCGCATGTTGATCGAATTATTAGAGGAGTACCATGCTTCTAGGAACTCTCTTCCTTTCTGTGTTGTTGGTTGAGCTAAAATCACTGTTTGTTTCCAATTGAAGCTATGTCCCTCCTCATCCACATGCGCTGAGACAACAGACGATGCGTAATGCTTTTTACAAGCCCTCTGATGTTGTTGTACCCTGCCCGCTAGGTTGCAGTGATCATGCAGACATTATTTGCAACTGATTCTGATATGCGGAATATGGGAACGTGAATGATGGGGACCATTATACGTTACGAGCGATTAGGACAGATTGCCAGCGCTACAACTTGGTCGTTCCTTGCCGAAGAATCTTCTGAAATCACCTGGCTCGAGTTCGTCAACAAATTAAGTGGTATGATTACAGATGCTTCAGTTTGCAATGAGTCTAAATCAGTTTCGTTCGTTAGGAGCAGAATTAGAAAATGGATGTTAGTGCACAAAGCAGCATGGCGAGTGTACAGAATAACTCTGAGGCCAGAAAACTGGGATAAATAAATAGCCCAACGTAACCACTGCAATCAACTACTCAGAGAATACACAACCGCATATCAGCAGGACATTGCATAAACGTCCAGCACTAACTACAAACTGCTGTAGAAGCACATCAATGGCCAACGAATGTGAGGAATGGGTTTCCTTCAATCAGAACAGCTGATATCCCAACAGGAAGGGCTATGGAAGCAGTAAACGCACTGTGGATGTAGATTCCCCCCACGTTTCAGGGTCTCACCATCAAGTAATTTCACAGATTTTGTTGTCCGCCACCAGGACTTACCCACATCACTCTTACGGCTGAAGCTTAAATGCTGAATCTGATGGCACTGCGCGACCGCAGCTCGCCAGGTGTCGATACCATTCGTCCAGAAGCACTTTTAATAGCAAAAAGACTACTTGAAGGACCTAGGGCTTAGTTCGTCCTGCGCTGCTTAGATCAAAACCAGATTCCTGCTATGTGGATGCTTGGAATAATAATTTATTCACAAAGGCGGAAGCAGAACTGAGCCTTTAAATTACCGCCTATTATCTCCTTACCTGGTAACATCCAATATCATGAAATCCATCGTTACCGCTACGCTGGTGTGCTATCTGAAAAACTCAATCAACATTACTCCCGAGCAGCACGGCTTCCGTTGACAACGATCATTCACAAGGAATTTAATACTCGCACACCGTAGTTGGACCGAGTCAGCTGACGCTGAGGAGGATCTTGACGAGATCTACCTAGGTTTTTCGAATAAATTCGATCGTCTAGCTAATAGGATACTCCTCTCCAAGCCCCGGTATTGCGAGATCAGTGACCCCTTTCTAGCTGAATCGCCAATTTCCTCCTTCAACAACAATCAGTGGGCAAAGTTCCGAGCACATTATCGGACCCCATACAAGTCAAGTGTGGTGTGCCGCAAGACTGTCGTTGTTGTTTATTATTGACCTCGCACATGCAATCGCTTCAAATTTCCTAATGTTCGCCGACGACATTAAGATTGGGCACAGGATTCAGGTGAATGCCAGCCAGCATCTGCCTCAGAGTGACCTAGACACCATACATCTGTGGTCATTCCAGACTGTACTGCAGTGCAAGCTGAATAACTGTAAGATACTCTCCATACGACACCAGATCAGCTACTCATACAGGCTCAGAACGCATATACTTCGCAATTGTCCGTCGAACCTGCTCTGGGTGTGCTGGCTCAAAATGACTAAGGCAATCCGAAAAGGCCTAGGCTGGTAACCAACAAGTCGGTCTGTTTCGACGGGCGTTCGGACACTTAGAGATCTCTATTTTCGACAGATGTCCAGTACATATGTTCGCCCCCATGTCGAATAGGCCATTCAAGCCTGACATCCATGACTGAAAGACGACCTTAATGAACTGAAGCAATTTCAAGTCGGCCATCCAAATATGTCACAGGAATGCGCAATCTCCCATACGCCCAGAGGCTGAAACGATTGGGGGTATTCAGCAGACAGTATCGCAGATTACAAGGCGATCTGCTAATAGCCTACTTGATTCTTCATGATTCACATCATTCGTGCCACTTCTTACTGCAACCTAGCAGCAATGCAACACTGAGAGGTCAATCACTGAAACTCACAGTATAGGATAGCCGTTTGGAGTGCCACAGAAGTTTCTTTTTCATTCGTGTATGTCACTATTGGGATGGTCCTCCTGAATTGGTCGTCTCGACACCAACACTGACAATATTTAAAAGACGGTTGGGTGACACACTCATCCATCCTACTCCTGAAATATATCCAGGATTTATTTGCTGTTATCAGTGGGTGCTAAGATACTACGTGCATTTCAGAACTACAGGGGAACAAACCACAGATCCTTCCTTTCGTGCTTAAGACACGAACTGTTTTATTATTGTTTGCTCCCAAAATCCCACCAAACTACTCAACGGGACTTGTGAAGCAGTGCTGTTTAACCCGTATAAATGCGTTGTTTATCCGAGTTAGGAATTTCATATCCATCCTATGCACATGCAAATTAACCAGCCATTTTTTGTGTGTTTCGTCAGCGACTGTTATTTTCAGCTCCTGGAACGAGATCTAAAAGTGGAAGTGTTATATCAACAAAATTTGTGTGGTCTGTTTACTTCGGCAACACACTCGCCAAATGAAAACTGCAAGAGAGAGAGTCACGGGGTCTCAGATGAGATGGAATGACCGAGTCATTGATATTTAATCGCCAGCTGAAAATCCACCATTCGTACGTGCATTTAGCGCATTCTCGGTTGATACATTATATATGCACCCACAGTAACCGTTAAAATACCGGATGATGCCTTACACCATTTACATTACTTGCTATGACCCACGTTCATCGAGTGACAACAAAATGAAGACAAGCATGGTGCTCACTACCACCCATGAAATCGAGGTAGGCGGACCAACACTTGTGCGGTTTCGAATAGCATGGTGGATTCACATATGGGCGGTTTGTCATATTGATGATGTTCTTCCTTGAAATTGTGTATTTTACCCGGACCAATGTACTGAACATGTAAAGCTTTAGCTGTTCTATTGACTTATCCCATTGTGCAATCTACCATCTTCCCTAACCACACACACACACACACACACACACACACACACACAGATTGCCCATCTTTTCTGCTTTGTCTTCAGGGTATTATTATTGCCTCAACATGGTGCTCATTACCCTGTCTTCCTTCTTATCGGTGATCGTGATCAATTTGTACTTTCGAGGGGATCGTCGGAACCGTGTCCCTTGGTGGATTCGAAAAGTAAGTGCGTGTTTATTTAACTCATGCATTCAATGTGGGGCTGAATCGCCTATATTATATGCGGCCGCTGCAAGGGATAAATATTGTTGCTGGGACCTTGGACAACATGATGCAAAATGGCCATTGAATTGTCCTTTAATTTCTACGGTAGAGGTTCACCTGCGCAACTCGAATATGGTGTATGCTGGTAGCTTTTTCACATGATAGGAATCTTAATGTTGCTGCATTCGCAGTTCCGTACTCATATGTCATTTAGAACATGCATTCATTTGACGCCTGTTTTGGTGGAGGTCGCAAGCAGTTATCAACAGAAATTTACTGACGTGTGCTGAGAACCGAAAACTTATTTTGGACAGCAGCAGTGCTGGTTTCGCTGCAAGCGTGGTGCTTGTGTATTCATACGAGATGTAATGAGTTCTAAAGCCTGTTAATTAAATTTGTCGTCATGGACGTATTTTCGAATGGTTTCACCGCGACTAGATCCAGTCAAACTATCACCACCTACCTGGAAGGAAGCTGGACGGCCTGCTCGCCCCGTGGGAATTTATCAACTGCGTATATCCTCGCCGTGTCCCATGAGAAACAACGCGCCTTTCTCCACTAGCAGCTACATCGGAGTGAAAAGGACATTCAATTTTTGTGTGACACTTCTGGAGTCGCTAATTTCCATTTCTAGAGATTGGTTTACGGGAAAACACTGGGAGATAAAGGTGACTTTTAAATTTTCGGCAATTCACTGAACGCCACTACCGGTTTCGTGGACCAAGCAGCGCTTTGTAGACTTAGCACAGCTGAGAAAAAACGCGTTACAACTAGCTGCTGTGCAGTTTTTGTACAATGCATCAGTTATAGACTCGTAGGCTGAACCCCCATGCCCAGTCGTGTGGCTATACAGGAAATAAATATGAAGGTCACTGTCAGACCAGTTGTACCAAAACAGTTCATTTAACTGTGAACATATTTTGCAAATTTGGTGCTGTATCGGATTAGTTGTTTGGAGTGACTTGGTATCATCCAATGGTGAAAAAAGTTATAAGTTGAAGTAAGGGGAAATATTCCAGATATTTTGTGTATGTGCGCCTAGTTCATTGGTGAATACGCAAACCAGGCATGAGAGAGCTCTCAATTAAAAACGCCATCTCTAAGGCGTCAAAATGTTTGTTGCGAACCGAACAGTTTACTTCTGAGTACAAAGCAGGAATTTTAGACGGAAACGAAGGACGCGGAAGGTATTCATTCTAATCAATACACAGACATGCGGCACGAGGTGACCACACGGTCAAGCTCTAAGATGCATGATGATGAGCTCGGTCGAGTCGTCTGATTTGTGGACAAGTTGTATTTCAGTGGGTGAGAAACGAAAATAAGCTGATCCTACCACCAATGTGCGAGCTGAGCCTAAGATTGTACGTGAAAATTATGAAGTAGACCGGTAAGTCTTTGGTGGACAGGCGTAGAGGGTGAAGATAGGATTAGTATATAGAACTTAGTGTGGGTAGTTCAGGTTTTTCATTTGTTAGATGAAATGTTCTCTGAGCTTGGCAGTTTTGTCGCAAACGTTTCGCATCGCTGTACTGCACTACGCTACGCACTGATGACGTCATCTCGACTGGTGACGAAACCTTTGCAACAAGACCGCCAACCTCAGAGAACAGAAGACAGAGTTCCCCGGATGAGCTCCACAAATGTTCAGTATCTGTGACCAAACAGTGGTGGTCCTGTATGCAGGTTACAATATTCTCCCAAGTGTATCGCTACCGAGTTTATCGTATCCACTTATCGTCTTCACTTATAGTATTTTGGTCAACACCAATTGTGGTAACGCTTTTTAGGTTACGGAGTTCCTGGATTAAAAACCCGTAATTCTTGGATGCCAAAAGGGATTGAAAACGTGTATTCCCATGATTGTATTTTGGGGCTCCCAGATGTTGTACACGAGGTGGTCTAGAGTCAGCCGGCGATTCAAAAAGGAATAATGGTCGATGATGAAGTGTATGAGGTGTTTGAAAGAATAGTCGATACAGCTGGTGATGTTATCAGCTGACCGGAAGGTTATGTAGTAAAATGTAAAAGGTACACTACATACCTCCCCACCAGTGCGCTAGTCGCACGATGTTCAAGTGACCAGGAGTAAAAAACCCGGTGGGAATAGCCGGTAAAAACTGACCTCTACCTGGTACAGTGTCGCATGAAATACCCGAGGTTGAGGTATGGGAGGCATGCAGGCTACTATTCTGTGTGTAAAGTACAATGAAAGATTTTGGGAGCAGTGCAGGATGGTAAATGCACGGATGTTGGATTTGTCTAGACTGGATGATCCGCTTCTTGCGAGATGTTCAGTTGCATCCTGGCGGAATCTGAAGAACAATAAACTGGAGGAGAATGGCAGCAAGCGGTACAAGCAAGTGATCAGCAGAACAAGATGATATTGTCAAGATGTGTGATACACTAAGCGGTCTGGAAAATGGACTCGCCTTCCTGACCGTGTCTGCCGCATATTAATGTCTCCTTGTGACTTAGCTTTAGATGTTGCAAGCTGCGGGTCATCTTCAACGAGCTGTAGTGTCTGCTGCATACACGGTGTCGTGTGAAAATCAGTAGATTGTTGTTTACAAGGTTTTTCGATGTGCGCTGGTTTTAGACGGTCTACGGAAACCGCATCGACTTTACCATTCTTGTTGATCATATGATGTTTTTCGGTTCTAGCGATCACCTGGAATGGTCCTTCGTGGGGTGGTCGTAATGACTTGAGGACCGCGTCATTTCGTACCCACACGTGTGAACAAGTTTCGAGATCTTTCGTTATGTAACACTTGTTGGTGTGCGCGCGTGGGGGGATAAAGTACAATTCACGCATAGATGAACGTAGCCGATGGACAAAATTTGAGGGATCTATAACGTCGATGTCGGTCGGTTGAACGAGATCAGCCGGGAACTTTAACGTGGTACCATATACCAGCTTCGCAGTGGAGCAAGCTAAATCAGCTTTAGGTGTTGTTCGAAGACCTAATAACACCAGCGGTACGGTTTCTGTCCAACGGGTAGTATCGGAACACGCCATCAAAGCTGCTTTGAGATGACGGTGGAAACGTTCGAATAACCCGTTCATGATGGGTGGTACGCAGTTGTTCTTACAGGCTTGCTTCCGAGAGTATTGGTTAACTCTCGAAAAAGCGTCGGGGGGGGGCGTCGGAGTTCACCCAAAATACCATTAATGATGTTAATCAAGCTTGTGGCACAGCACTTGTTCGCAGAAGCCTCAGTTTATCTGAAATCCCCTTTCAGTTTCATATTTATCCACTATGGGCCTATATTGTAAATGTACAAAATTTGAGATCACTCCGACATGGTTATGCGTAAATCTTAACGCCGTGTACGCTGTTCTCTCTCATGATGTGGCTGTTCCACCCTAACTTGCCAAGGGGTTGTTTATACTCAGGCAAACTGTTCAGTCATAAACACAGTGCTGACCGATACCTTACCGTGGTGCGATGGTTTGCGTGCCTCAGAGATCCATTGAGCTATGCTGGGTGGTGTTTTTATTGCATCTTCAGAGCCACTCATACCAGATTGGTCAATAGTTAGAGGCCAGACAAACTCAGCCTCCTGGTCCTCCAGGTTGGGGGTTGGAATGGGGGTGGCTCCTCATTTCATAAAACGGGCTCTGTAGTCCAGTGCCAAAACCTGCCGCCTTGCGGTAAGGTTTTTGATCTAAAGGCTTTGGTTGAGAACCCTAATCGTTTCCTGTCTAGGCCTGGGCAACCTGACAGTATTCTGCCCACGCAATACAATGAACCTTTCCTACAACAATTTCTTGATGCTCAGGCGTCGCAGAGGATTATAAACGGCGCCCTATCTGCTGCATCGAGCAGGGTGGATAGGGGTATGGATGCTACTGCTAAGGCCTTCCCGTCTTCTTATATCCCTTCCTGCGCTTCTTCATCCTTATCGTCCCGTTCCAGCTTTACTTATATCCCCCCCATTTTCAATCCCCCAATTCTTGGCCCTCCCCCAGCTTACTTCAATAGTCGCTTGTCTTCTAATTTCAAACCACGCACAATCGCAGGGCCTCGCTCCAATCCAGTCGACAAGTCCATGTTCAACAAAGCGGACAACGTCAGTTCATCCGTTTCCCTTTAGAGTCCTCGTGTCTCGCTAAGACTGGCATGCCTCAACGTGCGCACTTTGCTACAGATTGGCCAACAGGCAGCACTTGTCCGCACACTAGAGACCCTATCGATCGATATTTGCTGTTTATCAGAAACCCGCCTGCAAGGTTCGAGCTCCGTGCTTACCCTGAGATCCCCCCACATGCGACACTGGCGGCACATTCTTATTGCACCTGTCTGGCGATGATGCAGCTTCAAATGCCGGTCAAGCTGGCGTCGGCATTGTTTTGAGTCCCCGGGCTGAAGCTGCCCTGATTGATTGGACTCCAGTAAAGAGTAGGATGGGCGCCATTAGATTAACTGGTTCGTTCCGTGCTACGAAGTCGCGCGGGGACAAACGGTGCCTGTTTGTCATTGCGGCCTACGCCCCTACAAACTGTAGCACTGATTCGGTAAAAGATGATTTCTATCAGCAACTTCACGAGCTCCTTCGTTACAGAAGAAGCACGGATACTGTGGTGTTCGCTGGCGATCTAAACGCCAAAGTCGGAAAATTGTCCTCTGATGAGCTTCATCTGGGCGGCCAACATGGTGTAGGCTCCCGTAATGATAATGGTGAGCGATTGCTACAGCTGTGTGAAGATGCTCGCCTCTTCCTCGCGAGCACTAACTTTTGACACAGAACCCGCAGAAGCGTGACTTGGCGGCCACCAGCCTCGGGCCAGCCATGGACGCAAATCGATCATATCGCGATCAGTTAACTCTGGAGAGGCTGTGTCCAAAACTGTCGCTCGATTTGGAGCACCAGCATGGACTCTGATCACGCACTTGTCTGCGTCGACCTCCTGGTGCGTTTCGGTGGACGTCCGCAACGTCGATGTGAACGCATTGACACCAGCCAGCTGGCGAAGCCAGATGTTCTGAATATGTACCAAAGTGCGCTGACATCTGGGCTGAGTAAGCGGCCACTAAACAACGTTGAAGATCACTGGTCGCATATTCGTCAATCGTTGCTGTTAGCAGGCATGTCTTCATGTGGCAAAGCAAATTGACAAACCGGACATTGGGTCTCTACACAGTCTCTGAAACTTATGGATGCTAGCCGACGTATTCCGACTGGAAGCGAATACAATGAGGCTCGCAAAAATCTCAGGGCAAAACTACGTGCTAGCCTGAAGAAGGACCGCGAAACCTCGTAGTCTCATCGTGCCTCTGAGATGGAAACAGCCGCTGCCGTTGGTAATCATTGTAAGTTATTCAGTCTGATACGGGAAACAAGCAGCAGACCTGGTGTTAGCGAAACCATACGCGACGAGAGTGGGCAGCCGATCCACAGCCTGTCAAAACGCTTGGAGCGTTGGGCTGAACACTTTACAAGGCAATTTAACCAACCTGAGCTGGCGCTTTCTTCTTCAGGCATTGGGCGCCCTTCTCCCTGGGCCGTCTCCTTGGATCCGCCCTCACGTGCAGAAGTCGAACATGAGATTAGGCGGTTAAAATTGCATAAAGCCGCAGGGGCAGATAGAATTCCCCCAGCCCTCTTCAAATTCGGGGGACCTGCTCTAGTATATGATTTACAAGAGTTGCTAGTAAAACTTTGGGAGCAGGAGACAGTACCGACAGACTGGAACCGCTCCGTCATTGTCCCAATTTTCAGGGGAAACTCCCGTTTGGAATGCGGCAATCATAGAGGGATCAGTCTGATTTCGATTGCCTCTAAATTGCTTGTCTCTGTCATTCTCCACAGACTGACCGGCACTCGTGAAAGCCAGATTCGGGAAGAGCAAGCCGGATTTCGTCAAGGTCGGGGCTGCACCGACCACATCTTCACATTGCGTCAAGTGTTGGAGCAACGCCATGTTTATTGGCGACCCACCGTTGTCGTATTTCTTGACATAAAAAGTGCCTTCGACTCAGTCGGTCGATGTGCCCTTTGGGACTGTCTGCTGAGGAAAGGTGTGCCTAATAAATATGTAAATATTATCAAAGCGTTGTACGCGCATAGTTCGGGCAGGGTGAGGGTTTATGGCAAACTGTCGCCACCCTTCACTATCACCAGCGGTGTGAGACAAGGATGCCCGCTGTCACCTTTCCTCTTCAACTTCGCTATTGATGAAGTCATAGAAACAGAGTTCGCTGGACACGACCTAGAAGGTGTGGAACTACTTCCTGGTGAGCGATTTCTTGACTTGGAGTATGCGGACAATATTGCCCTAATCTGTGACAGCTCCCAAACATGCCAAACAGCACTGGACCGATTAGCACTGGCTGTCAATCGTTTTGGGCTATGCTTTGCTCCATCGAAATGTAAAGTACTTCTCCAAGATTGGCAGGGACCCAACCCTGCGCTAACGCTTGGTGGTGATCTGCTAGAAGTCGTTCAGGAGTTCAAGTACCTGGGCAGCTATATTAGCACCCGTGGGATTGAAGATAAGGTTACGAAGCGTATAGCAGAAGCTCGAGGTGCTTTTGCCAATCTCCGCCACTTGTGACGCAGACGCGACATTACTCTCGCCCTGAAGGGCAGAGTTTACAACGCAGTCGTCCGTTCAACTCTCCTATATGGCTGTGAATCCTGGCCCATCAGGTCGACAGACATAAAGAGGTTCGTCATATTCGATCATCGCTGCCTTCGCAGCTTAGCTCATGTCTGGTGGGAGCACCGCGTGAGCAGTGAGCGTGTTCGACGTCGCGTATTTGGTGCAGGAAGAGCGAGTGAGCTGCTCAGCACCATTATATCACGCACCAGGCTCCGATGGCTGGGCCACGTGTTGCGCATGCCAGCACACCGACTCCCACGATGTGCATTATTTGCGCGCCGGGCGTGCGGTTGGAAGAAGAATAGGGTAGGCCAAGCGATGATTTGGTCGAGAGAAATGAAAACCCTAACTTCGAAGTTGGCGTCGGTTGGTGCATCCCGACTGCCTGGCTGGGTCCTAAGGATGGTGAACATGTTTGGTTGGACACACTCGCTGATATGGCTAGGAGCCGGCCCCAATGGCGTTTGTGTTGTGAGTTCCTTTGTCCATCTCCCTCCTGCTTAGCATCACCATCCAATCACGATCTCACTTGTTAGGCATAATATGACTATCTTTTACGGCAGCCAGCTTTTAGATCTCCGGTACAATCTCCATCCGTTACTGGGGACTCAGCGGGCGTGCCACCGTTTGTTTTCCTTTTCTTGTCTTTTGTATTACGACACAATAGCTAAGGTGTTTTCCACCTCCAGCTAACGTGTAATGATGATGATGATGATGGGTGATTAGGATCCTTAAGGATCTAATACAACACTATGAGATCACTTCGCAGAGGACGATATTCTCTATTGAAAACTCCCAAGGTCTCTGGTCTATACTGATAAGGGAGGTGGAACAAGCCCTTAACAATGTTAGTCACTCTTCCTTGCGGATTTTCATTAGGAGCGATGTCTATGTCTATTACCAAGGGTGCCACATCTGGATGTAGTATGCTACATGTGGTCCTATTTAAACGCTGAACATGTGTGAAGAGAGAGAGAGAGAGTAGAACCGAACCAAACGAACACCCTGAGCAGTAGTACCAAACGTTAGCCGTCTCTTTCCATTGCTTTCCGATTTGTTTTGAGTATCCGAGATCGTCATACGAGATCGCTTTCATGAGAAGCACGCTGAAAAACGCGTTTATAGTTGATATTCGTAGATGCAATGGTGGCGTATGCTCATTACTTAACATTAGACAGCGTCGAACTCAAACATATTCTGAGCTGACCACTAGTAAATCTTGTTGAGAGGGTCATTGCAACGCTGTGTGGTCGTCTACTGTCTTGGTTACCCGCAAAGAGTAGAAAGTTTGAGGTGAGCACCCCCGTGAGGTTGTTTCTGAATACTGGGCCCAACGTCGTCCTAGTACCGAGCCTTGGGAGCTCGCCTATTATCCACCTGTCAACCAAAATGTTCACTGGCCATTTGTAGGGGTCTTACCTGCTTATATCGGTAAGATTGGCTAGTGAGTCAAAACACGTTGTACGCTGATCGGCAAGTAATCAAAAACCTAACTTTGATACATTCAGAACAGCTTTGTTTTAGCCCCAGATAGGTTGAGACAAGGCCAAAATGTTAAGCTTGCTCCAGTAATGATGTGGATAGACTCCGGCTGCTCCTACGTCCGTGGCAAATGTTGCAATGAACGTTGGTCAGTATTCGTGATGCCGTTGAAAGGAAAAATTGCAGCCGATATTGTCACCTTTCTAAAGGTGGCTCTTGTGTATAAATCTACTAACATCAGACTAAACGGACAGTCATGGAAGACGTACTGCCAGAGGGACAAACAGGGGCTGTGTGGTGAACCATCTACACTTCACACAGCCAGTAAAAACCAAAAAGGAGAAATATATATGATGTATGATGGAACAGTGGTATAGTACAGGCAAAAAAAGCGGATGCTTAGCAGGTCTCGTAGGATGGCCAAAAAGAGAACCACAACATGGTGAAAAGAAAACAAAGGGAGAACTGAAAATCGTTTCTGTGGGCTGACCACAGTGTTAACACAGAGGTGCGCGGAAAGAGCCAACCACAGTTATGTAGGTTTATTCTGGTTGTGCAACTTTCATCACAATATATCGTCAGTCGAGACACAGGCTATATCTTGTAGTGTAGGTGGGTTATGGCAACGTCAAGACGTTTTTCAAACACAGGTAAAGTGGGGGCGGAAACAACGTAATTTGGAAGGGCATTCCATGGCTGGCACACATGAAGAGGGTAAAAGTTCTGTCGACATTCTAGTCGACTCTATTTCTTGGCTAAATTGAACTGATGGCCCATCAAATTCGTGTTGTGGCTCAGTTGTAGTAGGTAGTGGCAGACGTGGTTGGGGTTCCTTAGAATCTGGTAGATTATAATAAGAACGCCACATAGGTGCCGTTACAGGCCACTGTATAATTTGAGGGTCCTCAGTCTAAGTTGGTAAGGAAGATTGAAGAACCGTTTGAGGTGCTTCCTGGCTCGTCGCTGTGGAGTTTCGAGCGCTACAGTCTTGCTTGTGCCAGGGCTACTACGTCTGGATTGCGTATTCCACATGAGGCCGCACGTAGGTGTTAAGCAACTGGGAACAGGAAGAGGGATCAAACCGCCCAAATGCCCTCCGCAGCACGCCAACGCGTTAGTTCAGTCTTTGATGCCTTCATAGATTGTTCTGAGCAGCCCAGATCAGCCTGGACTACTATTCCAAGTCGTGCTTCTGGGTGACTGCTTGCACGACACCATCTACAAGCTTGTATGTGATACTCGGCTGGTGGTGAACGTGAACCACCTTACACTTCACCGAATTGAACTGAAGCAGATGGTGAAGTTACCAACCATACGCTCTGTCCAGGTCTCGTTGAAGTGCATTGTGATCACCTTAGTTGGCGATCGCCCGCCACATCTTAACATCATCGGAGAACAGCAAGAAAGCTGAGGCAAGCAAACATCCAAGCTCGTCAATGAACAAGGAAAACAGACGCGGTCCCCGAGCTGATCTTTGGGGAACTCCACATTCGATATAAATCGGGTCGGACAACGCATTTCGAACTCTGACCTGCAATTATCCACACTGCAGGAAATTCCTGATCCACCGAAGGACCGGATCAGCAACTCCATGGCTTTCGAGTCTGTGACCCAGAATGTGGTGGTTCAGGCGGTCGAAGGCTTTGGAGAAGTCGAAGTAAATGAGGTCTGTCCCTCTGCCTTCACCGGGCGCTTCCATCCAACAACTACCTGCAAGGATCATGCTTAGCCCACGTTAAACAAGTACTTGTAAAGACTCTGACAGTAGGAGGAACAGTAACTTGTTCTCTAAAAAGAGCCACCAACCGTACGCTGTTATTTCCTAGGACCTCACTACAGCAGTAACAAACCGAATTTCGGTCTACATCCGTGCTCCGTCACTTAATTTCACGGTTTGTGACCGCTTGCGCAATACCGCACTGGGCGTATTGCTCACCTGTGATATAACTTGGAACCTTAAAAGGGCAATCTAAAGTGATCAACAGGTCACTGAAGCACCTTGCTCGATGCATCGGGAATCCAAAGTTAGTGTTTAATGATATCATTGTGAAAGTTGAAATACTGGGTCCACTTAATTTAGTTCATAATCTTAGTGAGAAGACGTGGATTGTAGTTGCGGTGACACTAACATAGGCAGAACTGATCGCCGACTATCTCAAAAGGTAGCTGAACATTTCAAAATGTGACTAAGGCAAGCATTGAGTCAACAAGGTGGAGAGGACCAAGCGATGAACAGAAACCCCGTCGCGTCTATCGCTAAGCACTTCATGCCGACTCATCATCCGATGGACCCGATGAGCTCCTTTAAGGTGTTAATGCGCAACAAAAACTCTAAACTGATGGTAATCAGTGAGACGTTACTGATAAGGATGAATCGTCTAGCCTTATATACTCAGAAACAACTGAGGCGATCATTTGGATTGCCACGGATGTAATTTCGTAAAACACGCCAATTTTGTTGAGCTTGTTTATGTTACTAGGTTACTACCCTATATAAATCTGCTTATTTCTTGGTTAGATTGCGTTGCGACTGAAGAGAACAATCGAAATGTTGACATTTCGCAATCTGTATTCTCACTCCGTTAATGACATCATTGTGTCTAATCACTTGCGATATTGCGAAAGACTGGCGTTGAAGGTACTCACCGATGCCAGTCACTCCATCGTGCATTGTCAGTATGCAACCCCACTTCTTCGACCAGACAAACGTACTAAGTCACTTATGTCCGCAAACGAGCTTATGGTACGTCGGTTGTTCCCTACTTGTCACGTTTGCCGAAAGATCAAGATGTAGTCAAAGCAGACCTTATTGCCAGACTGAATCGATTATGCACCAATGCCAACTTCTCAAATCGGTGGTGTATCCCATTTCATTTTTTATACTTTAATTTAGTTATTCTTTCTTTAGGGTGTATGTGTTGTTGAATATTCACACTACATGGGTGTATAAAACGCATTGTTAACTTGACTGACTTGACTAGGATTACCACGAAAGCACCCGCACCGACGCAAACTCGAAACTGAGACCATTGAACAGTAAGTCGGACCCAGGAACCACTCACCACTGGCCGGCATGTGTACACAGAACAAGGGGCGATGACGCTTTATCGTAGAATCTGTATGACACGCTCAATTACAGTTGGACTATTCCGGTCGTATGGCCATTTGTACCTTCCTGAGCTGTCAGCACAGTAAGGTGAATATTGACAAATGCACGCACTTTGTATCGTCCGTTCAGTGTCAACAACGATGAATCGAAAGTATACGAATTAATAGATCGTGTAAACGAAAAAAAGCGAACTAAGGCTGATCGAGTCTTGCCTAAGAAGGCAAAGCACTGATATATTCTAGCTTATGGCAACAGATTGGTCGGATCGGAGGATGCGCTACTTAGTGTGATGCAGCAGGATGTTGAACGCCGTGTTGGCTGCAGTTCAGTGAGCTAAGATCAAAAGTGTTTACCGATGTTGGCGACCAGTGTGCATGCGCAGCCTGAAATGGACAGGATTTCTGCGCAGTCGAGCACCGCACCCATTATGGCACAGGTTACTACGTTCGAAAACATAGTTCTCCATCGATTTTAACTAAGTGACTAACTCGGCAGATACATACGATTAGAGTTAGCCCCGACGGGCCGATCTTCCTGAGGTAAAACTAGCAACAGCTTATGCGCTCGGGAGACGATGATAAGTGTAGAAAGGCCAAAAAGTACTCAGAGTGACGGAGACCAAATGCCAAGTAGCCCCCCCAGTGCAATAATGTCACCAAAAAAAGACAGCTCTGGGAATTAATTCTTTTTCGGCACGGTAGGCACTGGATTCTCGTTTAAATGTTTGTTCCCAGTTAACTACTTAGGCGAGTTGTCTGCGTCATTTCACCACTAGAACGGCCTATAGATGCCAGTTCGGTTCGCAGCGCTCCGTAAGCCCTACCTTTTGCTCTCGATTGAAAAGTCCCCACGTGCCTAGCAAACGAGAACGCATGCCACCAGTCGGGGAGTATATACATGCAGTTATTAATAATGTACAGGGAAGGGCGATCCGGACCGAAAAGTCGACAAGGGATGTGGATGAACATGAGTTGAATTTGGCAAGATGGTTAACGCCATAGATTCCAGCAGAGATTGTAACTTATTTATATTTCTGCTTAGCACATTGAAAGACAGGGGGTAATTTGACAATGGCCATCTATACACCAGGAAAAACCGGCCAGTGCCTGCTCCCAAAGCTATATCATACAACATGTTTATGGTTTACACATTCTAGGCACAGACAACGGAACCAAAAGTTGGGGCCTCTAAACTACCGGTAAACGCTTTTGCCCACTCCACCAAATGACTTGTCCCCTAACCCCTGAATGAAGTCAGCGCCATTTGAAAAGTGCCGTGTTACGAATAGGCCCAGGAACCGAACTGGACAAGGCTCATTTTGCGGTCCAGAATGAGATCGCGTATCGCAATCCATTCGTTGCGGTGCTTCAAACAAACATCAGGGATCCCTTGTCGCATGCATTTCCGACTCGAAGAGATTTCGGCGAGAAGCATTACCACCATCTGTGGATATGACATGAAATCGGGCTTACTGCATCTCGGATATGAACACCACTTAGATGAAGCAACATAAGCGCAAGCTGGACGACATGCACCCGGATACTGTGTTGCCGAACATGATTATTTATCTGGACTGGAACGGTTATTTTAAGAATATGAGTGCGATGTGATAACAAGACTCCTTAGCGTCCTTACAAGTGCCAACATCAACGAAAAAGTTAGGGATGACAACCTCATGACCACAAAAAGAGCATGTGCTGACTGGGCACTGGCAGTTAGAGATGCAGTATTTCCACAATTGACGCCGACACTAGGCCACTTTATTCATGTGAGATATTTACCAAACGCGACAAGTATAACTAGTTAAAGTAGGAATGATAGTGGCGACTAAAGTGTGATCAAATTTAATCGCAGAATGACCATCTCGTTACATAATCACAAAGTTTGGTGGTTATCAAACTGAGCACTCCTTCATATAGTTAGGTGATAAAGATCGACCACAAAATCAGTAAATCGATCAGAAACACAACACTTAAAGTTAGGACACGGGAAGGAGAAAAACAGTTGGAACGTATATGCAGTTTTTTGGGTATCTGTTCATGAAGTGGCTGAAATACAGTTCGGTTCAATTCACTTGATCAACTATGATCCGAGCATCGAAGTACGGTTGATCCAGTTGCCACGACTCACATCACAAGAATAACAATAGCTAACCATGGCAAGATAGTGGAGTTAGAGGCAAATAGGATGTGAAGAAAAGGAAACAAGAAGGAAGTTAAACTAAGCAGAAACGAACGAAAATGAAGAACGAGATGGAAGAAACCAAATGCAGAAACGCCACTAACTGCGTGACTGCGCCATATCTGATAAGGTCTCCAACCATCGGTGCAGACCAACCCGAGGCTCGCATCCACGAAGACGGCACACACATACCTGGCCAAGTCGCTTAATCAATTTCTTCATGCCTCTGTGCCACGTCATAGACTGGCCACGTCGCGGTTTCACCCAAGTTGGTGCAGCCACGACGTATAATGCACGCCGAGGAAGGCAGTCAGGCTGAATTAGAGGAGCATCGCACAGCAGTTAAGTGCTGTTTTTGGGGTATTTTTTCGTGACATTCCACAAGAACAAGCAAAAGTAACTACTAATATGAACTGTCTGTGTCATGCCACATTATGAGTGACTTCAGACTCATCATAAAACCGGTGGTAGTAGTGGGAAGTCGTCACTGAAGTGGGTATGGGTACCGTGTGATCTTGACTCCTAGGCCGAAAGCGATGAAAACGTGGAACTTCAGAATGTGACTAGGCGAATCCGACGGGGGTGAAACGTGAAGACGCGACGTTGGTTCCAACGGTTTCACTTACTTGCAGTTTGTGTGGTAGCTTCAAATCCAGAACCCACAACCATATGTGAAAACTGTTCTCAGTTGAAGAAGGTGGCGATGCATTGGTAGAAGCAACATGGGGATCTATAAGGACGGCGTAACACAGTGGCCTAATGATCGATTGGTTAAGTGCAACGATTGATGACTGAACTGCGGCACGGAAGTACGGATTAGTGTAGGACCACAGAAGACGGTAAGTTTCAGTGCCCAAGGTTGCGAAGAATACGATGGTAGATGACAAGGCGAGACTGTAACACGATGGATGGGAGGAGACGACAGAAAGGGAGTAACAGAAAAAGGTGTGAACCGCCCACTAAACCGATACTTTTTCACGCTTTCAACGAGTTTCTAAAACAATGCGTTTACTAGACGTAATGGGGTGGAAGTCAAATAACTGTTTTTTTTCTATTTTTCAGTTTTGCCAAGTGGTGACGAAATCATGCAGGGACAAGGGGCACTCGGAAACCGTTGATGAAGAGTACAAGGACACTGCCAGTGTGCACTTCAATGACAAGTCACAGCTACTCGCTGAGGCCAAGGATCAAGATCGGCGGTTACCGTCTGCGAATTTTTGCAAACCAATTTTATCCGTCAATGGTCGTCCGGTGCGCATGGCCGACGACAAAAAACGTCCAACGACGACAACTACAGCAGGAAGAGGCAAACAGAGCAAAACACGATTTGCCAACATGGGGCCAAATGGCAGGGCAGAGGACGTGTTGTTATCCGGTCAGCGTAATCATCCATCACACTCGACAAACATAGGACGCGATGGTGCACAAACATCTAGAATGGTACATAAAAGGCATGAGAGGGACCGAGGAGAACATAACACATTGGGCAGTAAAATGCGAAGCCAATCACTCCCGCCAGTTGGGGACAACAAACAAAAAATAATTGCAAATAGTGGATTGTTCGCTCACGAAGGTGCCTGCCCATTCTCGAGAATACCGCATCCACAGGACGATGACGACTATCATTGGTGGACGTATTGCGCTCCGACGTCACCGTCCGCGTGCTGCCATGCGCATTCCACCTATTGCTCAATTGGAACGGACAGTATGGGTCGACATAGACATCAAAAACACCCGCAAAGCTGCCACATGTGTTTGCAACACTTGAACGCACTCCGAAAGCAAAAGAGTGGCCAGTCCACCCAATGCGCAGTCTGCCGCCGAGTGGACAAAAATCAACCACCCACATGCACCTGTGGTCATCACTCGTGCTCAAGTAGCGATGTGACGTCGGACCACCACCAACACAGATCCAACATAGGAGCGTGTAATATTGCGCACAGACCAAGTTGCCAATTGTATGTGTGCACCCAGCATATGGCAAATCCATTCCCAACATGCTGTCAGGCACAAAACGGCAGTGTACGCTATGAGTACAGAGACGGTCAACTGAGATTGGTCCACACAAACCAACCAAATGAGATGTCAGCCACAATAGGTTCCTTCCCTTCAGCGATGAGACACAAACGGTTGGAGAATCCAACAGACGGCAACGCTGCAGTACCTCTGATTAGGCTGACGAAGAATTTGGAGAGGGAACTACAAGATATACGTGAGGCCATTCGGTCATTTCTGACAAGGATCGCGAAAAAGGACGCCGACAACGTAGCTCTACGAGAATGGAGAATGGTCGCCAAAGTATTGGACCGCATATTTTTTATCTGTTACTTAGTAATACATCTAGGTGCTGCCTTTGGTCTGCTCATTCCAAGCTCTCAGGAAACCAACGCGATTGAATTTATGCGAGAGTACCGGTTGAAAAATTACAACGCAACCTACACAGATGAAGAGGCGGCCAGTCTCTCGCCCTTGGCTTTGTCTCCCGTGAATCCGCATAATCGCGTCTTCGGCCGCTCCCTCGATCGTGTGATACCACCGAAGGAAGAAGGCCAACCGCAAGTGGTAATGGATACAATAAGGAAGAAATCAGAGAAGCAGGCGGTACACACAGATGGATCATTCGAAATTAAGAGCTCATCGGAAGGAGTTGGAAAACTATCCCCCTACCAGCAACTAGTCGACAAGGGAAGTGTCGGTCAGCGCAGAATGAGCGGCTCTTCTAACAACCACCTACCACAAAACGATCAACCGATCTTCGTCTACACCTCAGGTCCTCTAGATGCTGCAGAACCGAATAAGCACGCAAATGAGTACGCAGCCACACCGATCTACTAGTCCCATTGAACATAAAATGGTTGTGAGCTGACAAGGTCAGTCATTATCGATTGGTTGTGATGAACTCGATCATAGTTTTGTACTCTGTTTCTAAAAAGCAACTTTTTCCATATTCGATTGACATACCTCTTGGAAAGCATGGCATTTAGCAACACATACTGTTTAGGTGCGGCACAATATTCGCATGCCTTTAAATTCAAAGACATGGTTAATAAAACCACCGATTTGTAATCATTTATTTTTTTGAACTCCCCATCCGAATCCATGAACTAAGAACGCAAAGTATGGTCTTCCGGTTGGTGAGGTGGGTAGGCGACGAAGAACGAGACATTCCACTGGCAGAAGCGTCGAAAGAAGGGCTTCGCCGTCACAAGAACTAGAGTCAAATCATGAAATTCGTCACAAACACACCACATACTGTGTAGCACCTCTCAAATCGTAGGCTCCGTATAGTCCGGTTACGCAACAACGATTCTAGCATCAAATGATGCTTAACTCACGTTTCAGTTAGGAAAATCCAGAATAGCGAACAAGTTCGCTTTCGACTACTTGTAGTATTTACTTAGTTCATAGCAATTAGATTACAAGTCAGACAGGTCAACTATCAATCCGCTTCGCTTTATCGGGACTCGTTAAAGGCGCCCATTCCCTGGGTCCGCTTTAGAGAACCGGACTCATAACCGCCGGAAAGCAGCTTATATTACGGAGCCATAATAGATGACCATAAAGAATTGGAATCGATCTCCGATATAGCCCGATCCATCTTCATCATAAGCATTAGGTAGAATACAACATACTTAATATAGTGGAATAAGGAGCTAGAAATTTGTGGAGTCAAAATGACCACGTGGAGGCTGTAAGGGTGATAGCCGGCCATGGCGGGGGAAAATCTAAGCTGTCATATATATATATATATATATATATATATATATATATATATATATATATATATATATATATATATATATGACTGTCCCCATGGACGTCACAGTGACAGGCAAATCCGGATACGGACGCCGCCAAAGCATATATATATCCAATACTTTCCAATAAACAATTGGCAGTGCCACAACACACAGTAAAGAACGAAAAAGGGGAGAAAAGGCAGTAAGGGGAAGTCCAATAACACGTTCAACACTGGGCATATTCACAGGCCATAATTCATAGCGTTTCCAAACAGGTGTGTTCACTATCCTCGGAGCATTTGGATAGCCCCACTGTGGCCAACTGCAGTGCTGAGCGCTAGTCACCAGCCAGTCCTGGATGAACATCTTGCAATTGGAAAGAGCAAAGGTCATCCCGAACTGTGAAGCATATATCTCCAACCTGCGCAGCATGTCATGGGCAACCTGCGAAGAGTCACAAATTACGGCGATGTCGTCAGCATACTCCAGGTCACAGAGCCGATCACCTGCCACTGTTTCCCAGAGCACTGTCTAATATGTAATCAATAGCGAAGTTAAACAAAAAGGAATGATGCGAGGGAATCTTGTTGCACGCCAATGGTGATACTAAAAGAGTGTGATAGTTCACTGCCCACTCACATTCGGCCCGTGAGTAAATGGCTTGAAGAAGGTTAACCTATTTCTCGGGCACTCTCTATCTCAGCAGACAACTCCATAAACCGGTTCTGTCAACTGAGTCAAATGCTGCACTTATGCCAAGGAAGAAAATGAATTGGATGGATATTGGATGTTGCCCACCTGAAAACCGCATTTCACGACCGGTTTCCAATTTACTCGATCTCATCGGGTAGAGATTACAGACGTCCGAACCCGGGGCACCGAGTCACAACGGACAACGTTTGTCGCAACTGATAACGACTGATTGAAGGGTCATTTTGGAGCACACGTGTGTGGTTGGGTTGCGATGCGCAGTCTCAATATGGATCGTGTTTCGCAATCGTGAGTCTTGGTCGATTCGATCACCGGGACCGTAACTGAAGCAGATATATATTGGGTGTTGCCCACCATAGCAAATTGTCTATGTACACAACTGATCGTGATCGGCTCTTTCATTGCGAGGATGCGGCATCCGATAAGTTTGGAGTGAGTTTTCTCCATACGGTTGCTTAGGCGAGAGGCTTTATAGATAACGACGGGATGACTTGTTTACATTAAGTGTGCGACTATTGTAGTGGTGCACATTTTGTTCAATCGTCGGCTTAGCCTCGTTGCGGACGCGTTCAGACAAGCGGCTAGTACCGCAGCCTAGGTAACTTGTCCCACAGGAACAGGTAAATTAGAACACACAGAAAACGGTGGCATCCACAGACAATTTAGTCTTCAGCTGAAGCGGCAACATGGGCTTGGAACTGAAGAGAATGTGCAACTAGGCTGCACTAGAGGCGCTATTGACGGTTGCTTGCTAATCCGTTCAGAACTGTTGTTTCTCTTGAATAGCAATGGGAACAAACGGAAACTTAAGTGTGTACAACTGCATCAATATATGATCAAAAATGTTATAAACGTATGTGCCACCTGTTTATACTCTAGTCGTTCTTCGGTTTCCTAGTTAGCAGTAAAAAACGTCTTACTCAAAGAATCACTGGGCTCACTAATGTCATTACCAGTGCGCAATCGTTCTCTGAATCGAATGGGAGTGAAAAGTAAACCCAACATTTTGAATTTTTGATGCATTCGTCTTAGCAGCTCACAAGCTACATAGCCCAAACAAAATGCGGAAAAGCACCAGACGCGTTTCGCTCCATTGGGGCTCGTCAGTGGAGCACATTCCCTCGGTCCCATACTGGGGATCGAACCCATGACCGCTAGAGGCTGACGCCAGCTAACCAGCAGCTTAAGCCATGGAGGCCAGCAGCTGGGCTGCATAAATTGCAAGCTAACTGGGGTATAGCACGACCGAACTTCCACTGACGCGCAGGTTACTACCCTTGCAGATGACAGTGGCTAGCCTCTAGGTCATGACTTCCTCTCACTAGACGCTATATCCATACCAGTCGAAACTAGGAGAGGCTGCCGTTTGATATTACTTATGAATAGACTGATTTTAGCGCTTTCCGGATGGTGGTTCAGCTAGCTAGCTCGTGAACTGCTGAGACGAATACATTAAAAATTACAACTAAAATCCTCCCACTCATAAGAAATGCGTCACAGAGTTAGCCTCCACAACCTGTTCTGGCAGAGTTTCAAATATTTACCACTCTACTTCCGAAACACGGGCTGGAAAACCCGGTTTATATCCGGCCCAGTAAGCTTGTACCCATGCCCGCGTGTGCTGCACGGCGTTAGCAAGTGAAGCTGCGGCCCCAACATGGAGAGCCACCGAGCCATAATATGCGAGAGATCATGACAAGATCGATTAGTAGCCGACGACAGGACAAGGTGTAGAAGCTTAGTTCCTCGCACCGGTCTTCGTACAGCAGCCCTCGCAAATTCGGAACGAGCCTCGTGGCGAAGTGTTGGACCTATTCGCACTCCTGCGTCTCGCCTCAGGTGATTGGACAGCAGGCAAGCGAGCCGTGTGCCAATATTGGTCTTATGGCAGAAGAAGCGGGTGGGACCTCTTCAGACCAAGTATAGAAGTTGCGTTTGAGTGTATAAAGCAGGCGCAGTCCGTTAGGATATAACCTGTGCCTATTATCCACGGACTTCAAGTCGCGGTGGGAGAGTACCTCTAGGTCCTTCACGAAAGACGTGGGATGTAATGGATGATATTCAGTGGTGTGCGTTCGGACATCACCATCCTACCCTATTCCAAGGCTCATGAATTCCGACTTGCTTTCATTCCAACTGCGGGTGTTTTGGTGTCCCCAGTCAGTTCGCATGTCATTATCACTGAACGCTTTAGAATAGACGCTATAAAGTCAAATTGTCCTCACTGTGGCTTCGATATGTTGTGGGAACATATCTTCGTAGCTTTTCCGGTAAGACATCGGACTAGGCTCTCCTTCTGTCGGATCGCCACAAAGTCGTTCAAATGCGCACACTGACCCAGCCGTATCACTTTCATGTGGATTTTACGATGCAGTGAACCATTTGGTCAACGTGAAGTCTGAAGATCCACGAGGACAGAGCTTCACTTCACTCCGAATGAATACCAAATAGGATACTTTCGTATGTCTGACTGAATTCTCACAATAATTCAAACTAATCCACAGAAGCGTCGGCTATGCACACTACATCATCAACGTTGCGTCTATAGAGTGGCAGCAGTTCAAACTGCATACAGTTATCTAGTATGGCCGTAAACACATCAGTGACCGAATGGTGACCTCACAGTTCACCGCTGTTTTGTAGGTATAGCTGTCCAACAAAACGAGAATAGACCTTGTGAACATACTGATGTGGCAGTTTTCAGCTCCTATCGGTAAGCCGAATATTGCATGTGCACCCAATGTATTCGAGGTGATCGATAGTCTCTCTAAAGGGAAAATTCCTGGGCAATGAAATTAGCTGTTAGTGTCAAACGTTTTGAGCTCCAAGGAACTCGAGAGTATCCCGAAAACTGCTAGTCGCCGGTTTCCGTCTTGTCAATTTTAGTAGTTAAATCAAAAACGTCAACGTACAACATGGAGACTTATTTATATCTAATATGGGACGTAAGAGGAGTATGTATGGCTTATGCAAGATGCGTAAGCCATACAAACTCGACATGATGGTACTGACCGATGAATTCTTTGAAATGCCATGGAATCGAACAGACACAACATTTTAGCTCGTTAACCTACTATGTGCTATATTAATTATATTGTATTTGGCTCGATGATGAATTGCCAAAAGCGAGCTTGTTTGCTATGGCTTTACACTAACGATTCTGGACCCGAATCGTGATGAGTCCAGTCGTCGTGGCACGCACAGAGATGGTAAAAGTAAGAAAAGGAATAAAATGTGACAAGCTGTAAACGTGATTAAGTAAATGAATGCAAAAGCATCGTCAGTTTCGTGGCTGAACCAAGGAAGATAACACCCACATTAAAGGGACCCATTTATGAAGATGGGGCAAAGAAACCTGAACAAGTCCTCTGATACTTCCTTCACATTCTCTTATCGACTGGCGCCCTGTGGTTGCATCCAAGTGAGGACAGCAACGGTTAAAAAAACGCACACCGGAATAGCCGGCTGGTAAGCACAGGTGGGATCAAAAGAAGACTTAGTGCGGGTCGGAGGATTAGCTGCCGAGCACCATCCAACTGACGGGTCTCATCACCACTCCCTCGGTGGTTCAAAGAAATGTGACCAGTGCTTCACCGGCCCAAGTGAACAAAGGCGACCAAGCTAAGGCATCAGCAGTACGCTGCTGCTATGCGAACATTACTAGTCACGTGCGAGTTAGGTACACGGCAGATTTGAATTGGTGACATTTGTGTTGCCTCAATGTGTTTAGAGCTATGAATCTGATCCGTGCAACAGCGGTGTACACCTTACCTTCGGTCGACAACATAACATCAAATAGTCTCCACAGTCGCACAGTTGGCACGTTACGTTTCTTCGGAATCTAACCACAACAGAAGTGGAACCAAGAAAAGTCAACGGATCGGTCATTTCCAGTGGTTGTTTAGTGGCAATGAAGGTTCGCAGAGCGTCACATGTTTGAAGCAAGTCCGAAGCAAAGTTCAAAGGTAAATAACACGTAGTAAAGCTTGCAGTACTCTGAGCTGTACCGGTGCTTAATTACGTTCGTATAGTGCGGAAGATTAGTGGAAGCAACTAAGGTTGGCATTGGGGGTCACGTGTTAATGGACAACGGGTGTTTAGAAGGTAACCAAGGGTTTGAAATGTGGCAACACGAAGCCCAAACCTCCAGTTTCTGGTGTTGCACCATGACAAACAGAACGGCGGTATCGTAAGGAGAAATTTCGCCAAGATGAGCTAGTGCATATAACGCACAGGTTCATGCTTGAGTGAAAAGAAGTGTATAAGTATTTCCTGCGAAAATCACATACGTCATACAGCTATGGACAACGCTACAAAGGCTCTCGCTTGACTAACAACCGATGCAAGTAGCCGGTAAAACAATTTCAAGGTGCGATCGGGTCGCGTGTACACCAAAAGACATCACGGTAACCACACTGAGTAAAATACAAAAGACAAAGTGAACTGGGCCCCGGCTCACAAATTTGATTTAAAAAAAGCCTACAGTTGAAATTAGACCTTGAGCGCGCCCCTGCTAAAGGTCCCAGTCAGTATCGAGTCAAGTGTAGAGTATTCTAGCAGCGCAGTGCGCGATTAACAAAGAACATTAGGAGCAACACCATTCGCCAACCTTTAGTTTCATACGCTGTCCCCTCCCAGTTGCAAGGCGACGGCATCCAAACCAATGAATAAAATGACTAAAGTAGGGCAGAGAAAGGTTTATGACTAGCTTAGAGGAAGGACTACACAGATCAAAGAAAGGCACAAGATCGACGGAACAATGTGTGGACATGTTACCTGGTATAGGTATAACTGCTGCCTCATGCTGAGGTTGTATATATCACGATTCTTCACCACAGTTGGATTACACCGAGTTACATTTATACTAGATCTTTCTAACCTGGATAAAAAGTGTGCCGTTTCATTTGATTTCCTCAGTTCTGTTATTCTGCTGCATATACCGTACAAGTTTTCGGGATTATTTTTGTCAAATGCGGCGTTGATTGCTTGGTATCCCCGGTGTGGCTGCGCATGACAAGGTGCCTACCGGTCTAACACCCTCCAACTCGATTGATGATTCCAGAGAACCGTTAATCTTTGCTGAAGGGACGGGTCCACGTTCCTCGTGATCGTGCTAAACTCAAATGGTAGATTCCATCCAGTCTGGAGCGGACTACCGACCGGCCATCGCCTTGTTTATGTCTGGTAAGCACGATTCTCCAGTCAGACAAACAGAAATGTTGCAGCTGTGCATGCTGAAGAAGTGTGGGCCGGCCCGGTTGGCGAAAAGTAGCTCCCATCCGCATGCCTCCTTTCGGGTTTACACTGGATATGGGGTGTGTGGATGGAGCTGTGCGTGGTGCAGCACAAGCCACCCTTGGTCCTTCTGTAGGCGAAGGGCAAATCCAAAACCCAATGCCGCCAACCATGTGCATAATTGAACATCTCAATTAACAATATGATTCGTATCAGATAACCTATGACTACACGTACTGCGAAGACATTTAGTGGCAAAAGTGCAGGACTTAGTTTGGTATGGTTCCTCCTCAGTGACAAACGGAAACGTTTATAAATAGCACAGTCTGGAAGGAAGTGTTTTATCAAGCCCCAGCCTCTAGAATTACACATGAAGTCCCGGAGACAGAGTTCAACTCAGCTGTAGTCCATTCATCATTAAATATCTAGGAGGGTTGGCTCCGTCTGTGGGACAGATCTGGTACGATAGGAAAAGCTGTGAATGAAAGACAACAAACAGGCGGCTGAGTGAAAATAAGGCAACTGGATGCAACAGATCGAGAAGCCAACGAGATAAGATGGATGAGCATAGAAGAGAATCGCCGAGATGACGCAGCCCCACTGAAGAGAATCAAAACAAATAAGGGACACAAAAATCAGCAGAGATGTGCATTGAACAGTAGGAGACCATCTGAGGGGGCATCAGTCTAACATTTGTTAGTAGATGAGTGCATCGAGAAGACGTGTGGAAAAGTGAAGGAACCACATGAGGAGTGTCCGAAGTGAATTGTGTATGTACATCCGAGGAGGGAGCGATGCACAAATGTGTGCAAGTGATATCAGTCAAGCGATTGTTTGCTGACACACATGGTAAATAGGCACAGAGTGTCCAGAGAGCTGGAACATGGAAGTAAAATGAACACAAAAAGTAACAAAGCACACACACCGCATGGCCTGCGTTCTAGAAAAAAACATATCAGGAACAAGAGGACGTATATGGTGTGGTGAACACAAGTTGCTGGATTGGATGGCTTGGGTAGAAACAATAGCGGCAATATCCACTGGAGGCAGAACATCTAGGGAAAAAGAGAGAGAATAAGAACAAAATATTTGTCATGTGTTTCCTGATAGGTAAAGTGGGAATCATTGGCCTGTAAGTTCAACAGTTAACTTGTTTACACGAGCAAAGATACAGATAACCGTTAGCTCCTAGTCTCGGGTAATCAACACTCTTGCTAGTGAGCGGAACATGAATACCGATTAGTCACAACTGCTTGGATCAAGATGGATCGATGAAAACGTCAGAGCAGTGGTGCAGAAAAGTTGGCAAATACTCATAGATGCGGCGTGCGCACATCGCTCGTATGCCGAAATAACTAACCACCACGAGTGTGCTACGACAAGGGCAAAAATAAATTTTCGTCGACCAGACAAAATCAAACAAGCGACAACGAAGGGACGGATGAACTAAAGGAATAGCCAAGTCAAAATAAGACTGATACACCCGGATGGGTGCATTTGCATCACTTAATAGTATCAACTGCGGATGAAGTACAATGAACTCATGTAAAATGCACTGGCGCACTTGAGTAAAAGGACCGGTATTCGGAAACAATGAGCGCACATTGAGAAATCTCCTCTGGATTTGTTCCCGGCCGACAGAGTAGAGCTTTACGAAGGCAATTCTTCACAAGTGGTTTTAAGTGGCATGAAATTTCGTGACCAAAAGCAACAAATCGCTAATCGTGCGCGGTATCTCGAACCAGTATTCAAAATAGAGGGAGTAAGACGGTCTTACTGACCTTGGAAGTAGTTTGGGTAAAAGCAGTTGTCAGAAGATCCTTCCAAAAGTGAAGTATCCGCAGTAAATAAAATAAAAACGATGGTTAGTGAGAAGGCAACGGCGGATTTAAAGGTTCCATCACTACGCTGGTAAACATATGGCAGAAGTCATAGTGTTCAACAGGTGTTGAAATCGGAAAGCACGTTAGTTTAGTGAGCAGTCAGCATGCAGAGTAATACGAAGTCCACCAAAGATATGAGCCCAAAAGCAGGAAAAACAAGATTGGAAACAAGTTGATGAAATTCCACATGAACGAAGTCGTTTCCAAAAGGACATTCGACATTAGTAGCTGCACTGAGTGTAAAAAGCAGCAGGAGCGGTACATCCGTATTTTGTGATAGCGCTTCCCAGAAACCGTAAACGGTTGCACCCGAAACTGAGACGAAGTATGCAACTTTGCAAAAATCAAACGTTATTACGCCACAGTAATGGCACATTGTTGGTACAAAATGCCTGACATCCACGCCACGTAACTAACAATGATCGTCAACACAAGTCCTGCATCCAGATGTAAGAAGCCTCGATTTCCTGTTTCAAGGAGGCTATGGAAGCAGTAGCCACTGGTAACAAAGTTGTTCATAAAATTTAGACAGGAGTGAGTTAACAGGATAACTGGAGGGCGATTTTGAAGCAATCGTTGTGTGAATGGATTACGATGTGCACTCAATGCGGACCGCGATTCCCATTGAAGTGAACCCTAGTCAATTCGATCGCTAAAAAAGCAGGAAGTTGGGTGTTCCTCGCCCGAAAACACTGCACTCCCCGACGCATTTCGACCTTATTGGATCTCATCAGGTAGAGAAGAACAATGATTTATCACGCGCAAAAATAGGTGCTTGACAAGTTACATAGGATGGTTATAGTGAGAAAAAGTAGATCAAGGGATAAGTGAATCGTCGGTTTAGTCGACTACAGATTTAACTGCAGTGCCGTATAACGGTAATTTGAAATGAGAGTTGAGTGTGCACACACAAAGCAATATAGGGAGTGGTTCTAGTTCATACAATGCGTGATACGGGATACGTAAATCTAGTAGCAGCGTTT
Source organism: Dicrocoelium dendriticum (assembly GCA_944474145.2). NCBI lineage: Eukaryota > Metazoa > Platyhelminthes > Trematoda > Plagiorchiida > Dicrocoeliidae > Dicrocoelium > Dicrocoelium dendriticum. Next base: position 28,564,961 of record OX104071.1, on the reverse strand, counting down.
AACAAATTATGTATTGAAGGTGCAAATACGCATGTTGATTGCTACTACTAGTTTGACGCTGGGATATAACAGATTATACGGTGTAATGCAAATGTATGAGTACATTGCCTAGAGGCTTTTCAAATACCGTAAGTGTAGGAGAAGGAACAACGTAAGGGAAGAGGGCGTTTCATGGTTAGCACACTAGAAGTAAAACGAAATTCTGGCGACAATCCAAACGGCTATAGTGTGTGGTCGGCTTTAGCTGGTGACCTCTCAATATAGTATTGTGATTTAGCTTCAGATGACTACAAGTGTGGTTCGGAATCTTTTGGATCAAATATGTCATTATCAAATCGCCACGTAGGAGTCGATATTGTCCACTGTAGACTCCAAGGGTTTTAAACCTCAGTTGGTAAGGGAGATGAAACAGACCCTTTACATTCTTGGCCGCTCTTCATCGTGGCAGTTCAAGTGCGTATTCTGAATGGGGTCTTACATAGACATTGTGCATGTGATAGAAGGCTGAAGGGTCAAAAGGCCCGAACACTTTCCGAAAAAGGCCAAGGTGTTGGTTGGCTTTTCGGACGCCTTCTCAGTCTGACGTGAACAGCCAAGATCTCCTTGTACTATCACACCTAGATTGCATTCCGTAGTAGCACGCTGCATTGATTCCCCAGCGTGTAGGTGCAACTGGATTGACAGCGTATGTTTAAGGTCTTACACTTGATGGCGTTGAAATGAAACAAGTTCTGAATAGCTTATTCGTGTACCCTATCAAGGTCATCCTGAGGCGCTACGTGGTCACTCGTTGTGTTGGTGGCCCACCATATCTAGAGATCATCAGCAAAAAGTAGAATATTGGAAATGATCACTTTTGCAAGGTCGTTGAAGTAAATCAGGAACAGGCGTGGACCAAGTACTGAGTCATGTGGTACTCTGCACTGAAGACCGATCGGGTCAGAGATGGCGCTGCGAACTCTCACATTCAGATGTCGTTGAATAAGAAAGTTCCCTATCCACCCGAGAATTTTATTACTAATTCTACAGCTCTGAAGCTTGTGAATGAGGATGCGGTGGTTCAGATAGTCGAAGGCCTTTGAGAAATCCAGATAAACTGTGTCAACTCCCACACTACTGTTAACGATTTCAGTCTAACTGGAGCGAGCAAGCAGCGGGTTTGTAGTGCAAGACCGGTTCTAACGAAATCCATGCTGTCCCGGTGCTATGATTTTGCATGCTGCCAAGTAATTCATAAGCGCCTCGGCAACAATAGAGTCCATGACGTTGGACAGCACCGGCAGGTGAGTTATCGGGCGAGAGCTGGATCTGCACGATTTCCTCCTTTGTGAATGAAAGTGACGATTCCGTGCTTCCACATTGTGGGAACAATTCCTCGAAACATCGCTGGTAGAACTTAGGGATTGGGTGCGCCAAATTCAATGCAGTTAACGTCAGCGCCTTTGGTTGGATATTATCAACACCAGGAGTGGCATGCTCGCGTAGGAGATTCAGACTTTTCAGAAAACCAGTAGCCGTAAACGAGATACGACTAAGTCCTGGTAGTGGTATGACTTGCGTGAATAGCGTAGAAGAGGAAGTTATGTTCTGGAAGTTTGGGGAGAACAGGTGACGTAGGGTGTTGGTCGCTTCTGCTGTAGTTTGTGATAGTCCACTTGGTGTGCGTTGGGCAGGGATACCTCTCTGCACCTTTTGGAGCTTGTTAACATGCCTGTAAAGGAGCTTGGGGTTTAACGAAAATGTATCGGTCAGATCCTGTTAATGTTTTAGCTTATCCTCGCGTACTAGGTTCACACAATGATTTCGCTGGATAGTGTAGGCTCCGCATGTTTCGGCATCCGGGGACTCCTTGTATTTTCGCCAGAATGAATCTCTTGCGATCATGCACTTCCGCGTCCTGCTGCGTATGAATGGCTTTACTCCCGTCGCAGGTGCGGGCATATTTTTCGAAGCACTAGCAACTAACTTGTGCAATTGATGAACAAAACCCCACCAGGCGACATCGGGGATAATTCAGCTAGAAAGGACCAGTCAGTTTCACTAATGAGTGTGGTCAGGACAGTGTACTCGGTACTGAGCTGAGAGTCATCGGCGTTGTCCGCGGAATACTCCGCATAGCAGATGTAGTTGAACAAGGGTGTTACATAATCGCTGCGGCCCAAAGGACTAGCTATCGATACTGTTTCTATCCTAAGCTCCTCATTGGTGAACAAGAGATCGAGGATACTTGGTTTGCTCCCCGTCCTGAATCTTGTGGGGGAGAAACGTGGTTATATAGTGGCAATCCACGGACTAGGCCCTGAAATTCCATTTTCATTTTCTATTCGAGACAGGCTGGGGTATCTAGGGCGTGAACACTGAAGTCACCAATCAAGAGGATGTGACTGTGTGCCTGTGCGAGGATAGTTTTCATAGTGGAAGCCAGGCGATTGTCTATTTCTGAAGTGGAAGAAAGAGAGCGGTACACGAGGCCCACCAACCATGTGTCACCAGGTCTTAGGTGAAGACGACACCATGCGAGTCGACAAGCTGGACATCTGGTTCATCGATTAGATCAAGATATAACTCACTGCAGTAATAGAGTAGTACACCATCCCCTATATTCGGCCGATTGTTGCGCAGCACGGACATTCCGGCGTCCATGATCACTTCCCTCAACCATGTCTCGGTTACCATGACGAGGTTTCACAATATCGTAGCATGCCGTAGCCGAAGTCCTATCAGTTTACTGAGGTCTTGTGCGTTAGTATAAAAACAAAAGAGTACCTTGTGTTAAAAGTGTGCTAGAGGACGTCAAATTCATGTTTAGTTTTAAGCCGACCGACAAACGGTCGACCGCTAATCGTTTTTTGCGTGGGTCATTGGTTCATGACTTTCGGTCAGGTTGCATACTAGAGCGCATAGAGCGTTCCAGATCGCGATGTTCTCTCATGCGTCTCTCTGTGAAGTTAGGTGTCGAGAGTGTTGCTGTGCCTATCACAGTGCAAGACTGTGGACGTAAAAGTCTTACTGAGGTTGCATATTCCAACAAAGTGCTGCTAACTCGTGGCCGTGCGCATGCTATCCTCAACCTAATCGCAGTTGGTAACCTAGGGCGAGGTTTCAACCAGCTATTCAATAGGGCTTCTGTCGGAGTGTAGTGCCATTTACAATATTTTTGGACCGCAGCCCTTGTAGTTTAGAGATGAAGGAATTCTTGTCAATCACTCGTGCAGTGAGAGTGCCTCGCGTATGTAGCACAACTGCTCTCGGTTATGTGTTTGTGCTTCATGATCGGGAGAACCCGGTAGTTCAGGAACATCATGAACAAATACGGTTTGCTTGCTTTCGTTCATAGAAGGGCCGCCATGGGTTTCTTTTGCCTTTAACGGGCCTTTCCAAGGTATATCTAGTAGTATGCGTACCGCGCTAGATGAATTGCGAAGACGAACTGCTGAGAGTTCAATGTTACTCGAAGAAATCGAGGTGCACCGTAGTGCACTGAATTTGGGTGAAGCGATACGCGTCTTAGCGTAGTGGACTGAACTCGAATTTCAATCGCATCACGCATAGAATTTCATTGGTTGCGATCACCTACCAATCTGCTTTTCGTTGTGCCAGATGTGGACTCTGGAACGTTAATACACACGATAGTTAATACACTGTGGTTCTGTTTACCGAATGTCGGTTTGAGAGTTGTGGCTAACAACGGATTCTATTAGCGGGGACTAGAGAATATTACGAAAACAGCGTCACAACGCTCGTGCTTGATCCAGATAATGGACATACGGGTGTCACTTCCGGCATTTTTATCGAGGCGATCGATGGGTAGGTTACCCGCCTCTGGACTGCCGGTGTTGTAATCAAATGGCCAGGTGTGGCATCTAGGGATAAGTTAATAGCAGTCACGCTGGATGTGGCTTGTCCACTTAAAGGGTTAGTAATTGTCGGATTAGGTGGCGCAGATGCCGTGGGGCGGTTGACAATACTGACTTTGCCCTTCGATATGGGACAGAGCTCTGAGGGGTTTGTTTCAGAACAAGATCGGTGCTTTATATATTCGTCCCAGCAGATTACAAGTTACATAGCTAAACCACAATCCGGAGAAGCATCAGACGTGTTTCGCCCTATTGGGGCTCGTCATTGGTGCGCATTCCCTCGGTTCCCTATTGAGGAGCGAACCTATGACTGCTAGAGGCTATGGTTATAGCGTCTAGTGAGAAGAAGTCATAACCTGGAGGCTAGCCACTATCATCTGCAAGGGTAGTAACCTGAGTGGTAGTGGAAGATAGGTGGTGCAATATTCCAGTTAGCTTGCAAATTATGTAGCTCAGCCCCTGTCCCCTATGGCTCAGTGGCTTAAGCTGCTGGTTAGTTGGCGTCAGCCTTCAGCGGTCATAGGTACGATCCCAAGTAAGGGACCGAGGTAATGCGCACCACTGAGGAGCTCCAATAGAGCGAAACACGTCTGGTGTTTTTCCGGATTGCTGTTGAACTATACGTGTTGTGAGCTGCTGAAACAAATACATTAAAAATACAACTACAATCCTCCTAGCCATGAGATCGACGTTGTTAGGTTCTAGTGGTACAGCTCTGAAGCTTGTCATTTGCTGCACTGTTTCAGTCTTTTTTTACGTTGTTATGAGCGGTAGTATACAATTGAGAATTGGGATTGCTCCGCAGGTTTGGCAAAACCAGAGCGCATCGGACAGATAGATTTGTCTCTTACATTCTAGTTGACTTGCACCGCCACAGCGAGGTGAAACACAAGGATGCAATTTGCACAAATAGTGCTTCTTCCGACTGCCTGTACACATTTCGGCCCAACACATTTGCGCTTCGGTGGAATCAGTTCCAATGCAGGCCGTGGTTGCACTCGAACACTCCACTTGTTTGGTCACGTGAGGTAGAGGGCGAGTGATCATAGCGTTCTTTGTCCCAGGCGCACACTCGACGTCGGTTACCGTAGGTGAGTGTATCACGACGAGGACATACATACGAGGAGTGTGGCTAGATTGTTGGTCCACATTGGTTAATGTAAGGCAAACCCATTGGAATTGGCTTGTAGTGAATGTATGTCAGGGACAAGTGCCGGCGATGGGCGAATGCAATGGAAACCACCGATTGAGTGGTAGCTTCATTAGAACTGATCCTGTGGAAGTAATTCTAGGACCATCAGATAGTGCGGAGAAACCTTGATCGATCGCAGTGTCGCACCAGTGAAAACTGTTTAAAAATAACAGGGTGGCTCATCTGGATAAAAGCACGAAGCGTGCTCAGAATACTTGAGTAGCACAAATCCCGTTCGGTAGGAAATAATTCCGTAAAAATATGCCCAGTGAACATGGGGAGTTAATCCGAGTAGAATGAGTGTATGATGACTGCGCTAGGTGAAGAGGAAGAGGTAAAACGCTGTGACGGGGGAGAAGATGTTTACTAATCAGGAGTCGAATCCGGGACCTTTAAGATGGTAATCAGAACCACCACTTCTAAGCCGCCGGCTCACGACTACAATGTTCGGCACAACGGTTAAGGACTGATTGTAGGGGCATTTTGAAACAAATGTTGTATAGTCGGATTGCGACGCGCAGTTTCAATGTGGACCGCGATTCCCACTAGAATGAACCTCAGTCAATTCGATCGCTAGGAACTGAGTGTTGCCCGCTCAATTCAGACAGTGATTCGTACTGAAGTGAACTTGGTCATTTCGATCACTGGAACCGCCACTGAGGAAGCGGATGGATATTGAGTGTTGTCCAGATGAAGGCGTAAGAAACCGCAAGTTCCTGTTTCAAGTAGGTTATGGAAGCAGTACCTGTCGGTAACAGAGTTATCCATAAACTTTAGAGAAAAGTGGGCTTCCGAAGCCAGAAACGCGTGACAGGTGGGTCGATATGTGGTGAGAAAGTCAATGTTTGCAGGTATCATATTATCATTTGGACCATGTGTTTTGCAACAGTATTGCCATCATGCAAAAGTGGGCTACGTTCAGGTGGGTAAAGCCGATAAAGTCATTGGTGGTTTCAAGCGCTACCTATTCCACTGTCTCAATGTTTGTTGCATTTAGCTAAGAAAAACACGGAGTAACATACTAACTTTTCCGATACAACAAAGTTCCGCGAATACTTTGCTAGTTCAAAGGCTGAATGAGTGCCTAGGTTGAGGCGCCACTAGGCGGAATCCGGTTACACATGAGCAGAGGATAGTAGTTTCATGTAAGTAAACCCTACCTGCGGGAGGCAATAGTTATCTCAGCCGGTAGCCGAAAGGACTATGCGTATGCATTGCAGTTTGTAGATCGCCGGTTCGAATCCGCGTAGGCGTGGGTAACCAAGCGGTGTACGCAGGTCACGCTCGAGTGTGGGTGGTCGCGTGGCAGTGAAGCACCGGCAAAATGTGCCGGGGTACTGGTGACACCACGTGCGGCAAAATATGCACACGACAAACTATCGGTGGTTTGCAAATGAGGGTGGCAGCAGCAGACCAGTAGCAAATGCTAATGCTTCAATGTCACTGTACCGTAAGCGGTTGTACGCAAGAGGAGATAATGCATGGGCTCTCGAACCCATGTAAGAGCGAAGACTCGAACACAGTACGTAGAAGTACCAAGCCTGAGTCACTACAGGATTGATCATCCAAGGGGGAAACTGTTACGGAGAGAAAGCTTACAGCCAGCGATCAAGCCGAGAGCAGTGGCGTAGAAGCGGATCGATCTACAACTAGAGATCTAACTCGAGTACAGATCAAAATGCGAATCGATGTGGAATCGGCGGCAAGTTGGGTCATGAACTTGAGCCATTTGAGTTGTATTAATTAACATCAATTAGCATCTCTAATAGTATCATGTAAGCAGTTGTCCACAACCTATTTAGTGCGCCCTGCTCTCATACAATACGTCTCTCTGTCTACCTAGTTCTGGCCTTTTGTATTCCGTCGGTTTGCTGGGTGCGTGACTGATCAGTCAGACAGTCGCAGTCTCATAGGGCAGCTAGCAAAAGTACAACAGTCGTCAGTGGCAGAGAGCAGAGGTAAAGCAGAAGCGTTACAACAGAAACAAACGGTAGTTCCACACAAAAAGTAAACTGAAAGCAGAAGCAGCAGTCAGCCATGCAGTGCGACGCATGCATTGTGCAAATGACTGTCCTACAGGAAGGAAGGGGCTAAAGTTCATGTGCCGCAGGATTGTCATTCCCTATCTACTACCACATCATCTTCAACGCCACCCTAAGTCTGAGAAAGGAAACTGTTGAGGCCCTCAGCCAAGGTCTGTGGTCCAAATACCAAGCGACAAAGCAGTAGGAAGTCAACAACGGTACCATAGGAGCAGAATTTGTCTAAGTAAGTTCTAATGAAGTTGAAATTCCAGTCCGGGGATCAGAATCCATTTGACATCGAATAAGTCCAGCAGCAGTTGGTGGGTTGCGGTGTACAGAGAAAGAAGTGATAGGAAGGCCACGAAAAGGTCATGAGCAGAAAGAGAGATGCAACGGAAGAGTCAATTGTGGGGTTTCAAGTCGTATCAATCGTGTCCCACAGAAAGCAAGTAGCACCGACTACCATTTCTGAACGTCGAAACGTGGTGGATCGAAGAAGCTGGCTCTCCGGACAACCTCCCAGTGGTGCCAATTGCGTGATTCGGGTTTTCCAGCAGTGTCGCAGAAAGTGATGGGTTTCTGCCTGGCAAGCGTTCTGGCTGGAAAAATCCATTAACATATGTTCAAGAACAAACAACGCGGTGGATGCGACCCACCAATAAATAATGTCGGTGCTGTTTGCTTCATACCAGTGAAGCATCGTATTTCAGTAGTCTCCTGCTGAAATCGTGGAGTATATACAAGCTGTTTGGTAACCCAACAAACGAAAGGCGTACGAACTAAGCAAATCATTTATCGGCTTACAATGAGCGCGATTCCCTGAATTCGCTGGGCTGCCTTGTGAGTAGGCTCGGGGTTGGTATCTACTAAGTCAACTCCCTGCTTCGGTCTGGCCAACCGAGTAGTATCACGTCCCCGGGCAAAGTGCAAAGACCGTACGACTTTATACTGGACTCAATTGACCGACCAATTTCATAGCTGACGATGCTTTTTATGTGTAATTACTTGTGAAGACTATCGCGGAGTAAGCGAATCCTCTAAATAAACCTACAGCGAAGAGTTTGATTAGTGGCATCCGTGTCCGGATTTACCTGTAACTGTGACCTCCATGGGAACAGTCGTATCGAGCAGCAAAAACAAGTAACTCCCATATTTGGACGTGTTGATTTGCTGAAGAGTAGACAGATTCATCATGACAGTGGCAAACTGAAAACCGACTTTGCCGGGCAGTACCTACACGTTACCAGCTTCTCCCCAATGCGGTACAAACCGACGTTAGTTAAAACCCTAGTGAACCATGCGAAAAATATGCACTGCTGATAGTCTGGATGACGAGATGAAATTGCTCAAGGGTACGCTGCTAAAAATGTTTATACAAGTAGATTTATCGTGAAACAGCCAGGTGAGTGTAAGGAAAAGTCTCCACAATTGCTAAGAAAAAGGACTACATTTAGCCCATGCGAGGACAAAGAAGCGCATAATTTCTGCAGTCCAAAAGACTTAGTATGTTGCAGAAACTGTCCTTATCGACCAGAGTAATGAAAGAGCTGTCCCCCAACGACAACCTGTTAGTGCCAATTCATACTGTATTTACCAAGCTACCTGTAGATGAGGAGCCGGTTACATCGGCCGAACCGACAGAGAACATGTACATGTACGTGATGAACGAAGTCCCGCCGAGCCACGGTGATCGTATTTTGAGATCACCCAAAAGTTATGGGAGTGACTGGGATGTGCTGTGCCTTAAAAGTAGTCTGCCGAATGACAACGAAAACCTCAAGGCCCTTGCTCACTCCTCATGTGCGGTAAATTCTTGAACATGGGTTACCAGCTGCATTTCTGCTTTCAAAGCACCAATGTGCTCCGAATGAAAAATCGATAAACATTGCTCAGTTTATCACAGATATTCGTGATCTTTTTCGACTCCCTGGAATGTCAATGCTGTCGTGTAGATCCCATATTTACCGAGCGCATACTATAGGGTTGATTTGCAAAACAACTACCCTTGTTTTTTCCAGCTTAGCATAGAGAGCTTGATACGATACCATAACTGGAAGCTATCTAAACCAATGAGGCCCTAAATTCGCTGTTAACAATAGTAATAGTCTGCAGGAGACTGTTGACTATGCACATACTAAGGAGTTTCAAATCTAGGGTCGCAAGACCGTACTGTTGTATTGCAACTGCTCCGGCCCTCTGAGGATTAAACAATCTCAACGACATACATGCTTCTTGCAATAAACCGGAAGAAACGGGTCTGAGTTGATATCTTGTGGCGGTCTGGAGATCTCCCGGTTCGTCTGAGCATGCTGTGTAAAATAGTAACCAAATTTAGCATCATACTGTACACATAAGTATTCGATACGGAATAAAATAGACCGCAAGTTGACTCTGTTTATCTGATCCGTGACCAATACACACACGCGGCGCCGTGGTTGGATTAACCACGCTGCTCCAGTACATAATACTAAGGTATTCTAGCACGCGTCGTAACGGTGTCGACTTTTCAGCCAATACACGGGACAATTGTAAATCCCATCAATAAACATTTGTCGAGCTAATTTCAGGCCTTCTCTTGTAATATCTGGAACGGTAATCACCGGTGGCTAGAAGGATGCGGTATACTAGCGTCAGTCGACCCCTCCTCGTTAAAACGTTGTCTCCACTCTCCACAAACCAATGAGCTCAATGTCCTTCCATAAAAGCCATCATCTGACAACAGACAATAAAAGTTTATGTAAAACAATGAAAAGGAAACTTCTTATAGCACAAAACAACAGATCTCACCAGGAACAGCGGGTTAGATCGAAGAGAGGAACATATGGGAACAGACTACTTGGGTAAGTGTAGTAAGTGTCCGATCGAGGATCCCGAGGACTTTCTTTCCTAATTCGTATGTTGGTCGTAATGGATCTTTAGAGCTGAAATGCAAAACAAACATATTGTAGGCGGCTGAACAGCTTTAACACAACCAACTAGTAAGAGACGAGGCACGGTGGAAGATGCATGTCGTGACGAGCTGGATGCCGTTGGTACAGGTACCGATGAAGGACTGAGCCTGAGGTGACTGGGTGGCTCAAACAATCGCAGGAGGCGGTTGTTATAACGACACTACCCCGAAAGTAAACGCACCGGTACGGCTAAACGCCACCTGGCGCGTCCCCAGGTTGCGGATCAGCGAACGCCTTACTTGCGAAGGTAACTGCAAATAAGTATCGTCTGCTTTGCAGGTGAAATGAATAATCCCTTCGTAAACAAATTGTAGGTATATACATAAGCGTACCAAATTATTTTCCACTAGCTAGATTAAAGGAGAAAATTACTATTCACGTTGCGCGCAAACAGGTACGATGGTCCACATTATCATCATCAATACACGTTAGTTGAGGATGAGAAAGGCCTCTGCTAATGTGCCGCAATACAGAAAGGTAGGGTAGTAAAAACAACACTAAGAAAATTTCAAAAAATCAGGTAATATATCATTAAATAGCATCCTATTAATCTGCTAGGAGTTCCTGACTGGAGGGAAAACTAAAGGAGAGGAGGGTGGACAAAGAAACTCACAGCACAGACACCATTGCGCCTGCTCCAAGCAAACGTGTTTATCGTCCTTCGGACCCCACCCAAGTAGGTGGGATGCACCAAAAGGTGCCAACTTAGAAGTGAGGGTTTTCATTTCTCTTGACCAAGCCATCGCTTGGTCTCCTTTCCTTCTCTTCAATCCAGACCCCGAAAGCCCAAACAACGCAAAACGTGGTCTAGCCATCAGAGCCTGGTGTGTGATATAGTGGTGCTGAGCGGATCACTCGCTCTTCCTGCATCAAATACGCGACGCCGAACAAGCTCATTGCTCACGCGGTTCTGCCACCAGATATGAGCTAAGCTGCGAAAGCAGCGATGGTCGAATGAAGCTAGTCTCTTTAAGTCTGTCGACCTGACAGGTCAGATTTCAATAGTCCATATCAAGAACATTTGGTTTAGATTTTACATGAAATTTGCATGTTTACTTTTAAAATGCCGTCTCAGGGGAAAAGGCACTACTTGTAAGGCATCTTATTTCATCTACGTTCCTAACATTATTTGTTTTTAAGTGAAAAGGTTCATTACATATAACTAGCAAATTGCACTTTAATTATTTGTGTATTTTGTTATTCAGAAGAGAATAGTAGTAGGCGAATAATTTTAAAACTGATGTAAACAAATATTCACACTGCACTTTCATTGGAGGCAAAATGCAGGTATCTAGGCACGGTAGTAGTAGTATATCGAAGTTGCGCGAGTTTGGTTACATTTTTTGCCCATGTAGTATTTTATTTATTAACATTTCTGCTGTAGGAGTTAAAATTATGAAGATACAGAAATAAATGTCCAATGTGACTATAGTTAACACGGGAAGACGTTTGAAAATGGATGATTTTCTGCAACGTCTGGATGAATCCTATTCAGAGATGTTTTTATCCTGCCAGACATGATCTTTTGTGGTCATGTAGCAGTTCGAGTACGCCTGTGGTGCCACTTACATCGGTCGAACGGTGAGGCACCTGCCGAAGCGCACTAATGAGCAACTTCTAGGCCGGTTGCGTCGTGGCGGTACCGGGGCTATACCGAGCTTTGTTATGGCTGGTCTTGTTGATAGTGGGCATGAAGTCGACCCAATTCGTGCCTTTCGAATATTATAGTGTTCCTCCACTAAGTCGAAAGGCATGCCCCTCCGCACACTGGCTACCGCCAGATAAAACGAATGATTCTGATGCTAGCTGTAGTCGTTCAACTACACCGGCGCCTATCGCTTAGGTTTGTTGCTGGTTTATGCCCCTGAGCAGCAAGTGAACCAATTTCATTTGAACTGATCGAAACCACTGTTGCGCTTATTACTAGTTTACACATATGAGAGTACAGGTCTGACGATGAATCATCGAAAATAATTTACCTTCGGTCCCTTGTTCTTGGCACTTAGATGGGAAAATTTCCGTTAACAAAAAGAACAATATAGCAGTTATGCTAGGCAAAATAAAGGCACTGATATCTTGAGGTCGAAGAAAGCTGGCATTAAATGGCGACTTCCCAGGCAACATAAAGTGGCAGGGCTATTTCAGTTTAAGTGATGGCTTTACCTCACCATCAAAATATTTCCATCACTACTGCAGAGGAAAAAAGTTCGACAACTTTCCAGAACACACAATTTTAGCAAATGATTGGAACTGGGAAGAGTTTTAGTGCATCAGTTACTGAAATGCAAAAGTTTTTCAACCTCTCAATTGCGATGGCCAATGTTAGCTTTTCAAGGATCCGCATGTACTGACAAACGGCCACAAGAGTCAATGCAATTGCAAATATAGTAACGGTAAATCGATACTTTCAAATGCGAAATATCATCCACCGGTATCTGCTGCTTATCGGAGACCCGCCTGCAAGACTCGAGCTCTGTGCTCACTTTGCGATACCATTCAGGTGACACCAACAGCACTTTCTCATTGCGCCTATCCGGTGGCGATGCAGCTTCGAGAATCGGCCAAGCTGATGTTGGCATTGCCGAGTCTCCGGGCTGAAGCTACTCTGATTGATTGGATCCCAGCCACTAGCCGCATGTGTGCGGTCCGATTGGCTGGCTCGTTTAAAGCTTCGAAGTCGCGCGGAACTAACAGGTGTTTATCCATCAACGCTGTATATGCACTCACAAAGTGTGGCGAGGATTCGGTAGAAGAAGACTTCTATCGCCAATTGAACGAGCACCTTCGCCACAGAAGAAGCTCGGACACTATTGTGCTGGCTGGGGATCTGAACGCTCAAGTTGGCAAATTATTCACTGATGAACTGCATCTGGGCGGCCAGCATGGTGTAGGCTCCCGTAATGATAACGGTGAGCGGTTACCTCATTTGTGTGAGCATGACAACACTTATTTCTTGCGAGCACTAACTTCTGACACAGCACTCGCGGGAGGGTAACTTGGCGCCCACTATCCTCGAACCAGCTATGGATGCAAATCGATCAAATTGCGATAAGTTACCGATGGTGAGGCCGCGTCCAGAATTGTCGCTCGATTTGGAGCACATGTGCGGACACCAACCATGTACTTGTATGTGCTGACATGCGGATGCGTTTTGGCGGACGCCCAAGACGACGCTGTGAGCGCATTGACACCAGCCAACTGGCGAAACCAGCTGTTCTGAATGCCTATCAAACTACGCTGTTTCATGCGAGTTGAGTAAGCGCTCAGTGGAGACAATTGAAGGTCACTGGTCTCATATTCACTAGTCCTTACTAGCAGCAGGCAAATCCTCATGTGGTGAGCCTAATCGCTAACATGGGCATTGGGTCTCTTCACAGTCTCTGGAACTTATCGATGCTCGTCGGCATATTCCGGCTGGAAGCGAACACAATGAAACTCGAAAAAAGCTCCGGGCAAAACTCCGTGCTAGCCTGAAGAGAGGCCACGAATCCTGTTGGTCTCATCGTGCATCAGAGATGGAAACGGCCGCTGCCCTCGGGAACCGTCCTAAGTTATTCCGGCTGATACGGGAAACGGGCAGCAGAAGACTTGATGTTAGTGAAATAATACGTGACGAGAGTGGATAGCCTATCTACAACTTGTCGAAACGCTTGGAGCGTTGGGCTGAGCACTTTGAAAGGCTATTTAATCGGTCGAAATTGTCAGATTTCTCGTCGGCCACTAATCGCTCTGCTACCTAGGCTTTCTCTTTGGATCCGCCCTCTCGCTCAGAAGTCAAACGTGAGATCGGACTGTTGAAGATAAACAAAACCGCGGAACCAGGTGATCTACCTCCAGCCTTCTTCAAGTTCGGGGGATCTGTTTTTGTGGATGATTTATACGAGTTACTAGTGAAACTGTGGAAGCAGGAAACTACCAACTGGAGCCGCTCCGTTTTTGTTCCCATCTTCAAAGGAGGCTCCCGCTCAGCATGCTGCAACCATAGATGAATCAGTCTGAACCCCATCGCCTCCAAATTGCTTGCCTCTGTCAGCCTTCACAGACTGACTGGCACTTGTGAAAGCCATATTCGCGAAGAGCAAGCCAAGTTTCGTCGGGGTCATGGCTAGATGGATCAAATCTTCACTTTGTGTCAATTGTTGGAGCACCGTCACATATATTGGCGGCCCACCGTAGTCGTGTTCCTCGAGATCAAAGGTGCGTTCGATTCGGTTGATCGATGTGCACTTTGGGACTGCCTACTCAGGAAAGGTGTACCCGAGAAATATGTAAATATTATCCGATCATTATACGCGCGTAGCTCAGGCAGAGTGAGGGCTTACGGCAAGCTGTCGTCGCCAATTAATTTCTCCAGCGGTGTGAGACAAGGATGCGCGCTGTCAACTTTCCTCTTCAACTTCGCTATTGACAAAGTCATGGAGATTGCATTTACAGGATATGACTTAGAAGGTGTGGATCTGCTCCCAGGAGAACGACTTTTTGACTTGGAGTATGCAGACGACATTGCCCTCATCTGTGACAGCTCCCAGACGTGACAAGCTGCACTGGACAGATTAGTACTGCCTGTCAGTCGTTTCGGGCTTCGCTTACACCATCGAAGGGCAAAGCGTTCCTCCTAGATTGGCCTGGACCGCCTACTTCGCTGACCCTATGTGGCGATTAGCTAGAAGTCGTTCAAAAATCCAACTACCTGGGAAGTTGTATCAGCGTCCGTTGGATTGAAGATGAGACCTCGAACCGTATAGCAAAAGCTCGAAGTGCTTTTGCTAACCTTCGCCACTTATGGCGCCAGCGCGACATCACTCTCGCCCTGGAAGAAAGAGCGTACAATGCAGCAGTACGTCCGACCTTACTGTACGGTTGCGAAACCTGGCCCCTAAGACTGGCAGACACAAAGAGGCTAGTTACGTTCGACCACCGGTGTCTTCGCAATTTAGCTGACGTCTGGCTGGAAGACCGCGTGAGCGACGAGCATGTTCGACGCCTTGTTTACGGCACGCGAAAAGGAAGTGAACCGCTCAGCGCCATTATTTCACGCACCAGACTCCGATGGCTGGGCCACGTGTTAAGCATGCCAGCCCACCGACCCCCGTGACATGCGTTGTTTGCACGCCGGGGGTGTGGATGCAAGAAGCGAAGAGGTGGCCAAGTGATGACTTGGTCGAGAGCAATGAAGGCCCTCACTTCGGAGCTGGCCTCGGTTGGAGCTTCACGGCTCTCGGGTTGGGGTCCGAAAGATGATGAACACGTTCGGCTGGATACACTTGTTGATATCGCTGGGAGCCGACCTCAGTGGCGTTCATGCTGTGAGTTTCTTTGTCCCTTCCCGTCCGTTCTAGACCCCCTCTCTAACGAGGATCTCATTTCGTAGCATAATATAATGTTACATCATAATTTATTTTGTAGTCGACTTCTATATTTCCGGAACGATACCCATCCGTTGCTGGTAGCTCAGCTGGTATTCAACTGTTGTATTTATTTACTTTTTTCTTTTATGTATTGCAGCACAGTAGCTGAGGTGTTTTACGCATCTAGCTAACGTGTATAATGATGAGAATGGTAGGTGGGGACTCTTATCAGAGAAGTACGTGCTCGTTGTCTAGAGCTATCTCGGGAAGAATTAAATGCGGTTGATGAACAAATAATATCATTTACTAGAATACTGCGGAAAACCAATTCATTACAAGCAAACCAAGCCCAGTTGGAGTAAATAACCGTGTCATATGTGGCAAGTTAGGAAGAACCATCGACTTTGTACTTTATCAAAATGTAAGAACAGGCGTCCCTGCAGATACCAAGCATATGGGTGTTGGTGCATCAATTGACCTGAGATTGTCAGGAAGAATCCCTCGACGGAAGAACCGCAGATTTTAAGAACAATTTCGCAGGGAGGAGTCGTATTAGGGAAATTAAAATGCTATATTGATCTCTACGTGTTGTGAAAATAAACCGTTTAATGAGATGTCAGCTGAAATCTGGAAGACTTTCTCAAGGAAGGTCGAGAATCACCCGTCGTGACAACACGGGGTTTTAGTGCAACACGACAGTTTGCGCACCTCTTTGACTCATTGAGCTATACGAGGTGGTGGTCTTGAATACCTTGAGAGCTACTCCTACCAGATTTGGCAATGACTACAGGACAGATAAAAGGTCTGTCTCCCGGTCCTCCAGGTTGAAGGGTTGAAATGTGATGGCGTCTATTTCTGTAAAACTTTACCATTGTCACCTCCCCACTGCCTTGAGGACGGGCTTTTGAGCCAAAAGCTTTGGATGAGGACCCTAATCGTCTTTCTGTCTAGGTCTGGGCGCACCAGCAGTAGCTCAGTCCAGATACAAGCATGACAATTTCCCAAAACGTTAATCACATCTTGCATCTACTGCCGCTCAGCTTATCAAGGATCGTGCTATCTGCTGAAAAAAGCAGGGCGGACAAGTGAAAACATGTTATTGCTGGCGCCTCCTTTCTTTCTTTTCCACCTGTTCCTTTTACTTCCCTCTCAACCCCATTACTAACCTTACAAAATTCCCAGCTAAATTGACAACAACCGTAATGACATTGGAGTCACACCAGGCAATAATCGCAAGCGCTTCCAGCTGACTCGCACCACCGGTCCCAGAGAACCAGGTGTCAGTGAGACAATCAGAAACAGCGTAGATGTCATGACTCACAATAAGGAACGCGGTATGGCTCGTTGGACGGAACACTTTCAAGACCAGTTCAGCTGGCGCGCTGCTTCCAGATCTCTTCCTACTCAGAGGATGCAGAACGGGTCATGGACGGTTAGTTTAGATCCTACGTCGGAGACAGAGGTTAGAAACAGGATCACAGCCGTCAATCGTTTTCGTGCTACTGGCCCGACTTCCCTCTAACTGCAATATTTAAAGACGGTGGCGACGTCCTCTGCAAGGCACTGACCTCCCTGTCCCGTTTGAAAGGAAGAGACCGTTCAGGCTAACTGGAGTGAATAGAAGTATAGTGGCAATACACAAGAAGGGCAATTGCACTGTCTGCTCTAATCACAGAGATATTAACCTAACGGCAGTTGTGACAAAATTACTAGCCTAAATTCTCGTTCGTCGCTAAACTACGAAACAGGAATCCCGGATTACGGAAAAGCAGGCAGCTATCCGCCCAGGACGGGGATATATAGATAACATATTCACTTTACACCAGATGCTAGAGCAGCGCCATACATTCCGCAGACCGACAGTAGCTGTGTTCCCGGACGTCCAGAGTGTGTTCGACTCAGTCGGTCGATGCATTATGTTTACAATACTTGCGCGGAAAGGTGTTCCCATGAAATATGTGAACCTTAGACCTGCTGTTGACTAGCTGTGAGCAGCGTGTACATAACATTAAAGTCTTAGAGCCTCTGGGAGCGAGTGACCACTCAGTGATCATAGGCAGTTTAGAACTACCGCTACCGTATCCTCTCCCACTAGAGTCAGCCTTCAACTATTGGAAGGCGGACTTTAATGGCCTCATTCGAGCAGCGAGCCAGATAGACTGGTCTTTACCACAGGATTCATCTATTGAAACCTGTTGGGCTATCATTAAAGAGGGAGTGAAATCGTTGTGCGCCCGATTTGTGCCCCTCAAATTTCGGAAAGTTGGGCCAGTCAAACCACATTGGTTTGACAAAGAGTACAACAAAATGGCCCGACGGCGACGTAGACTATGGAACAAATTCGTGTTATCTGGCTCTGATGAGGACTACAATGCCTACAAGGTACAGCGAAATCGCTGCAACAACGCGAAAACAAGAAAACGCAGAAGCTTCGAAGAGGAGCTTGCAACTGCCGCAAAAACTGCTCCCAAGAGGATCTTCGCATATGTGAAGCGGCGCCTAAGACCTATAGCTAGTATCCCAGTGTTAGAAGGCTCAGAAGGACAGCCTCTAACCTCCAGTACAGATCGTGCGTTAGCATTGGCAACGCACTTCGCCTCCGTATTCGCAAGTGACCAGGTGTCTGTAATGAGTTCGACGAGCACCGCTCCAGCCGAACTTAACAGCCTGGACTGCAATATTGAGGATGTACGCAAGATTCTAACAAATCTTGACGGGACGAAACCTGCTGGGCCAGATGGTATACACCCACTAATCCTCATTATCGACCATAAGTGCACCTTCTGTAACTGAACTGTTTAACAGGTCACTATCCACTGGTCTACTACCGGACGACTGGAAATGCTCAGTCGTTAAGCCTATCCCGAAAGGTGGTAACCCAAGCAAAGTGGATAACTACCGGCCGATCTGCCTGACGGCAGTTTTGGCAAAGACGCTCGAGAAGATCGTGAAGAAGAGCCTTCTGAAACTTCTCGAGTCGAAAAACCTGTTAACCTCCGCACAGCATGGTTTCCTGAAAGGTCGTTCGTGCATCACCAACCTACTGTTGACGAGGCACGAATGGTTACAAGCGCTGAACAAAGGCCAATCGGTTGACGTCATTTACATTGACTTCAGTAAGGCTTTTGACAAGGTTAACCATGCAGTGCTCCTTGACAGACTGAGGATGTGCGGTGTTGGTGGTTCGCTGCACAAATGGATCAGCAATTTCCTTGTGGATCGAAAGTGGAGAGTCCAGGTGGACAACCATCTAACAGACTGGTATCCATCGAGCAGCGGCGTGCCCCAAGGCACTGTACTGGGCCCGATATTGTTTCTAATCCATATAAACGATGTGCCTCAGCTACTACAATCACATTGTGCTTTGTTCGCAGATGACTTGAAAGTGTGGAGAGTAATCCGCACACTCAATGCGATTTACTTCAGCAGGATCTCGACCGCCTCTCGACTTGGTCTGCAGAGGTTAACCTTCCGATCAACCCTGCCAAGTCGCAATTCATGAGGTTGGGTAAGTATGATCACGGCCGAACGTACACAGTGGCTGGACAACCGTTGCATCCCGCTCCTTTCGTGCGCCACCTCGGTGTACTCTCACGCTGCGACCTAAAGTCCATTGACAACACGAATAGGCTGTACCAAAACAGCTTTCGTATGCTTTGGGCTCTCAGGCGCAGCTTTAGCACTTGGTCCGAAGAGATTGCCACTCGCCTCTTCGTCTCGATAATACGACCAATGCTAGAGTACGGCACTCCCGCATACTGTCCCATCACCCGGGGCGAAGTAGAAAAGCTTGAGCGGGTGCAGCATGTAGCCACCAGGCTGATTCCCAACTTACGAGGTATGTCATACGAAGACCGATGTAAGAAACTAGGGTTATACACCCTATCTTATCGTCGACTGAGGGTTGACCTCATCATGACGCACCGAATATTACATCTGGGTGATTACCCCATGTTGAGACAACTACTTCATCTGCGCACACCAAGCTGCACACGAGGACACCGGTATAAACTTATCGTCCCGGATTTGAAGCGGGTCGCCCATCAACTCTGTTTCGAACGAAGAGTGGTGAATGTCTGGAACGACCTGCCTCAGCATATAGTAGAAGCGAACACAGTGGCTAAATTCAAGATGCTACTAGACAAACAATTTGCAGAGGCAAAGTACAAAGAGCGAAACGATAAATAAAAAGTTCATGTCCGAAAACGACGAATGATGCAGCTACACAGAGCAACCTCTACTCGCTGCTTCGCACCAGTTCTCAGTTCTATACTCGAACACGACAGGCTGCGTCTGGGTCTACGGTGATTTGTAGGATGCCTCCCCGACAAGTAGATTGTCCGATTTCCCCATTTTTGTTCAATTTCGTCGTGGACTCCATCACGGAGTGTTCCCTTGTGTGCGTAGGCATTGAGCTTCTGCCTGGGAAAAGGTTAGTTGATCCTGAGTACGCGGACGATATCGCGGCGCAATCAACTCTGAATAACCCCTCTAGAGCAGTCCCTTAATTTGGAATGCGCAGTGCACCTTCAAAGTGCAAAGTGCTGTTAAAGGACTACAACTCACTTGGTGACCCCTTGATCATTGATAGCGATGAATTCGAGGTAACTGATCAATTCACTCACCTTGGCATCCGCATTAGCAACGATGGATGCATACGAACTCAAGTCAGTTCACGCACTACTAAAGCGAAAAATGCCTTCTTGAATCTGCGACATCGTTGGCGACAGAAAGGAGTTGCCCACCGTCTGAAATGTCGTGTTTACAAGACCACAGTGAACGACGTCTTACTCTACGGGAGTGAAACTTGGCCCCTTTGGTTTAGGTATCTGAAGCGCCTTCAAGTCTTCGATCATTGTTATCTGCGGGACATTGCTGGCGTCCAGTTGCACTAGCATGTCCGCAACGATCATGTGCGTAGGCGAGCGCTAGGCATTGATAACCAGACAGGTTCATTAGAACAACATAGACAGCACTGAATAAGTCGCGCAGGCTTGGGCACGTATTACGTATGCCCGAACACCGTTTGCCGAGGAGCGTCTTTTGTCCACCAAATGTAGAGCGGCGCAAGACAAGAGGTAGACAGAAGTTGACTTGTCAGCGGGAAAAGAATTCATTGAGGGCCAACCTGGATTCCGTCGGTCCCTTTCGCTTTCCAGGCAGAAGGCTACGTGATTCGCCTTGTGTTTGGCTCGGGACGTCACAGAACATGGTTCGCAGTCGGCACCAATGGCGTGTCTGCTGTCGTCTCCTAGTTGGACTGCTTGTTTAAAGTGTGTTTGGCGTTGTTAGCCGCGTGGTATTGACTAATTATGACGCGAGGCAGTGAAAGTCGCAAGGAAGCTGTCTCGTTGATACCGCCTTATCTTTGAACGATAGCCGGCTGTTCGTTACGGTATGTTGTTGACAGTATGTTCGCTTATGGCACTAAAGTTTTCCGGCAAGTCCCCCTTCCTACTCTCTATCATTAGTATCCTTTCCGTGGGTGGTTGTGGTTGTATGGCAGCGAAGCATCCGTTCAGAGGGCTGATGTACTGCTGTTGATGAGGATGATGGTCGAGGATATTCAGACAGCAAGCTACCAACAGGTATCTGTGTAGTCAGGCAGATGAACAGCGGGGCGACTATTCTTGCATCCAGCTTTATGAGCATTAAAGTGATGGATAGCACACGTTGGTTGGGTGACAGAAGAAAGGAAGTGATTCAAGTGAGCAGACTAAAATGTGTCAGGGTAAAATGAAAATATGGGAGGCGGAGATGTTGGATTTTTTCATTCCATTGTATAGAATGAAGGTCAAAACAAAGGAACAGCCAATATAATTAAATTTTCACTTTATGGATTTTGCACTTGCAAACTCATGGCTGCAGTATATAGACGTCGAAATTGTAACTGTAAATGATACACCAGGAAAGCAACTCCTGGACCTTCGCTATTTCAGAAGTGAAGCTGTGGACACTTTAGTAAAAGGGCACTTGACCACACCAAAACTATGAAGACCTGTGGGAATACCAAGTACAACCACAACCCCAGCCACAACTTCTGATTCTACAACCACACCACCACCACCACCACCACCACCACCAACAACAACAACAACAACAACAACAACAACAACAACTGTTATGACTATCACTTGTCCAGCCACAAAACGCGAAGACCCTGCAGAGACCAGTTGCTGAAGTCGGATAGGATAGATTTGATTACTTTCCTGTTTGCATTAAAAGATTCAGACAGCGCTGCAAGGTGAAAGATTGCAGACGCAGCATATTTAGGTTTATTGGATGTAACCCATTTTTTGTTGCACAAGTGACGAAATTGCTTAAAAACATTCACAAGTAATAGCAAAAAAGATTTAATACATCTTCATCCCTTACATTTTGAAACTTGCTTGCTTGGTTTACAATGTGTACATAAGTATACATGCTTTCATTTAGTAAATTGACAAGCAACGAGCAGAAGCTTTTGTTAACTATGTTAGAAGAACAAATGCATCACTATGTACGCAAAAATATTTTTTTTTGGATCGCAATCCTTTGCCGGTGTACGAAGAGGATAATCAATCGTGGACAATCATCTGCAGCATCCTAGAGTGTGCGAAATTCTGTGCTGGTCATCTGGTTGGTTGTTAGATACCACAAGAGCTCGGAAGACGTTGTGTCAAAGCCAAGGTGATCACCTATAAGGTTAATAGGTGACCAGAAGTGAATACGCAAAGAAGGGCCAGTAAACAACCTCGATAGCTACCTGGCTGTCAATGACCTTCGTGATCGCCGCCAGGTTCAGTGGTCCAGGAAATTCTTCTGTGCTGCTTTACTCGGAGTCATTGGGCGTCCTGAATAGTTTTTCCTACTCGAAAGCCGTGTAATTCTCCCCTTGGTAGCCGGCGTCCAACGGGTTGCGGTATATGTCAATCGCCATGCTGACTTGTGGGGTAGGTCCTTATGACCCGTGGCTCCGGGTAGGGTTCTCTAAGTCAATCTTTTTTCTCGGCCTAGGCAACCGGAAAGCATCATGCCCACACAGTTTATAGACCGATGTTCCAACGACTCTCTCGACCGATGTGCTGGATACCGAGCACGCGAAACCGCGCATCATCGATTCACCGATCTATTCCACGTCAGTTCAATTCCTCATCCTTGGTCATTCCCCTCTGTTTTCGAATAACAACACTGTGTCGCCTTGGGCGAGTGTTCTCGCCATACGGAGCAAGAACTTAGGTCCCAGAGTGTGCCGCCAAGTAGTACTGTCAAGCTTATTCTAGCACCCCGCTCCAAAGTCAGGCTGACCTCCTTTAACGTTCGGACGCTGGTACAGTCGTCGCTCGTACACTGGGAACAAATGGCACTGATGTGTAGTGACTCACTGAAACCAGACCACAGGAGTTTAGCACAACCCTACGTCTGGTCTCACCGTCTGTGTGCTCCGTTGCCATTTTCACATAGCGCTTTTCTGGATACGCAATCGCCGAAGCCGCTGGTTTTGCTGGCGTGGGGAATGTGTTGAGCACATTTGCTGAGGTCGGCAGACTTGAGGTTGGCGAAGGTGATCTCGGTGGTCAAAATGACCATGGTGGACGAAGAATGGGTAACGGTAATCGCCTATTTCAATTTTGCTAATAGTAGTATGGGTCTGGTTGAGAATCCCGAGAGCTTCTGTGCGCAACAGTTACGTGGGTCTCAATAGACCGGGAAGGCTAACATGCAAAAGCGATAGGTTGGCATAAATACAACAAAGAAAGATTAATGAAAACCGCAGTTATTTATGAGAGAAGCAGTCGATCTAACCCGCGGTTAATTCTAAAACTTCACCGTGTCCAAAGCTAGCCGTATTCCTCGATGCGAAACGCACTAGCAATGATTCCGATCACCACATACCAAGCAACAGCGTTGAGCAACTACCACGAAAACGCGTGCAGCAAACAATATACATAACAAACAGTACAAGAAATGGACATGAAGAAATCAAAATAACCTTGGGAATCAAAGGGAAGCACAATACCATCAAAAATAAAACAAGTTGAAACATGAATTTCCCTTTATAATTCCAAATAAGAATTTCAGAAGATGAAAATTGTGGGATGACATGGCCATTTCATGTATACTCTTTAACCACTATACAAGCAACTAAAAAGAATGCAAAATACAAGCTCACAGAAAATCAATTATAGATCACGTGTTTTCCGATTGGTGCGTGACACGCTACCACTGTAGGCTTAATGTCACTATCAGCTGTTTATGGACACACAGCGGTGGGCGCTGTGGATGGATCTAATGGCCTAGAGTAGCTTGAGTATGTGAGGTCTTTGACTGCGCATAAGGACTGTGAATGACTCATCTGGGTTCACTTGGTGACCGGTGATCGTTAAATGTCTCGTAACTGCGGAGGCAACTTTGCTTCTCTATTCACCGCGTGCGATTGCCGCGTTTTCCATCTGTTTGCGGAGCCACTATGGGATGTGTTCATTGATCCGAGCACCCAAGTTTCGAGCAGTGTGCCCAACATGACTGTCACACAGTTACACGTGAATTTGTATAAGCAATGGGACGTTCACTGCTTCGACACAGGCGTTGAGGAGTATACGCCAAATGACAATGTCATCCTACAATTTGCGTTTTCTGATATCCTTATTTGGAAATATAGAACAAAACAATTTTCAATTGCATTTCACACTAAGTATTCATGTTTTCATTTTCAATGTTTGAGGCATTAAACATGCGAAGCACTACACAGTTCTTCCACTGATTCTGGATCCGGGCCTTGTTTTCAGGCGTGCTATGCAACGACATTCCTCATCTTTTGATCCCCAACCAAGAAGATCGACTGATCCAGCGGCGACTAGTGGTGACGTCATCGAGTTGATAGGTTGCCGCCAGGTAGTTCACACAGCCAAATGATTCGGAATGAGCTGGATGGTCACCAAGTAAGACGATATCCCCAATATAGTCTAAGCCTGTCCATGCACCCACCATGTAGAGGCGCTGGGCCGAAATTTTAGAAACCTAGAGCTCTACACATGACGCCTTCGATTGCGAAGTTGAAGAGGAATGACAACATGGCAGCCCTGCTGCACACCGCTATGGACAGCTAAGGATGAGGGAAGCATATCGTAGACTCGCGCTCCACCGGAGATATGAAGGTAAAGTGCATGCATGATAGCGGTATGATTTGCCGGCACTCCGTTCTTTAGCAAGCAACGCCAGAAAGCAGGTTGATCAATCGAGTCAAATGCAGCCTGTAAGTCTAGGAATGCAACGATAGTATGCCTGTGATAAATGTGGTGATATTCGGGGAGTCAGTGTGGCCTTTAAATCGACCGTTTCTCTTTCAAGAAAAAATCGATCATACTTTATCAGCTGCGGATCTATCACTTTTCACTGAGCTTGATGATGTTCAAAGTGGCTTGCAAAAAAGTCCATTTCGTTTTGAAAAACGTCCAAAGTGGACTGCAAAACGTTGAATTTAAAGTGAAAACGGTATACATACATGGTTCTGGATTTGTCTGTCACCGTGGTCAGCCACAGGGCGCCTGCGCCTACAGAGGGACCATGGATGGCTCGCGCTGCACCACCCACAGCTCCAACCACACACCCCATATCCAGTGTAAACCCGAAGGAATAAGACCGGGAGGCATGTGGATGGGAGCCAGGTTTCATCAACGGAGCCGGCCCACACGGCTTCAGACGAACACAAGCACATTGTATTTGGGAATCAATCGCACACAAGGCGGTGGCTGGACCGTAGTCCGCTCTACACACAAACCGTGTGCATGGAACCACTCTTCGAGCCTAGTACGGCCACGAGGACCGTGCATCCCGTCCCCTCCAGCAACGACCAACTGTCTCCTGGAGCCAGTGTAGACGAGGTGGTGGGTAATAGACAGGAAGGCACCTTGTCAACATGCACATCAAGCGCAGCCACACCGGGGATGCCAAGCAGCAGCTAATCACATGTAATGAAATAACTAATAAAATAGGTCAAAAACGCCATACGGATTATGCCGCTAAATTAGCATATAATATAAAGAGATAATCGATAGAGCCACGATAAATTGACGAAGGCACCTAATCAGATCAAGAAAGATATGCAAAATGGAGAAAAAGGGAAGTTAAGCAGTATTGGTTTAAGAGACATTTGCAATGTTTATTCGTTTGTTCAGGCAGACAGTAAAATGAGGAGAGTAAATAAACATTAAGTCAAGATAGCACACCCACCAGCCGAAATAAAGACATAGCACGCACGCACAACGTCAGGAAATCGAATGCAGCGCACCTATCAACGATGCGCCGGCCCTGCCTACGTTCTCTGCACGACACCTCGTCGGTTCTATGCTGGTCCAGAGTGGTACGGCTCGTAACTCACCAGACTTGTCCGACTCAGGTACTCGCGACCGCATGTGCTACAGCACCATGCGCTCGACGTCGATGGATTACACGCCATCGACGACTGTCTCTTCCGCACTTTTTGCTTCTTTTTTGCATGCACAAAAGCTTTCTCTTCCCCCTGGGCAACTGCCCTCGTGGTCAGGTTGCGCCATGCACGCCGATCAACCGCCATCGATTCCCAACACCTGAAATCCACATTAGAACGTGATAGGCTCACTTTGATCATGTTCTGGTAATGCACCTTCGCTTTTCCTAAGTGCCGCTTCCCTGCAATCAGTTGGCTATATAATAGCTGTTGCTGTATCCGCATCGAATTCATACGCCACACATGACCGAGCGACTTAAAGTGTCGCAGCAAAAGTAAGCAGTCCACTACATACATCCCACTTCGGCGCAACACCGCGTCTGCCACTGTCGCACCAAGCGATGCGCAGAATTCGTCGCAGGTACTGTTGATAATACCGCTCGAGAGATCTCACATCTCGCTGGTAGTCATCCATGTTTCGCTGCCGTATAGAAGAACGGAGAGCACTATGGATTACTACACCATCAGCTTCGTGCCAATGGTAAGCTGATGGTTGTTCCACACTCGGTACTCAAGCTTCCCGAATGCCACCGCTTGCCTCGAGACGAGGATATGAAACTCACTGTTCAGCTACTGGTCAGTCGAAACTACACTCTCAAGGTAGCAGAAGCGGGAGGTGGTTTCTAACACCACATTACCAATGTTGATTCGTGGTACTATTGTAGATTACACCTCCATTGAAGACTGAGACAGACAGTTTTTCTTGTGTTCATGGTGAGCCAGAATTTGGCCGCTGTCGAAGCCAGAGCACTAGTCATGCGCTACAACTCATTCGCGCTGTGTGAAGACAACGCACAGTCGTCAGCAAACAGCAACATACGGATAGTTGTCTCACAGACTAGAGTTCTTGCACCGAAACGACGGATGTTCAGCAACCCACCGTCAATGCGGTGCTACACACGAACACCGTAAGCACAAGCCGCATCAAAAGCACAAGACATCATTGCGTGAAGATATAAATTATATAGGACAGGAGTTAAGACACAGCCTTGCTTCACATCAGAGATAACTGCAAAGTCATCCGAGGTCTCTCCACTCAGCTGCACCCTCGCTCGCATACCACTATGCAGACATTCAATTAAACTTACAAACTTAGTCGGACAGCCAAACTTACCCAGCACCATCATTATCATCATTATCCACGTTAGCTGCAGATGTAAAACACCTTAGCTATTATGCCTCAATACTAAAGACAAGAAGAAAAGACAGCAGTAGCACGCCAGCTGAGTCAGCAGTAACGGATGGATATCGTTCCCGAGAGCTAACAGTCAGCTATCGTGCCGCAAGAGTTATATTATGCCTAACGAATGAGATCGTGATTGGAGGGGAAAGCTGAGCATGAGGGGGTGGACAAAGGAACTCACACCACAAACGCCATTGGGGCCGGCTCCTAGCCATACCAGCAAGTGTGTCCAACCAAACGTGTTCATCGTCCTTCGGACCCCAGCCAGGCAGTCGGGATTCACCAACCGACGCAAACTTAGGAGGGTTTCATTTCTCTGGACCAAATCATCGCTTGGCCTACCCTATTCTTCTTCCAACCACACGCCCGGCGCGCAAATAATGCACTTCGCGGGAGTCGGTGTGCTGGCATGCGCAACACGTGGCCCAGCCATCGGAGCCTGGTGCGTAATATAATGGTGCTGAGCCGTTCACTAGCTCTTCCTGCACTAAATACGCGACGCCGAGCATGCTAATTGCTCACGCGGTGCTCCCACCAGACATGAGCTAAGTTGCGGAGGTAGCGATGAGCGAATGTAGCAAGCCTCTTTAAGTCTGCCGAGTTGATGGGCCAGGTTTCACAACCGTATAAAAGGGTTGAACGGACGGCTGCATTATAAACTCTGCTCTTCAGGGCAAGAGTAATGCCGCGCCTGTGCCACAGGTGGGGGAGACTGGCAAAAGCACCACGAGCTTTGACTATACGGTTCGTAATCTCAGCTTCGATCCTACGGGCGCCAATATAGCTGCCCAGTTACTTGAATTCCTGAACGACTTCTAGCTGATCACCACCAAGGGTCAGCACAGGGGTGGGTCCTTGCCAATCTTGGGGAAGAACTTTGCATTTTGATGGAGCAAAGCATAGTCCAGAACAGCCAGTGCTAACCGGTCCAATGCAGCCTGGCACGTTTGGGCGCTGTCACATGTGAGGGCAATGTCGTCCGCATACTCCGTCAAGAAGTCGCTCACCAGGAAGTAGCTCCACACCTTCTAGGTCGTGTCCAGCGAAAGCTGTTTCCATGACTCCATCAATAGCGAAGTTAAAGAGGAAAAGTGACAGCGGGCAACGTTGTTTCACGCCGCTGGAGATATTGTAGGGCGGCGACAATTTGCCATAAACCCTCAATCTGTCCGAACTGTGCGAGTACAGCGCATTGACAATGCTTACATATTTATCAGGCACAATTTTTCTCAGCAGACAGTCAGTTCGATCCATCGAACTGAAGGCACCTTTGATGTCGAGAAAAAGGACAATGGTGGGTCACCAATAAACAAGGCGGTGTTTCAACAAATTACGAAAAGTGAAGATGTGGACGATGCAGCCTCGATTTCGACGAAATCCGGCTTGCTTTACGCGGATCTGGCCTTCACGAGCGCCAGTCAATCTGCGGAGAACGACAGAGGCAAACAATTTAAAGGCAACTGAGATCAGACTAACCTATCTATGGTTGCAGCATTCCGAACGGGAGCCTGCCTTGAAAATTGGGACTATGACGGAGCCCCTCCAGTCTGGCGGGACAGTTTCCTGCTCCCAAAGTTCCATTAGCAACTCGTGTAAATCATCTACAATGTAGGTCCCCCGAATTTGCAGAGAGCGGGGGAATTCTATCTACACCAGCGGCCTTAAGCAATTTCAACAGTCTGATCGCACGCCCGACTTCTGCGCCTGAGGGCGGATTTAAGGAGACGGTCATGGTGAAAAGTGCTCAATGTTTGAAAGAGAAAGCGATAACTCAGATTGGTTAAACAGCCTTGCAAAGTGTTCGGCGCAACGCTCCAAGGGTTTGCACAAGCTGTGGATCGGCTGTTTACTTTCGTCGCGTCCTGTCTCGCTAACACCAGGTCTCCCGCTGCTTGTTTCCCGTATCAGACGGAATAACTTAAGATGATTACCAGCGGCAGTGGCTGTTTCCATTTCCGAAACACTATGAGACTACCAAGCTTCGCGGTCTTTCCTCAAGCTAGAACGCAATTTTTCCCCGAGATTTTTGCGAGTCTCGTTGTATTCGCTTCCAGCCGGAATACGTCGACGAGCATCCATAAGTTCCAGAGATGTTGTAGATGCCCAATGTCTAGGTTAGCAATTGGATTTGCCACATGAAGACATGCCTGCTGATAGTAACGTTTAGCGAATGTGCGACCAGTTATCTTCGACGGTGTTCAGTGGACGCTTACGCAGCCCAGATGCCAGCGTACTTTGACACGTATTCAGAACACCTGGTTTCGCCAATTTGCTGGTATCAATACACTCAGAGCGACATTGCGGACGTCCGCCGAAACGCATCCGCAAATCAGCACACACAAGAGCGTAATTGGAGTCCATGCTGGTGCTCCAAATAGAGCGGCAGTTCTGGACACAGCCTCTCCAGCGGTAACTAATCGTGATGTGATTGATTTGCGTCCATGGCTGGCGGGCGCCAAGTCACTCTTCTGCGAGTGTTATGTTGAAAAGTAGTGCTCGCGAGAAAGAGACGAGCACCTTCACACAAGTGTAGAAACCGCTCACCGGTATCATTATGAGAGCCTACACCATGTTGGCCGCGCGGATGAAGCTCATCAGAGAACAATGCTCCGATTTGGGGGTTTAGATCACCATCAAGCACCAAAGTATCCGTGCTTTTTCTGTAACGAAGAATATCGTTAATTTGGTGATAGAAATCATCTATCACTGAATCAGGGCTGCAGTTTGTGGGGACGTAAGCCGCAATGACAAAAAGGTACCGTTTGTCCCCGTGCGACTTCGAAGTCTGGAACGAGCATATCCGGCTGTTGACAGGGATCCAGTCGATCAGGGCAGCTTCAGTTCGGAGACTCAAAACAATGTCGACGCCAGCTTGAACTACCCTTGAAGCTGCGCTATTACCAAACGGGCGCAATGAGAATATGCCACCAGTGTCACATGTGGGAAATCACAGAGTAAGCACGGAGCTCGAATCTTGCAGGCAGGTCTCCGATAAACAGCAAATATCGATCGATAGGGTCTCTGGTGTGCGGGCAAGTGCTGCCTGTTAGCCAATCTGTAGGAAAGTGCGCACGTGGAGGCATGCCAGTCTTAGCAAGAATCGAGGACTCCAAAGGGAAACGGATGAATGGACGTCCCCTTGGCTGAAAATGGACTTGTCGAGTGGATTGGAGAGATGCCCTACGATTATGTGAGTTGAAACTAGAAGAGAAGCAACTATTCAAGCAAGGTGGGGAGGGCCAAAAATTGGGGGATTGAAAACGGGGGGATAAAAGTGCAGTTGGAACGGAACGATAAGGATGAAAAAGCGCAAGAGGGGGAATAAGAAGACTAGAAGGCTTGAGCAGTAGCATCCAAACTCCTAACCGCCCTGCTCGATGCAGCAGGCAGGGCACCGTTTATTATCCTATACGACGGCCAGAGCATCAAGAGATTGTTAGAAAAAAGTCATGGTGTATTGCGTGGGTAGGATACTGTCACACCCACACACACACACACAATACACGTTAGCTAGAGGTGGGAAACACTTCAGCTACTGTGCAGCAATAGTTAGGGCCAGCTGAACTGTTCTTGAAAGTGTTCCGCCAAACGAGCCATACGGCGCTCCTTATTGTGTATCAGCGCACCCGCGCTGTCCCTGATTGTCTCACTGACGCCTGGTTTTCTCGGACCAGTGGTGCGTATTAGCTGGAAGAGCTTCCGGTAATTGCCTACTGCTCCTGCCTCCTCCATTTCTTGTACCGTACGGGTCCAGCAGGCTTCCTTGTCAGCACGTAGGCTCCGCTTTAGTTCACACCTAATATCCCGTCTGGTCACATTGTGTTCAGAACCAGCCGGGAGGTGCCTTCTAGCTTCCAACAGGTTCACCGACCTCTCGGATATCCAGTGGCTGGTGTGATGACGACTGATAGTGCCACAAGCAGATGCTCCTGCGTCGTGCGTAGTGACCGAGATCTTATTCCACTGAAGTTCAGTATCATTAGGACAAGACAGCGAGAGTTCGGTATGCAGTGCTTCTTGATAGGCTTGCCTGACAGAGGGCTGGGACAATTTCTCTGTTGCCAATAGGGGGAGACGCTTTGTGCGCCTTCCGGTAAAGTTCATGGAGAAACGACAGCGCACCAAGGCATGGTCAGAGTCGACACAGGTACTCCAGTACGAGCGGCAATCTAGAATGGAACCGCGCCACCTGTAACTTATGGCTATGTGGTCAATTTGGGTCCATCGCTGACCAGCTACAGGTGGACGCCAAGTGGCACTTCGGCGCCCACTGTGTCTAAAAGCATTGCTATTAAGAAACAACTGGTGCTCCGCACACAGTTGCAGCAGACGCTCGCCGTTGTCAGTCCGTTCGGATTTAAGTCCATACTTACCACCCAGCTGAGCTTCTGAAGAGCTCAGACGCCCTACTTGTGCGTTCATATCTCCTGCAAGTACTATAATATCTGAACTAGTAGCACTGCGTAGCAGCGTGTTCAGTTCGTGATAGAAAGTGTCCTTGACTGCATTAGAACTGCAGTCCGTGGGAGCATAAGCAGAAATCACAAACAAGCAGCGTTTTGTTTTACTTCGCGAATTCACCTTAGCTGATGTCGTCAAACGGGCTGCACATAAACGACTGTTCACCGGAATCCAATCAACCAACGATAACTCAGCCTTGGAGCTGAGAATGATACCTACACCAGCTTGACCCGTGAGTGCCGCATCGGCGTCTCCGGATGCGTGCAACCAATAAAGAGAGGATAAGCCGGGTGCAGTCAATTCAATAACCCCGTTAGGGTCATTAATCCTAGTTTCGGACACACAACACACATCAATACCCAGTGTGTCCAAGGTGCGTGCAAGTGCAGCCTGCTGACCTGTTTGTCTTAGAGTGCGGACATTGAAGGTCGCCATGGAAACGGGACAGCGTGGTCTTATAAGGGACTTTTGCCGATAGGCGTCCGATAGGTGCTGTGGGATGGTGGATGCAGATGGTTCTACTCCAGTAGCACTTCGGTTGCTGTCAATTAAGCTGGGAATTATAGAAGGAAGGTTAGTAATGGGGGCCGGGATGGGAGTAAGAGAAAAAGTTGGAAAAGAAAGAAGGGAGGCGCCAGCAGTAGCATGCTTTCACTTATCCGCCCTGCTGTATGCAGCAGATAAGGCGAGCCTTGATAATCTGCGCGACGGCCGATGCAGGATGAAGTTTATGTTTGAAGAAAATGTCATGGTTGTATGTGGGCTGGGATACTGCCAGGGCGCCCAGACCTAGACAGGAGAACGATTAGGGTCCTCATCCAAAGCCTTTGGCTCAAAAGCCTGTCCGCAAGGCAGCGGGGTGGCAGTGATTTAGTTTTACAGAAATGGACGCCATCCCATTTCAAACCCCCAACCTGGAGGACCAGGAGACTGAGTTTGTCTGACCTCTCACCATTGACCAACCTGGTAGGAATAGCTCTCAAGATGCTCGGAGGCATCACCCAGTATAGCTCAATGGGTCAATGAGGTACGCAAACCGTCGCACCACGTTAAGGTCCGGTCTCGTTGCGACGGTCGGAGAATAGGTAGCTTAGCAGGACTAAATAGTCAGGACAAGTCTGGACCGATATTACCCGTTAGGATACGATATGTGAGGATCAAGTCTCCTCTAATCCCTTGGTAGTGTAATGAGTACATACCCAAGATAAGCAAACCCACTGCAGTTCCATTTTGTCCCTTACAAGACAAGGTGGACAAGTCTGAATACAGTATTCTAAGTTGGGTCGCACAAAAGCTGAGAACAGCTTCCCAAAGATATCAGCCGTTATGACAATGAAGGAGCGGCGAATAAACCACATCATACGGAGCCGTCTACAAGCAGCCTTCATCCATTTGTCCCCAGAGTGAGGCACTGAGGTGTGGACGATACCTAGATCAACCTGCTGTGACAACAGGGATTTCACTTTCACCAACTATATAGCGCGTGAGCGAACTAGCACCTTCAATGCGGAGGACAGAGCATTTCGCCTGATTTATAGGCATCAATCAGAAGGTTGACTAATCCCAGAGCCTATCCAAGGCACCCTAAATGACTCAGAGCGCCCAAGGATATTCATAGTATTAAAGAGCTTGAGGTCAGCAGCAAACAATAGTGACGGTACTTCAAGCTCCTGAAG
The DNA here is from genome assembly GCA_944474145.2 of Dicrocoelium dendriticum. NCBI lineage: Eukaryota > Metazoa > Platyhelminthes > Trematoda > Plagiorchiida > Dicrocoeliidae > Dicrocoelium > Dicrocoelium dendriticum. The sequence continues at coordinate 28,531,801 of OX104071.1, read as the reverse complement.
GAAAGTCTGACAAACTGCGAAAAGCAACGGCCTTAGAACCGAGTTCTGCGAAACGCCCCTAAGAACAGCTTGTCTAAGCGAAAGGCTACGTCCCACTCGTATACACTGTTCTCTCCCCTCTAGGAAAGCAGAAACAATTAAGGGCGCCTCCAGATATCCCATACATCGCAACTTTAATGAGATTAGTTGTGGGACAGCATCAAAGGCTTTCGAGAAGTCAACGAAAAGCACGTATTTAGGGTGATCGTTGTCTACGGTAATGTACATCTATCGAGCGATACTGTAAACACGCATGTGAGAAGGCTACTCAGCGGCCAATTCATGCAACAGCTTCGGGTGAATGGATTCAGGGCCAGAAGCTTTGGAAGGATCTAGCCGTTACAACAGCCCGAAAACTCGTGCCCCCGTTATGCTGATTTCAGGCAAGTATCCTCCGGGACTCTTGTGACCAGCTCAACCAGAGGTAGAGACGCCACATGACAAAATACACCAGTATACTGTTCGCTAAGCATACAAATCTTATCGTCGTCGGTATGCACACGGCTCCCGTCCATTCGTAGTAAAGAAAGTATAGACGAGTTTGTACTGCTGCCTCTTTACGTAAATAAAGAACTTCTTTGGATTTGTTGCGGCTGCGTCAGCCAAATCCTTTTCGTAGTGAAGACGAAGCCCTAACATGTTACTTACATTTATTTTTAACCGCTCAGTACTTTCGCAGGTGCTACTTGAGTAAGCCGCTTGAAAAGTTCGCCAGCACTTAGAGCGTTTCCTGAGTAGGTATTTACCTGTGATCTGTCCAAGGAGGCTGCGCCCGTGTCACCCGTCTCTTAATGAGTGTGAGGTGGGGAGTATAGATCTCGGTGAGGTATGCATAAATTTCTCCCAGGCTGTCACAACGGTGTCAGTCAATGTGATCGCGCAACGCAGAACTGAAACTTTATCTCACATCGAGTTAGTCTGCCTGTCAAATATTTGGACATGCCTAAGCAGTAGCTTGATGACAGCTATTGCATCATTGGAATGTAGAGAGAAGAATGAAAAATCCTTTGTCAGCTCCATCGCCTCCCGTTCGTCACAGGGATCAAGGTGGACAGTGCAAGTCGGGACCAGTGGAACCGCTGCATTGACACAAGAAGCAACAAGATCCGAGTTTACTCAACAGGTAAGGATTCAATCGATGTTTGAAACATTCCTCCGACTGCACATCAATGACATAAACAGGTAGATTATTTTAATCGTTCACTACTCTGGTAGACGGAGTGACGTCACAACGGACCCGAAGTCTCCTTTGTTAAAACAATTTCCAATGGTGACCATGAGTCGAACTGAAAGAATTGAGTGGAAAGAAATTCTGTAGTACAGCTCCAAGTTCACCTCTAACGATACGCCGGGTGAAAATCAAATCCCCGCGATCTCGACGATAGGCTAGGGAGAACAATTTCAGGCGTGAAGACGATGTGATTAAGGCAGGTTTCGTAACTCCAGAATAGATTTAGATCCGTTCCGCTGAACTTTTTCAACCAAGTCGCGTTCAAATTTGGAAAGAGGATAAACAGCGGGCAGTCCATACTCAAGAATCAGACCTACATGAGAAGTGAACACGAGCCTGGAATTCTCCGGAGTCAAGCGGAAGAAGGATCGTCGCAGGGCGAAAAACAACCTGTCGGCAGAAGCGACTTTCTTCAAGGTATCTTCGGTCGATTTGAGGTCTAGGGTCACAACGACGCCAAGGGCCCTCTCACGATTAGAGTTTGGCAGCAAAACCCCGCTGATAGGATAAAGCCCAAATGGTTCGGAGGCACCGATCGAAATAACGGAACTTGTATCGTGATTTGTGGGTAATTGACACCTGATCGAGCAACCATGCAGCGAGTCGAGCCTTGCACGTAGTACATCAGCTTCATCCACACAGGAGACTTCCATCCATAGCTCTAAAGCATCAGCGTAAATCAAACAATCTGCCTGTAGTACAGACACCAGGTCATTAATAAAGGCTGAAAAGTTCAGGGCCAAGAACAGATCCTTGCGGAACACCGTTGGTCATATTTACAGGGAAGGAAAGGGACTCATTTACTTGCACACAGAAAGCGCGGTCATGCAGGAAATACGTGAGCCGACAGGATTTTTCCTAAAACACCAATACTGCGAAGTTTGCTAAGCAAAGTTTCGTGTGGATCCTTGTCAAAAGCTTTACTGAAATCCACAAATACGACATCAAGCCGCTTACCAGCATACATGGATTTAGTCCACTTTTCTCGAGCTATCAGAAAATTGGTGACACATGCTGCGCAGCTGAAATGATCTTGAGGTTCTGGAAATGCAGGATGAGAGCTCGCTTAAGAACCCCCTCCATAACCTTGCAGAAGACAGCTGTTAGACAGATGGGCAGAAAATTTGTAGGATCTTGTCGATTTCCTTCTTCGTATATGGGCTTGACGGTGCCACTTTCCGAGCAAGCGGAAAAGGCCCGGCCTCAAGTGAGCGCCGAAATACATGAAAGATAAAGAACAGAAATATATTCGGCCACAATCTTGAGGAAAAGAGGATGCAACCCATTAGGTCCCGGGGAAGAGTTTGGAGCACATCGAAAGGATATGCAGACTTGGTCACTGGCTCCTAGAAGACAGTGGTGGGTAATATCACTTACGTAATCATGTGACTTCACAAAAATGAGATCCAAGGTAGACGGAACTAGGTCGGGAGGTACACGAACTGATGCAAAAGAAGTTGCAACGTTCGCTCAAGGAGATCCGAAAAAGTGCCCACCGACGAAATGGGAGATTAATCGGACCAGCAAACTTCAGGGAGGTTGAAGTCACCCAGTGTTAGACACCTATAGGCAGCCTGAGTACGAATGAATTCAATAACCTTCCTGGAGATACTACCAGGAGTTCGATTTACCACTACAACTGTAAACTGAACAGGGGAAGCGCACGCAATAGTCGACAGGGCTACAACAGTTTGATCAGGCGACTAAAAAACAGGTCCTTAACATCTTTTGCTGAACCTTGTTCCGCAATGATCCCAGCAACCCTCGCAATGTCCGGGAAGTGACGGAGCTGATAAAAGAACTTTCTTCTGCTCTCTGCTAACCAATGAACCAATATCAAGCTTAAAACACATAAAAAGCGACGCCCATACCTTGTTGGCTAACAGAGCGATCGCGTCTAAGCGACGGCGAGTGGTGAACATGTGGAACCGTTTGCCCTCGCGGATAGTAGAAGCGAACTCGGTGTCGGAATTCAAACGATTCCTGGACGCGCACTTTGCGGATGCCAGATTCGACGAAGCCTTCACAGGAAACTGACGAAGGAATCGTTCAATGATTATAACCCATGGAGCCCGTAATCCACCAACTGCAGCTTCCGAAACGATGCCCATCCGTAATAGGCGGCGGCGCTGGTGAAGGACTCGATGTGGTTCATCCAAGAATATATCGTAAGTACATGGAGATTTTTTCTATGCTCGTAAATATTTTACTTTTTTCACCTGGGCTAGCTCACTACTACAGGTAACACTGTGTCAGTGGGACATGTCCTACATTGAGATATAGCTACATAGATGTTCAACATCTTTCTCGCTATCATGACAGTAAAGTAAAGCTCGTAGCCAGGTAAACATACTTCACCGTCTGTGATATCCTGGGACAAACACGTTTCAGTAAAAGCAAATATTTCGGGTGGAGGTTTATTTACAAGTAGACCCACTTCGTATATCTTGTACCTTAGGCTAAACACGTTGCTAAGCACTACCCGAATGAACCCTTGGAGAAAGTATGAATTGCCCCGAAAATTCATTGTCAGTGACCACTTGATTGTTAAAGATAACTGCGACGATTCTGAACGTTCTGGAAAGGTGTCAGCTTATACGCCGTAACGGCGCTTCGCTGCCGCGCGACCACCACCAGTCGCGCGCGGGCTGTGTATACCGCGAAAACACCCACCCCTACGCGGATTCGAACCGGTGACCTTATGGTTGCAAAGCAAACGTGCAGACCACTCGGCCACCGGCCGACTGTACGTGAATGACAAGCTTCCAGAATACCAGAATACCAATGTGGAACAAGTAACCTCGATGAGAGCGTCCCATCCGCCACTTGGAAATAACGCTCCTTCGGCAGTGTTATCCCGGTACATAGGGTGGCAGGTGATGTGATGTAGATTTGGCGACATTGAACTCATAGTGTTGTTTATTAATGATTGAGTATGCTCGCTGAAATCCTACGACCTCAATTGGTAATCAATTTACTAAGTGGTTTAAATGCGTTACGATTTCAGTTCAGTTCAGTTCAGATGGGGACTGGAACGATAGGAGAATCCCGTGAGTGTTCCATCTTGAGTGGATCGTTGAGCCAGGAATTGATGAAGTGCTCAGTTATTGATGGATCTAAAACGGAAACACCCGTATCGCACCCTGGCCAACCAGTTAATGCCCACGTTTCCTGACCTAGCAGTCCCTGCTTTGGCAGTCACGTGAAGTAAGCAAAGGATAGGAAGAGAAATCGAAGGTACAGAATAGGGAAGTGCACTTAAATAAGAAAATAATACCAATACGTGAAGAAAAGTAGAGAAAAGAAAATCGAAGTACGAAGATGCGAGTTACTCAGGAAAATGGAAAGGTTTCGTGTTGCCACCCAAGAGCGTCAAGTTGCCGCTCAAACCCCTTAACCGTAGATTCCCTGATAACACTTTCCGGAAGCATGTTCCAGCGGTCGATAACTCGGCGTGACAGCCGGATTTCCGCCCTAATCCGATCGGACCGCGGTTTGTCCAGCGTCAACGAATGACCGCGTAGAACAGACAATCTAGCGGGACTGAATAGCCAAGATAAATCTGGACCAACCTTCCCAGTCAAGATACGGTAGGTTAGGATTAGGTCTCCTCTAAGCCTTCGGTAGTGCATTGAATGCATTCCCAAACTAAGTAGACGCTCGGGGTACGTCCGTCCCCGTAATCCCTCGACTAACCTAGTACCCACTCGTAAAACCCTCTCTAGCTCCATTTTGTCCCGGACGAGGCAGGGCGGACAAGCCTGGACGCAGTATTCCAGATGAGGGCGAACGAAAGCCGAGAACAGCCTCGTAAAGATGCCGCCCGTCAAGACTCCGAAAGAACGTCGGATTAACCACAACATGCGGAAACCTCTGCTTGCGGCCTTCTTCCAGTTGTCGCCGGAGTGTAACGCCGAAGAGTGTACGACGCCTAGGTCAAGCTGGCTAGATACACGGGGGAGTTCGACCCCACCGACCAAGTACTTCGCAGGAGGACAACCTCCTCCAATTCGAAGAACGGAGCACTTTGCCTGATTTATGGGCAGTAACCATAAAGTAGACCAGTCCCAAAGCTTATCCAATGCTCGCTGAATAGCTTCGGAACCCCCAGGAACATCAACAATGTTCCACAGCTTCAGGTCATCAGCAAATAGCAGCGATGGTACCTCAAGCTCCGTGGGTAGGTCATTCACATAGATAGAGAACAACAGTGGTCCAAGGACCGAGCCCTGCGGCACGCCGCTGAGGACAGATTGCCTAAATGATAGACCCCGGCCTACCCGTACACACTGTTCTCTACCCTCCAAGAAGGCAGTCACCCAATGAAGGGCGCGGCCAGATACCCCGTAGGAGGACAACTTTTGCGCGAGCCTCAAATGGGGTACCTTGTCAAATGCCTTCGAAACGTCGACGAAAAGCACGTCCAGTGTGTGGCCGTTATCCACTGCATCCGCCCAATTTTCGCGAGCTACCAACAGATTCGTCAGACACGAAAATCCCTTCCGGAATCCGTGTTGTACATTGCTAAGTAGATTAAATCTACTCAAATGACTCTCCAATGAATCTCTCACCAGTTTCTCGAGGAGTTTGACTACTACACTCGTCAGACTAACTGGCCTGTAATTTGCAGGCAGACCCCTGTCCCCATGTTTAAAGATGGGACAGATGACAGCTTCCTTCCACTCGGAAGGCAATGCACAACTGTCAAGCGATTTCTGAAACACAATAGTGAGCGGTCCACTTAGTTCCGCAGCCAACTCATGCAACAGTTTCGGGTGAATTAAATCAGGCCCAGAGGCCTTAGAAGGGTTCAGCCCTTGTAACAGCCTACGAACTTCCGTCGCCGCTACAATAAATTCAGATAGTTCTGAACCCTCTGGGGTCCTGCAAACCAGCTCAACGCCTGTCAAAGAGGTTTCCCTTACAAACGCTGCCGCATATTGCCCACTGAGTACGCAGGCCTTGTCATAATCCGTATGCGCATGAGTACCGTCATCACGCATCAACACTGGAATTGACATGTTCGAAGCGCAGCGCCTTTTGACATAAGCGAAGAATCTTTTTGGATTCTCTGAAGCATCGTCCGCTAACCCTTTTTCAAAATTGAGCCGAGCATCCCTTAGGTGTTGCTTACACCTATTTCTAGCTTTACGGTACCTGTCATAAGTATCGGTGGACGGAGCGTCTCGGTAAGTCCGCCAACATCTAGACCTCTTTGTGAGCAGATGCCTGCCAGTGGGATCTATCCAGGGCGGCTGTGCTCGGGCCTCCTTTCTCCTTGTGACTGGTATGAAGGGAGCAGAGACCTCTGTGAGGTAGGACTTAAATTTATCCCAGGCAACCTGGACAGTATCGTCGTCTGAGATCTCACAATGGAAACCAGAAGCCTTGGCTCTCATTGATTGATAGTCTGCTTGCCATATGTTCGGGCGAGACTCAACCGTACTCTGGTAGCGTCTAGACAGAGTACAATTGAAGAGCAAACAAACATGATCACTGGAACCCAGTGGAGGTCCGTAAGTAATGTCATCAACAAAATCGAGTGACTTAGCGAATACAAGGTCCAAAATAGACGGCACTTGGGCGTCCATGTACCTAGTGGGGAGGTCAATGAACTGGTGCAAAGATACTTGGAGCGTAAGTTCAAGCAGATCAGCGCCAAATGTGCCTGACGCTGAGTCACAAGAAAGATCTGCCCAGCAAATCTACGATGGTTAATCATTTTCCCGCCTCACGCGTAGCAGCCATGGTGGATGACTCGCTTGCATTCCGACGTTTGTTAAAGGGTCCTTATCTGGACTTCGCATCGGTGGAGAAGGATCTGAAAGAGTTTCAGATTAAAACGGCGACATCCTTTGTTCGTCGGAACGTGCAATCTGCGAAGGCGTACGAAAGGGAGACTGGACAGGTGCTACCGGATGGATGCTCATACCGATATATTCTGTTTGTATGTGTGCATGGGAGGCGCAGTAATGTCACTGGAAAGCGGTAAGTGCATTGCAATTGCCTCATGATAAGATTACTATAGTTACCGATGTTACGATTACCCTGCGCGTTTTTCTGTGACGTATAAGGGCGAATGTTACGAAATTGGGAATGCGTATCTGTGGCATTCGCACAGCTTCCAAGTTGGGAAGCCTTGGCTGTATGCGTGTAATCGGAGGCTATCAGAAGAGCAGGAGAGGCTGGTGCTTAACTTAATGAGAACGTTTCGTCGGACCCAGGAGATGCGGGCCTTTGTGCGGCAGCAGTATGACATTCGTTTAACAAGGAGGGATTTGTATGTTATGCGGCGGCGTCATCGTAAGGCCTGTGTCACTGAGGTGGAGGAGGTGACTCAAATGTTGCAAAGAAATGGTGAGGTGAAAATTCTGCATGCGGGTAATCAGATTCGTTACCTATTTTTCGTACCCTCGCGCATGCTTGAATCGGTGGGCCAGTACGGCGAGGTAATTTTGGCGGACTCCACGTATCAGATCAATTACGGAGGCTACATCCTGTGGCATTGCACGTTTGTGGATGTCAGCGGCCTCGGTATGAGCTTCTTTTATGCCCTGTTGCCTAATGAGTCGGAGGTAGCTTACGGGGAGGCAGTGAGAGGTATGTTGGAATTGGCCCCCTCGGCTGCTGCTGCTCAAACAAACCGGTACGTTAACCTTTCGCAGCCATTTTCAACCTGCAGCATGTCGTTGCATCCGTCCATTATTGCTAAATACTGCTTCTTTAGTGCTCCGACACTTAGCAAAGCCCACCTTCATGCCCCATCCCCTCCTACTGTAACGATATTTGATGAACCATTTTTCAGTATTCTCGCTTCGTGGGTGATGAGCGTTCCGAACGCTCCCCACTTACACGAGAATATTTGCATATTGTTTTGAGCGTCCCGTCCGCGCACTTGTCATATAATCAAACACCACCTTAACAAGGGATTGCCTACTTCAGTACCATGTCACGACCACTTCCAGAATATACCATTTAGATATGTTCATTTATTGATGTAGCCATGCAAATACGTCAGCATTATGTGGGCAACAGCTTGCGCCGCACATTAACACCCCATGTATTACGTTGTGTTACCTCGCTATCCAAGACACTAAAGTATAGCCGGATATATCATTAGCGTTAACTAAACCGACTATTCTGTTCAAGTTATTACACCCACTGACGTAGAAATCACGTAGCTTTTGCTGGTTGGTATCAGATGTACATTTCCCCCTCTTTCCATAACACCATCGATTAAGTAAGTCACCCTTAAGGACGCCATATTCATTGCTCCATACCCACTGCCTCTTGAACCCACTTTCTTGCATAGAACCTATGCCGCTCAGAAATCACCGGATTTCGCAATCACATACCATCAAGTCATGCGAACTCCTTTTCCCTTGCGTGATTAAAGGCTATAGCACTTACCAAAGGTAAATGCTAACCAATAGATCATCCCATTTATATGTATATGTATATATCGCCATTGGTTATGCGATATACATTTGCGAATTTTAAATACTTGTATATATATATATATATATATATATGTACATATATATCTATACAGATGCATATACTCATACATATATTCATAAACCGCAAATGTTTATCGCATAACCATTTGCCATATGTAATCACTGGATTACCATACCAATTATAATTCGGGATATATTTCCCATCTACTATGTCACAGGTAAAATGCAAACAGCATGCTTTAGTACAGAGACTAACACTGCATCCTTTTATAACGTTCATTTTGGTTACGTTCGTTCTTATCAATCTTGTATACAGTAGTCAATAACCCATGCATTTATACACACATGGGCCTTTCAGTGCAATATATATATACAGTTCCTATTACGTATATATATATATATATATATACATACATTTTTATACACATTACGCATCAGTATATACATATCGTTGTAACAAATACGTATATGTATATATATATATACATATATACATATTTATGTACCAATATATTTACATACATACATAGGTATACATAAATATATTATTACACATATAGATATATATATATAATATATATATTTATATAGGTATATATATCTATTAATATAGACAGATAGAGAGAGCTTTAAAGCGCATTTACCATTATTACACATACACACCGCTTTATCTATCCATTAGCGAGGAATCTCTTCATCATATACATTATACGGTTTCCAAAGCCAATTGCAAGCTGCACTAGAAATCAATTCACACTACCATAAGCCAGCTAGTCAACGCCGACTCCCCTATGTCTTGCAACATTAACCATACATTCTGCGAATGTATTCTTCTATGAAATAAATGCCGAGGACTTACATAAACCGTATTTTACATTCCTTTTCCTTTCTAACGCCTTACTTAATGTTATATTTCAACTTTTACAGTTTTGGTCAACTTTGTAATTAAGCATGGTACAAAACCTTTTTCGCATTTTTGAGGTTTTAAACACCTTGCAAACACGCTGCGAAAGAAATTTCTCCGTTAAAACGTTTACTTTTTCAGAACGCAAAAACAGGTTGTCCTCATGAACAACAGCCCGCATTCAAAATCACGCCAGTGGCGGATGGTCGGTCCCAACCTCGATAGCTGACCTAATTTTACTAGTCGAAGGTCACGAGTCGACCTAAAATAATGTGACCATGCTGGCCGTCGCTGGCCACTAGTGGCAAGGCAAACGGTGTGAATTCAAGATGGCGAAGCTATCCGATTGGCTGCATGGGCGTGATTAGAATTGCGTGGAGATGTGTATTTTCTAGTCAGCTTAACTTGAAAATACGTGTTTGAATGCGCCAATATGACGATTACTATTGGTAACCGTTGGCACAAAAATGGGGACAGGGGTTTTCCTGCAAATTACAGGCCAGTTAGTCTGACGAGTGTAGTAGTCAAACTCCTCGAGATACTGGTGCGAGATTCATTGGAGAGTCATCTGAGTACATTTAATCTACTTGGCAATGTACAACACGGATTCCGGAAGGGATTTTCGTGTCTGACGAATCTGTTGGTGGCTCGCGAAAATTAGGCGGATGCAGTGGATAACGGCCACACACTGGACGTGCTTTTTGTCGACGTTTCGAAGGCATTTGACAAGGTACCCCATTTGAGGCTCGCGCAAAAGCTGTCTTCCTACGGGGTATCTGGCCGCGCCCTACATTGGGTGACTGCATTCTTGGAGGGTGGAGAACAGGGTGTACGGGTAGGCCGCGGCCTATCATTAAGACAGTCTGTCCTCAGCGGCGTGCCGCAGGGCTCGGTCCCTGGACCACTGTTGTTCTCTATCTATGTGAATGATCTACCCACGGAGCTTGAGGTACCATCGCTGCTATTTGCTGATGACCTGAAGCTGTGGAACATTGTTGATGTTCCTGGGGGTTCCGAAGCGAGCATTATATAAGCTTTGGGACTGGCCTACTTTATGGTTACGGCCCATAAATCAAGCAAAGTGCTCCGTTCTTCGAATTGGAGGAGGTTGTCCTCCTGCGAAGTACTTGGTCGGTGGGGTTGAACTCCCCCGTGTATCTAGCCAGGTTGACCTAGGCGCCGTACACTCTTCGGCTTTACATTCCGGCGACAACTGGAAGAAGGCCGCAAGCAGAGGTTTCCGCATGTTGTGGGTAATCCGACGTTCTTTCGGAGTCTTGACGGGCGGCATCTTTACGAGGCTGTTCTCGGCTTTCGTTCGCCCTCATCTGGAATACTGCGTCCAGGCTTGTCCGCCCTGCCTCGTCCGGGACAAAATGGAGCTAGAGAGGGTTTTACGAGTGGGTACTAGGTTAGTTGAGGGATTACGGGGACGGACGTACCCCGAGCGTCTACTTATTTTGGGAATGCATTCAATGCACTACCGAAGGCTTAGAGGAGACCTAATCCTAACCTACCGTATCTTGACTGGGAAGGTTGGTCCAGATTTATCTTGGCTATTCAGTCCCGTTAGATTGTCTGTTCTACGCGGTCATTCGTTGACGCTGGAAAAACCGCGGTCCGATCGGATTAGGGCGGAAATCCGGCTGTCACGCAGAGTCATCGACCGCTGGAACATGCTTCCGGAAAGTGTTATCAGGGAATCTACGGTTAAGGGGTTTGAGCGGCAACTTGACGCTCTTGGGTGGCAACACGAAACCTTTCCATTTTCCTGAGTAACTCGCGTCTTCGTACTTCGAATTTCTTTTCTCTACTTTTCTTCACGTATTGGTATTATTTTCTTATTTAAGTGCACTTCCTTATTATGTACCTGCGATCTCTTCCTATCCTTTGCTTACTTCACGTGACTGCCACAGCAGAGACTGCTAGGGCAGAAACGTGGGCATTAACTGGTTGGCCATGGTGCGATACGGGTGTTTCCGTTTTGGATCCATCGATAACTGAGCACTTCATCAGCTCCTGGCTCAACGATCCACTCAAGATGGAACACTCACGGGATTCTCCTATCGTTCCAATCCCCATCTGAACTGAACTGAACTGAACTGAACTGAATGATGTCAATAAAAGAGAAGGACGATGAGTTATTATCTGGTAGGTAAAAATCACACAATATCATGGTTCTTTCTTTGTAAAAGGAAGCAATAAGCTGGTATATCTCTGACAGCTGCGATTAGCTTATTGACAGTCAAAAGTATTGTTGCACTGGTTGGATGCATTTCGCATGGAGAAGGTTCTGGTCAATATTCTGGAAAGCTCTGTGGTCGTATTATCATGCATAAAAGGGTTATAGAAGTTATCAGATTACAGTGAAATGTTAAGTAATGAAAGTAATACACCAGCTGACTAGACACGGATAGATATATCGGTTCACGACGAAGTGAAGTAGCTTTCACGGGACTTCTCTTCTGCTCTCTACTACTTAGTGAACTAAAAAATTAATTGCACTAACAGTTAGAAAATTAACCGTCGCTGTGATCGGAATACATCTTGCTATCCGTAAATGTAAATGTATTTGAGGCTGTACGGGAGGTAAGTAAATGGATCGACGACCCGCCCAAGGAGGAACACTTACGGGATTCATCCTATCGTTCCAGTCCCACTTGAACTTGAACTTGATGTGGTCGCTAATGAAATAGCTATACAATGTGGGAGAAGCAGGTTTGGTAAACAACTTTCATTAAATGATGCAAATGGATGCAACACAGTACCACAGTGCTAAGCAATGGCATCTAATGTATTGATAGGATATAGATATCCCCTACGATTTCAATCGTAATTAAAGACGAGCCGTCCTGGTGTGTAGCTTACATTTATTTCTAACCGCTTGGTAGCTTCCGTAGGTTTTGTTGGATGAAGCCGTCTGGTAAATTCGGCAGCACTTTGAGCGCTTCGTGAGCAGGCAGTTACCAGTACGATCTATCCAAGGAGGATACGCCCGTGTACTCAGTTCTTTTCAGATGGGACTAGAACAATAGGAGAATCCCGTGAGTGTTCCATCTTGAGTGGATCGTTGAGCCAAGAACTGATGAAGTGCTCAGTTATCGATGGATCTAAAACGGAACACCTTTATCGCACACTGGCCAACCAGTTACTGCCCACGTTTCCTGCCTTAGCAGTCCTTGATGTGGCAGGCACGTGAATTAGACAAAGAATAAAAAGAGAAATCGAGGATACAGAATAAGGAAGTGCACTTAATTAAGAAAATAATACCAATGCTTGAACAGAAGTAGAGAATAGGGAATCCAAGTAAGAATATACCAGTTACTCAGGAAAATTTAAAGGTTTCGTGTTGCCACCCAAGAGCATCAAGTTGCCGCTCAAACCCCTTAACCGTAGACTCCCTGATAACACTTTCCGGAAGCATGTTCCAGCGGTCGAAAACTCGGCGTGACAGCCGGATTTCTGTCCTAATCCGATCGGACCGCGGTTTGTCCAGCTTCGAGGAATGACAGCGTAGTGCAGAAAATCTGTATATTAATGTGACCAGCGTAGCTGACTTCATGTAGAGTAACGTCACCGGGTATTAAATACATAAATAATTATTTAAATAAATAAATATTTCATTCTCGACTATGCGAGGCACGCCCATTAAGGCATGATCAGGTATGTACAGCTGTACAGACATTTTATGGGAACTGTAGTGACAGTAGAAAATTGTTCATATGTCCATGCTTGGAACTGTGTAACAGTGAACATGCGAAACAACGATTTGGTTGTAGTGGGATCGGGATCCCTATGTTTAGATATAACCGCTCTGCCATATATCGCAGTCATACCTCGCCTAATAATAGATTGAGTATCCTGTGTGATCCATTGGAAGATAATTGAAGAGCAGGCTATCCAGTATGATGATTCTAAATGAGCTGCCAGTGTGAAGTTATGGGCTGTGACTTTATTCAGTGACGAGTCACATTCGCCACGTTGCAGTGTTGTTAAACGGACATTTGTGGCTTTTTATAGGGAGAACGCTTGCCAGGCGAAAACCCACCACCTCCTGAAACACTGCCGCCAATCCATTGAATTGCAAGTTGTAACTGGCTATGTTTCTTATTGAACGTCTTTTTGCTCCGTTATTCGCAGTCAGGTTGTGTCCCAATTTTCTGCAGGTTGATGCGTTATGCGAGCGGCCATTGTGTGCCTGGGTCCTATCCTGTGCCAGATCGGTATGTAAGGAACTAAACATCCTTTCTGGATATGATGTGTTGATCATCTGCAGAACCACGTGAAGTCTCGAAGAATATACGTTGAAATATGTTGAAGTCTTGGAGGACAGGATAGTTTCCGAAGAAAGAATCGCAGATCCTCCGGGGTATGTAGTGAAATTGATTAGAAATAGGGGAAACCACGGCCATTTGCGCGGTCAAAGCGGATTGAAGAGTTTAGAATGACCGATTGTTCAAGCTTTGTGTTGGCAGAAGAATGTGCCTTCCGTAGTCGAAAGTCCTCCAGTCAAGAGATATGTGGAAGAGGTATTGTTAGGTAAATTGAACTCAGTGGTTCATGCCGCGGAAGAATTGTATCAGTGCAAGATATTGAATGATTTGTCCGGTTAGTAAGTTGTAAAAAAGTTGATAATTTTCCGCTCATGTCCAGGTAGAGGAACTGTGTGCCTTGTATTGTTGTCGAAACGGAGGACAATTCCTTGGGTGCGTGTCGCCGTACCTGTGACAGACTCGGGAGAAAAAGAAAACGAACAGAGCTAGCCACACAGACAGAAGAAAGGAATGCATCTGGAATGCACTCAATCAATTGCGGCGATGATTGAACTATTGTACCCCTATGCATGTAATTGGTATTTAAATATCGCATATACACGTATATCATAAGTGGCGAAATACGAAGAGAATCGAGCGGAACACGGATCAGTAAAGGATGAAAGATTGAAGATGAAGCAGGAGTGTTTGGGGAGTCCTAAAATAGACACCTGCTCAATCGGTGGGAATCAGAGAGAGGAGAACGAGGTGTGCAGATAAGGGAAAGGTATATCACTCAGAAGAAGCGACAGAAGCGTATTTCCTTAATCCTAAATTGGTAGGAATGCAAGAAGTCAGGGAGGACAAACAGATGTAAGTCAGCGTCGAATGAAGAAGGAATGCAACAGAAAGCACAGGAAGGTAAGTAGAGAGTCAGTAAAAGACGTTCTATTGAGGGGAAGCGAAAAAGCTGCCGACGTTCATCTGGTGATGCTTCATCTTTGTTAGCAACAAGAAGGATGAATAATGCCCAGTGTTGTAATTAGGGTAAATGTGGCGGAGCGATGCGCCGGAATAGTTAGATAGCATGGCGAGCAAAGCAGAAAGGATGAGGAGCAAAGAGGGTTGGGACTACAGAGGCTAAGAATATACTCAATATGCCAAAACAACTAAACTGAGTAGAGGAAGTGCACACCGCAGTCCACCGGGCCCCACTAGTTTTGCAAAGCAGGCCTATGCCCACATGTTGAGTGTAATGATAACAATGCATGTCCACAGTCACTTCAAGCATGTGATGAACGAATGAACATATTGGCACTAGCAGCCATGGCGTAGGTCTCGGAGACTCTATACATATCAGCACAGACTAGTTGCGCGGGTGATACACCAGCCTAGATAGGTCTCTTGGCACTAGCAGCAATGGCGTAGGTCTCGGAGATTCTATACATATCAGCACAGACTATTTGCACCGGTGATACAGTAGCCTACGCAGGTCTCGTAGCACTATCACCAAGAAGGTAGGTCTTGGAGCCCCAATACATATCATTACTGGCCTGTTGCACCGGTGATAAAGTATCCCAGATAGCTCTCTTAGCGCTAGCAGCAATAGCGTAGGTCTTGGAGCCTCAATCCATATCAGCACAGACCTGTTGCACTAGTGATACACTAGCCTAGATAGGTCTCTTAGCACTAGCAGCAATGGCGTAGGTCTAAGAGCCTCTATACTTATCAGCACGTACCTGGTGCACTGGTGATATAGTAGCCTACATATCTCTTCGTATACCCGTCCAGACAGGGGGCCAAAAGCTCATCGCATGGGCACCAAAAACGCCCATCAGTAGGCATCAATAGCCAGCTATTTAACAGCACTGGGACGATGCATACATGGTTACATGCAAATGATAACGCAATTGTCAAGAAACCTATGGGCACAGATAACATTTCCGGGACCTTTGGCAAGAGGGAAGCACACGGAAACGAAACAGGAGGTGGCCCTAAAAAGGGCCAAGTTTGCGTTCTCACAGGCTGGCCTTTAAGTAGTTAGGCAACGTCGTAATCATAAATAAATAAATAAATAGTATATTCTCGGTAAAACGAGACACACTTGTAAAGGTGTGATCAAATATGCATACAAGCATAGCTTCTGTGGAATGTTAAAGCATTTCGTTTTAATGAAAGGTATAAAAGAAAAGATGTTGTCCGTATGAGTGAGCATACTGTCAGGTAATAGTCAGACCCAGGGACATTATGGCGCTGTGGCGCGCAAAAATCCGTCAAAACACAAGTTGGGGGTAATTTCGCCAGGTAGTGATTCGTGAGCACAGGAGCCTAAACAAGGTTTTTTTGCAACCAATAACCATTACGAGATAGAGATGATCTGTGCTCCAACAAAGCATTCTTCATAGCAGAATTAGTTGCACAGGTTCGATGTAGAAGGCTGAGGACTGCGTCAATGTGAAATGCTTAGCTGTGACTTTATTTTGTGGCGAGTCACATCCGCCACGTTGCAGTGTTGTTAAGCGGACATTTGTGGCTTTTTATAGGGAGAACGCTTGCCAGGCGAAAACCCACCACGTCCTGGAACACTGCCGTAGCTTTCGTTGAACAGTAGTGCAAGTCGGTTATGCATCGTATAGACCGATTTTGCATTCTATTATTCGCAGTCGGTTGACAGCCAAAATTCTTCGTTGGTTGGCCGAATGGCTTAGTACTGATACGGCAGCAGTCGTTGAAGCCGGTCAATGATGCAAGATTCGAAGAGTCGAATGATAATGATGCAGGTGAGTAAACACATTGTTAATAGAGGCCGGCTCTTCTATTATATTCTTGCTCGGCTCGCAAACCATGTCCAGCTATCCACGCTGGACTTGTCATGGGGTCGGTGAGTGAAGTTGTTTCTTGTGGCTGAATATGTCCTTAATAGGTAAAAACGCCATTCTCCGCAAATTGGATTTGGGATTCCTGCAAATGTAAGTAAGTGTAACTGTTTCCATAGCCAAGTGAAAATTCCATGGAAGACCATCGGAATAGCCACGTATACGTGCGCAACGCTGTCCGTGAAATGACATCAGAATAGCTCCAGGTGACTGGCGAATAGGAATGTTTGAGGCAGTGAAGGTAATCACGCCAGAGTTGTTTGTCTTCGGTTGCGGACCGGGGGATCCATGTACATATATTATTCCAGGTGAGTAAATTGTTCTCTGAGTACGAGGCAAGCTAAACCCATTTGTTTAGACCCCGTGAAGGTAGCGCCTCCGGAATGGCGGAATGAGCTCCATTTGGACCAGTGTGTGGGTTTTTCATTTCCTGGAGAAAGGACCAAGCGTTTTGAGGATGGGTCGGCCAGTCCCAGTGGATAAACCTTGTTTTGGCGGATGTACCTGTGGGAATCTCGGAAAAAAGGGCAACGGACAAGAGGTGGCCAAACAGAGACAGCAATGAATCAAGAAGCAATAACCCAGACTGGTGGCGCTCACCGGTGCTTATGATACATTCAAACTTATGTAATTTTGTTTAGTATACATAATTTGCAAGCGCGTTCTATACATTACGTCGCTGGTGTGACTCAGACTACAGCTACTACGTGGGAAGAAGGTTCTGCACACGCAGGGTCAAAAGACCGATATAACAAAGCGTTTTAACAAAAGTTAAGCGAATGATGCGATGGTTTTAGAGAAACAGGTAAACCGATGATGATGGCAGAAGCCAGAATGCGAGAGGCATCTTATGTGAAACTGAGGACAACTAGGTTGAGACCGAATGCGGGAGCAAGATTGGTAGAGCAACATTCCAAGAGGAAAAGGAATTTCAAGGAATCGGCTAGGAGCGAATGAATGCTGACGGCAATACGAGGAGTAGTTCGTAAGAGTAATTACACTAAAGCGTTCATGATTCTACAGTCCAGAAGCCGTCAGAATCTAGGAAAATGGTCACAGGGGGCCAAAACTGCCGTGCATTGGGAGTCGTTATGACACGTACGGTCTCAGTAGTATACCAGTGCGAGCATAAGGTAAAGAGCATAGGAATAGGAAGAGTGGTAAGTTGAGCATACTAATGGAAGTACTAGTCAAGCAACACTTAGCAATGGTCCGAGTGCCGCCAATACTCAGGAGCGAGCTCAGAGCGAATGAGATCATGCGCACGAGGATAACTTGGATAGGCGCAATGAGTGTAAGCTGTGGGAATAAAAATTGGAGCGCAATAAGAGAAAAGGCCAAGGATAATAGGAAATAAAAGCAGGCAGAAAGTGACAGACGGGTCAGGTGAGAGAGGATAACGGCAGGACAGTAAAGCCGGACGTCCGAGTTAAAAAGAAATGAAAACAGAAAGCGATAGAAAAGGTTAGGGTCTAGATGAGAATGGATCATTGGTAAAGCGTGGAAAGGCCCACAAGTCTCTCCACGTAGTGTTTACAGGACCACTAGGTCAGCCGAACCAACAGAAGTGACGTCCCAGAAGTCCATATGTATTCATTGAGTATGGGACGGACTAAGCGGGATTGGGTTAATCGGCGCTTTGGGACTAGGTCGTACAATGCAGATAGGAAAGAGGCTATAACAATAATGTGGGGTAATAGAGTTAACTCTGCGGAGCCAATAACGTTTAAGGCTCGGTATCATGGGAGCAGTCAGAGATTAACAGACTAGTCCAGTGAGACAGGAGCACGGCAGGGCAGTAAAGCTGGTAGTCCGATTAATAAAGGGGAATAAAAAGAGAAAGCAAGATAAGAAAAGATTAGGGTCGGTATGAGAATGTGTTACTGATAAGAAGTGAGGGAGCCCACGAAGCATTCCAGGTGATGTAAGCAAGGCGTCGAGTCAGCAGAAACAAGGTCTGTAATGTGGAATAACTGTAAGTAAGAGTGGAAAAAGTGGCTGATCTAGCGAGACTAGATTAGTCGGCGGGTAGGAATAGCACGTAAAATTAAAGGCAGGAAAAGAGGCTGTAACAAAAGGTGAACGAGTCTAGCAGCCTCACGAAGTAACGGATCAAGAGCGTTGAGTCTGTATAGCGTATACCACTTAAGTCAAAGTAGCATATCAGCAATCAGAGAGAAGGAAACTGATCAGTGGACTAGATCACCACACCGACAGTTGAAGAACAATTGAGAACAGAGCGCGATAAAACATAAGTTAGCGACAGGATGAGAAGGGTTTATTCACGATGGGTAAGAGAAGTTCACGAGGCTCTCTAGGTAATGTAAAGGGATAGTAAAGTCAGACGAGCAAAGAGAGGTGACGTCTCAGAAGTCTGAATAAATCCGGAGAGCAGGAGGCCGATCGGGTAGGACTTGATTGGTCGGCGCGTGTGGATAAGGACATGTAGTAAAGGTAAGAAAGGAGCCAGCAGTAAATGGTGAGCAAGTCAAGCAGGCTCTAAATTTAAGGGAAACATCATGTTAAGACTACGGGGCGCATACCTCGTAGGTCTTAGTAGCGTAGTAGCAGACTGAGGGAAACAGGCTAGGCAAGTGAGCCAATATCACGGCAATGGAGTAAAGCCGGACGTCCGATAAGAAAGGGATTGAAAACAGAAAGCGAGAGAAGAAAAGTTTAGGGTCGGTAAAAAAAGGTTTACTGATAAGTAGTGAGGGATCCCACGAGGCTTTCCAGGTGATGTGAGCAAGAAATCGAGTCAGCCGAACCCAGGTTTGTATCGTGGAATAGCTCTAAGTAAAACTGGAAACAAGTGGCTGATCTAGCGAGACTAGATTAGTCGGCGCGTAGGAATAGCGCGTAAATTTAAAGACAGGTAAAGGTCCGGAACAATAGAGGGTGAGCGAGTCAAGCAGTAGTTCAATGACAATGGCACAGAACTAACTGTCTGGCAAGGAGATCATGAAAGTGCTTCTTAAAACGGTTGCCTTTCCAGCCAAGAGTTCATTCGCAGTGAAATCCCGATCTACACTGCAAAGGATGCAGGTAACAATATATTATGACATACTCAAACGCAGGTTTGCAGATAGGCTGCAGCTCAGTCGAAGTGTTCGTCTCATTTTGTAAGCGCATAGGCATAGCGGGTGGGTTGTCCGTATTATGTGACACATATGCATAGCTGCAACAGGATACCGTGTCACAACCATCCGAAGTGTCTGAGTGGAGGTGAAAAGCTATTTAAAAGCGCTTGCCTTCATACGCCGGGGAAGTAGATGGGGTAGATGATATCGTTATATTCGGAGATGGTGTACGGCGCGAAGCTGAAGCTAAATTACTTGATTCCAACTCACGTATGTTACTGCTATGTGGCGACTTTTTGGGAAGTGTAACTGTTGCTAGGTCGCTGGAGCAAACTTTGCAACCGTCGATTTTGTTCTCCATCAAGCATTTACGGTGGTACAGTAGCCGGTTGTGCACGCAATGAACGCCGTTACCTGCAACCGGTTCACTACAAGCGAAGCAAACTGTAGTCAACGTACCGGCTTTGTGTCACCGCGGTTGCTTACGCGATGGCTGGCAGCGTGGCTTATCACTTACGACGGGCGCACTTGGTGCTACGTCTATAAGCTCATCAGTTTGTTGTATGAGGCTATGAATGAACCCGGATACTGCACTGCGGTTAACGTCTTCAAGGCACTTAAGCCAACATAGCAAGCAGTTTTGCTATGTTGGAATTGGGCTGCCTTGAGGTGGCTACCTTCAGAGTCCGAAGCGACATGGAATCCTCCGGCAGGTTGTAATTAGCTAACCACCGACTACCGATAGGTATGCTTTCTAAAAAGGGAATGAAACATAATTGCCGTTTTACCCGCGGGATGTTGATTCTCCTTATATAACATCAGTAAATAGACGCACGGTAGCCACATGTGCCCGTAAAACGCGCAAGTGCATGTGTCATTTGCGCAGTCGATGTCACATCGATGGTGTTGATCTTGAACAACAAACTGTAAAAGTAGAAACATAAAAGAAGGCATACCAGTTCCGCCCCAATGTCTGAGTACACCGTACCCAACTTCGGTGTTGCCAGATGACGCATAACCAGGGTACCAGCGTATGTTGTAAGACGGCCTATCAGCATCTGCATGTAGGCGTTACCTTCATCTTCAAACACCTGGTGTCTGTCACAGAAGTATGTACAATGCATCTGAAATTCTTTCAGTAGAACCTCAGACAGCTGCCACACTTTACTCACAGCCACAGCAAGGCGGTCGGAAGCATGGGTTATTTTCTTTAATCTAGGATTGGCACTCTCGACACGGTTGTTCGTGGTGTTCCCAAAATGCACCAATCCTGCTTGAGCGTAGTTTGCCCACGACCGCTTAATGAACATCCAGTGGGAGGTTAAATACCGTACAAACTGAGGATCCGTCCTCTGAAGTAGGCTAAGATCCTGCTGGAACCTAGACCAGTGTAAATGTCGGAAAAGTAGCATGCTCGGTCTCCGTATCAATTGTAGCCATCCGATAAAATAAATAACGTGAGCGAAAGCTATTGGTCTACAAATTGGAATAAAACAATTCGCTTAACTCACGTGCTTTCGAACGGCCTCGCGGATATGAAAGTAGCACAGCAGAATGTCACACTGGAATACTGCTTGTGATGCGCGAAGTTGAGCAGTCATTTTATCCGTAATGCAAGTTCGTACGGAGAAGTCATGGCCCATTGCATCACGAAATAAACCAAATAATTTCACTAGCAATGTGAACGTTTCCTTACGCACAAACCCATAAAAATCTGGTCGTCCGTAACCCATGCCGTCTGTTACCAAGAACTGGTACAGCTTGAAACTGTAGCGAAATTTAACGACGAATGTCATACGTACCCAAGGCGGTTTGTACCATGCGTTGCATCAACGCACACAACGTGTGGAAATCTCCGAAACCTTTGCACCTGCTGACTACGAGCAAAGAACACATGCGTAAGTAAGCCATTTTCAGAAATGGTTTCCACGAAACCATCCTGTTCCATGCTCTGCAGGGCCTGCCGCAAATTGACTAGCAATAATAACGTGACATTTCACCTACATGACACGGGCGAACGCAACCAGCGGCGTACATTACGGACGTCGTCGCTTGTGACGTGTTTCCCGAATGCGTTCTCCATGTATTGCTTTATGTCGCAAGCAGGGGTGTTGTATCGAAATAAGTCAGCAGCTTGCTTGCATTCCTCCGCAGTAAGTCGCCGGTTTAGAGGGTGCCTTTCGAAAAGAAACCGGCTGCATGGATGGTTGTGTGAAAGCTGGAACGTTAACACCTTTAGCTTATGGCCATCCCGAGCAACATTGACACGAGCACTGCAATCGGTGTCTCGAGAACTAAACTGGACGGTTAACAACATTATAAACCACATACTAGACTCGCCGTATTCCTTTGCTCCTTGTTTTGCGGCGCTTACAGCGCACGCATTTATAAACGATGCGATCATGCCTCACGGTATGATACCTGCTTCTTTTGCTGCTACAGCAAACAAAATTGGCGTTGTTCCGATGCATAAATATCTCTGCAAAATTTCTCTGCTAATATCGAAGTCTTAGCTAACACCGAAATATTGGACTCTATATAAATAAATAGGTATATTTCTAGACCTGCTAGAGGCTGCACCCTAAAGGGTTCAGATCAATGCTTACATAAATCCGATGCTCTTGCTTGGAAGTAGGTAAAATATAAGTATATATTCATCGTCAGCAGTTACAAATGCATTGGCATTGTTTGATGTACAGCTACTGGGTCGCAGGCGCCCATCTTGACATGTTTCTGGTTCCTGCGGGTGATATTGAACTCCTTGTTCTTTTGTGAAAACTTCGCGGAGGTGTAGTTGTGTCTTTTCTCCTTGGAACAGAATCCAATTCGCCGAAGTGCACTTTAAATTGATCGCACATTAATTGGCCACTCAGTTGCCCCAATTGTGCGCACATGGAAGAAATGAGTGAAGGGATTATAAGGCATACGAAAAGTTGAAAACAATTCCGATAAATGCGGACGAAAATAGAAACAATTTCTTAAGAGAGAAAATAAAGCTGCGTGTTTCAGTCGAAAAATAACAATTAACAAAAAATACAGCCCTACTTTTCATACGCTGATATTGCCCTCCGGCGCAAAATTTCAACCTGAGTTATTCTCAGATAAAAGAAAAAGCCTTTCTACAGTTAGAATACCGCTTAAAGTGGCACAAAATTACACTAGTCTGGACCAGCTTTAGCGCCTGAATACGTTGAACATAAAAGCAACACAATATGTGCAGTAGTTTGCGAGTTATTCGCAATTAAATGATGGTCTACGAATAAGGCCATTTTTATTTTTCGCTAAAAATGGCTTTCTGCTTTGCAAGCAGATAGCAGAAAAAAGAAAAGAAAATATAAAAAGTAGGGAAGCGGCGTATGTTCTAGATAGGCATAGCTATCCAGTAATGCTCTAATTAGCCCGTAATACCCTGCGACAACTACGGACTGCGCAGGTGGCTGAAAAGTAAACTTTGCAGGCATACATGACAAATATATGCAGATAAGGGATGATCTTGCGCTAAAACGCTAGAAATCCAGCAAGGAATATTATATCTGCATGGGAATTCAGGGGAGCTTGTAATTAACTCACGGTTAGAGGGCCAGAGCATACCATTTTCAGTGGATACTGAGCCACATAAACAACCAGTAAAATAGAGTTTAGCATTTTTTAAGCCTCTAAGCTTTTCTAAAGCTTACAACCATCCCGCGTGAGCCAGGTTTATCTGAGTAACCCTGGGGATCTTTCAGATCCGTTGACAGATTTCGGCCTACAAAATACACACATTACTTAGCTAAACATCACAAGATTTATCCCTTAGAGCCGATTTCCTATATTCATGAGGCTCTGTCTCTAACGTCAGTGAGCTATAGGAGCCTGCCACCAATAATAAAGAAATAAGCATGGGAAAATTTAGTAAAATTTAGCTAATTGCATTTGGGCGTGAAATCCGCTTTGGTCTACATTGGTTGGGCTTTAACAACTCTACTTCTGGTGGTTGAGCTTGCTCATACTTGAGGTATTGTTATGCCTCATGTGTAGATGCACACTATTGTGCAGCTCTTTGATGAATTTCGCTTTATTTCTCTCCATTTTTAAGTTCCGAAGATAGTGTCGACGGTGTTCATCCAGTTGGCAATGTTAACTGGTACTCTAATGTCACACCGACTATTTCTTTTGTGATTTTCTTGGCAAGAGCTGTTCTAGCACCCTAAGCAAAGAGCGATAAGGTAAATCAAGAGTGGAATAGTAACAAAAACCAGTGGGAGCTGGCCGTTCACCCGCCATTACGCATAGCGCATGGTAGGCTTTGGAGCCAGCTCAAAGAGAAATGACACACGGACGGCCAAGATAAGAAAAGTGGTGATGGAAAGTTTCTGGTGCTCCAGCCAGCCAGTGTGACAGGGGCCTCTCTGTCGTTGGTTAGCTTTTGTGCCAGTGAAATGAAATCTGGAAATGCGAGTGTTTTACGAGCAAAAGCAGTTAAAGAAGAGGATCTGGTTTTCATTATGCCTGTCTACTAGTGTTGACAATAGCGAAAGGCACATGTATACCAGATAAAGCTAAGTAAATGGGGCCAGGAGAGTATAAGTGGAGAGCAAAATGTCTGCTTATTAGGTCTAGAACTTTTAAAGTGCGCTCATTGTCAACAATAAGAAAGATATATTTTTTATTTTGTGGCTTACCTACTGCTAGTGTTTGGAAACTGCTGACTATAGTAACTAGTGCTCAGACTTAATGAAAAAGCTTCAATTAGGGCAACAACGCTAGAACCTGGCATTTCACATGAGACTTAATGTTGTTAAAATGTTTTTAGTAGACGTGACTCATGGGTCACAAGTATAAGTATTCGCAAGAGACCTAGTGGACTAGGTATTTGGAAAATACTAAGGGGTAAATATGAAGACGAAGGAACCAAATTGTAAAAGAGAAGGGAGAAGTGAAGTAAAGTTTGTCCGTTCGGATTGCATCCCCATTGCTATGCAATATCCTACCTGGTCAGTGCTTACAGGCTTACGATGCTCCCATTCAATAGTACTAGGCTGCTTTACGTGCTGATCTGTTGAGCAGTTAGAACTGGGCGTCGAGAAGGAGCTTTCAAAGGGTTTGAGCTACCGATTGGCGTTTCCAGGTTGCCTTTGCGATAGCGCCTACTATTTCAAGACTTCCCATTTAACTAATTGTCGGTGGGAGCCAGTAAAGCGCTCAGCTACTACTGGGGTAGGCTGAATACCTTTTGTGGTCGGATTAGCAGTCCTAACATCTGTAAGATGAGTGCAACTGATCGGGCCAAGATCTCTCACGTGGTGTGACAGGGACCGCAAAGTATGGGGAGGACCTGTGAGCCCAAGATGCTCCTGTCATGGAGCCTAGTTGAGCGCAATACAAAGTTGCGCTAGAGCTGACCAAAATGTGATCTATGCCCCATCAGGGCCGGTCTCAAAAAGGTTGTCATCAGAATCACAGATGTTGAAAAGGCGTCTTATGTTATCCAGGCACATACAATTTCGTACCTCCTGCTTGAAAGCCTGTGGATTGTGAATCTCCCGCAGCTGTGAAGGTAATTTGTTCCAGATATTTACATAAGCGACAAGGAAGAAACCTGAACGTAGTTTCTTCCTCGCTGGCAGCGGGGCAACTGTGCAGTGCTTGTTTCGGAGGTTGAATTCTGATCCTCTTCTCAGTGTTGATGCCATGGGACCCAGTTACTACTTGGATGCATCTACAGTGCTCCTGATACATCACCTGTGAGTGACAAAGCGCTAATAACTACTTTTGAGCTAGCTGCGAGCCATCCATGTGCATGCAAGCTTGTGGCGGCGACTTCAATCTTCCTGAAATCCAGTGGTTTCCACCCACTGCCCCAGCGAAGTATAGTGGGCTATTAGCCTGCATCAGCTTGGGAGGATGGGTGCAGCATGTATCAACGCCGACCAGGTCTAAACACCTGTTAGACCTGATATTTACACTGGGTATATCCAATATACGTGCATCTGTAGGCCTAGAGTTTCCGGGGAGCGACCACAGAGTGGTATACCGCTCGCTGTTTGCAAACATCCCGGCAATCTGTACGAGTAGATCAGAGGCCATTGAGATGTACCGGCCGATATGTTCCATAGACTGGCCCACATTTGCCACGATTATTCGAGCAAGGAACTGGGAACAGTTCTTTCTGTCCGACTCCCTGGAGCAATCGTCCGCAATATTTTATGGCGAACTGCATTATTGTCTAGACCTATTGGCTCCATTTGCTCCTTTTAATAAAAGTTCAGGAAAAATTAGGGAGGCAAACTAAGCTGCATGCAAGGTTGAGGCAACTACGACGCTCCTACTACAAGACGTTCAACTTTGCGCATGTGCTGAGAGCCAACGAGATTGCGAACCAGCTATCGTCCAGGTCTGTATTGATTAAAGCGTCCCAAGAAAGAGCAGCCATGGCCAGTGCAAAAAAGCCAAGCATCTTAGCTGACTGCTGCGTTCTCGCACTCCTCATTATGGAGCAAAGA
Organism: Dicrocoelium dendriticum; assembly: GCA_944474145.2. Taxonomy (NCBI): domain Eukaryota; kingdom Metazoa; phylum Platyhelminthes; class Trematoda; order Plagiorchiida; family Dicrocoeliidae; genus Dicrocoelium; species Dicrocoelium dendriticum. The sequence goes on along the minus strand of OX104071.1, from coordinate 28,505,473 downwards.
TCACTTCCATACGCGTCGGCCCTTGCAAAGCAAGTGAAGATCCACGGACTATATGTGAGATGTTCAACTCTTACTTCAAAGAGTCCCAGTGTGAAGAACTGTCCCCGGTCACTACTGAGCTGGATGTGTCCACAAACCAACTGCTCTCCACGGTTCAGTTCGATCTAAAAGGCCTCCGTTCCGCTATCAAAACCATAAAACCATCCACCAAACTTGGTCCTGATGGAATTCCACCCATACTACTTAAGAATGGGGGCGATGACCTTTCCATACTCCTCTTGAAACTCTTCACACTCTCTATGGAGAAGGGCCAATACCCATTGGCTTGGAAGCACTCTACAATCACACCGCGCCATAAAGGTGGCTCCGTACAGGAAGTCAGCAACTACCGACCCACAAACCACACATCTATTCTCTCACGTGTGACGAAGAAATCAGTTAAGCGGGCGCTTATGACCTGCTTGAATGCAGGAGGCCATGTTAGCAGGTCACAGCATGGTTTTCTAAGCGCACGATCCTGCGCAACCTGCCAGCTTGATTTTCTCAACCTGGTCACTGGCGCGATTGATTCAGGTCTGGCGATTATTACGCTATACCTCGATATGCAGAAGGCGTTCGATAGGGTCCCCCATAAACGCCTATTACATAAGCCCAAGGCTTGCGGTGTAGTCACCCTTCTGCTTGACTGGCTTAAATCCTACCTAACCGGGCGTACGCAGTCCGTGAAGGTAGCACACTTTGCGTCCATCCCTGTCACCGTTTCCAGCGGTGTTGTGCAAGGCAGCGTGCTTGGACCAACCCTGTTTTTGATTTATGTGAACGACATCTGTAGCAGCCTGCGCCATGGTCACCCATTCCTCTTTGCCGACGATAGAAAGGTCGTATATGTCTTCCCACCAAGCGCTAAAGTATCCGCACTACAAGAGATCCGTGAAGACCTGAAGACCTTAGAGTCGTGGTGTCAAAATTGGCAAATGATATTCTCTGCTGATAAATCTAGTATTCTGACCCACAAATGCTCCATATCGGATGGTGCGTTTACGTTGAATGGTACGCCCATCCAACTAAAATCGTTAGCTACTGACCTAGGTATTCGCTATTCTATGACCCTCAACTTTTCAGAGAATGTGCAGTATCAGGTAGCAAAAGCACGCAGAATGGTCTTCCACATAGGCCGCCACATTAACTCGGCTGAAGCACGGTTGGAGCTTTACCGCAGTCATGTTCGTCCGCAGCTGGAATATTGCCCCTTTAGCTTCAGTAATTTGCGGAAATCAGCCCGCATATTGCTCGAAAAGGCTCAGCGGCGGTTTACGAAAATAGTAGCCCCACAAGGCCTAGCGCTTAGTTACCTACAGAGGTGTAACCATCTCAAACTCCAGCCTCTATGGCTGTGGCGCATTATCTTAAACCTGTGCTTCTTACATAAGTTAATATACCAAGCGGTGCACAGTGATATCCCCAGCCTGACACTAAGAAGAGGATCAGAATTCAACCTCCGAAACAAGCACTGCACAGTTGCCCCGCTGCCAGCGAGGAAGAAACTACGTTCAGGTTTCTTCCTTGTCGCTTATGTAAATATCTGGAACAAATTACCTTCACAGCTGCGGGAGATTCACAATCCACAGGCTTTCAAGCAGAAGGTACGAAATTGTATGTGCCTGGATAACCTAAGACGCCTTTTCAACATCTGTGATTCTGATGACAACCTTTTTGAGACCGGCCCCGATGGGGCATAGATCACATTTTGGTCAGCTCTAGCGCAACTTTGTATTGCGCTCAACCAGGCTCTATGACAGGAGCCTCTTGGGCTCACAGGTCCTCCCCATACTTTGCGGTCCCTGTCACACTACGTGAGAGATCTTGGCCCGATCAGTTGCACGCATCTTACAGATGTTAGGACTGCTAATCCGACCACAAAAGGTATTCAGCCTACCCCAGTAGTAGCTGAGCGCTTTACTGGCTCCCACCGACAATTAGTTAAATGGGAAGTCTTGAAATAGTAGACGCTACCGCAAAGGCAACCTGGAAACGCTAATCGGTAGCTCAAACATTTTGAAAGCTCCTTCTCGACGCCCAGTTTCTTACTGCTCAACAGATCAGCACGTAAAGCAGCCTAGTACTATTGAGTGGGAGCATTGTAAGCCTGTAGGCACTGACCAGGTAGGATATTGCATAGCAATGGGGAAGCAATCCGAACGGACAAACTTTACTTCACTTCTCTTCTACACTTCGGTTCTCTCGTCTCCATCTTTACCCCTTAGTATTTTCCAAATACCTAGTCCACTAGGTCTCTTGCGAATACTTATACTTGTGACCCATGAGTCACGTCTACTAAAAACATTTTAACAACATTAAGTCTCATGTGAAATGCCAGGTTCTAGCGTTGTTGCCCTAATTGAAGCTTTTTCATTAAGTCTGAGCACTAGTTACTATAGTCAGCAGTTTCCAAACACTAGCAGTAGGTAAGCCACAAAATAAAAAATATATCTTTCTTATTGTTGACAATGAGCGCACTTTAAAAGTTCTAGACCTAATAAGCAGACATTTTGCTCTCCACTTATACTCTCCTGGCCCCATTTACTTAGCTTTATCTGGTATACATGTGCCTTTCGCTATTGTCAACACTAGTAGACAGGCATAATGAAAACCAGATCCTCTTCTTTAACTGCTTTTGCTCGTAAAACACTCGTATTTCCAGATTTCATTTCACTGGCACAAAAGCTAACCAACGACAGAGAGGCCCCTGTCACACTGGCTGGCTGGAGCACCAGAAACTTTCCATCACCACTTTTCTTATCTTGGCCGCCCGTGTGTCATTTCTCTTTGAGCTGGCTCCAAAGCCTACCATGCGTTATGCGTAATGGCGGGTGAACGGCCAGCTCCCACTGGTTTTTGTTACTATTCCACTCTTGATTTACCTTATCGCTCTTTGCTTAGGGTGCTAGAACAGCTCTTGCCAAGAAAATCACAAAAGAAATAGTCGGTGTGACATTAGAGTACCAGTTAACATTGCCAACTGGATGAACACCGTCGACACTATCTTCGGAACTTAAAAATGGAGAGAAATAAAGCGAAATTCATCAAAGAGCTGCACAATAGTGTGCATCTACACATGAGGCATAACAATACCTCAAGTATGAGCAAGCTCAACCACCAGAAGTAGAGTTGTTAAAGCCCAACCAATGTAGACCAAAACGGATTTCACGCCCAAGTGCAATAAGCTAAATTTTACCAAACTTTCCCATGCTTATTTCTTTATTATTGTGGCAGGCTCCTATAGCTCACTGACGTTAGAGACAGAGCCTCATGAATATAGGAAAGCGGCTCTAAGGGATAAATCTTGTGATGTTTAGCTAAGTAATGTGTGTATTTTGTAGGCCGAAATCTGTCAACGGATCTGAAAGATCCCCAGGGTTACTCAGATAAACCTGGCTCACGCGGGATGGTTGTAAGCTTTAGAAAAGCTTAGAGGCTTAAAAAATGCTAAACTCTATTTTACTGGTTGTTTACGTAGCTCAGTATCCACTGAAAATGGTATGCTCTGGCCTTCTAACCGTGAGTTAATTACAAGCTCCCCTGAATTCCCATGCAGATATAATATTCCTTGCTGGATTTCTAGCGTTTTAGCGCAAGATCCTCCCTTATCTGCATATATTTGTCACGTATGCCTGCAAAGTTTACTTTTCAGCCACCTGCGCAGTCCGTAGTTGTCGCAGGGAATTACGGGCTAATTAGAGCATTACTGGATA
>OX104071.1:28405452-28501431 GCA_944474145.2 Dicrocoelium dendriticum | reverse complement strand
GTGCTGATATAACCCGAACTGTTCTAGTAGGTGGATAGAATACTAGATCGTGAAAATGACCGGTAGTATTGATACAGCGGATCAAGAGATACTGACAAGCAGATTCAACAGTGTCAACGGAAGTTCACGTGTTTACCAGAATCACTGAGGTATATCGTTTTGTTGGTTCCAGCTTAGTGGTGATTGGCTGGACAGTTGTATGGTCTGATCGGATGACAGCACTCCATGTTGGGTTGGGTCCCGTATACGACACCTCCCTCTTCTTTTGACACGTCTGCCTGTAGTTGCCAACCGTTCGGTATAGATGAAACGATCGGGTGGTCGGCGGTTGCGTATCCAAATCTGACATCAACGCTTGGCTTTCGTTTTGCACTCGATCCGAATTTGCATTTGTCGGTTTCGGCAATGAGAACTCCTCCAGTAATAACTGAAAATCAAACTGGGAATTGTGACGAGATAAATACTGATTGTTATCAGAGCGGTGTCTGAGCTGGTTCATATGCCTGTACCATGTTTGACCGTTGACCTCTACTAGGTACGTGACTCGATCAATCCGTCTGGTGATTACACCTGGCGTCCATCTATTTGCGACGGCCGGAAGTCTCTTGTCCATACCAAGTCACCTGGTTTTAATGTTCTCACTATTACATGCTGTTTGGGTTGCGCAGAGTCTGTTGTTTCCGGCTTGGCTAATTCTCTCACCTCCGGAACGATTATGTCCCAAATTGACCTGATCTGACGGTTACACAACATTTCCGACGGTGACCTTCCGTTACAAGAGGGGTGTGGTGTGATTCGATGCATCGTTAGGACTCTGTGTATGCAATCGTCCCTGGGGCCGTCACCTCGCCCTTTGATAAGTGCATGCTTGAAAGTGTCGACGAATCGCTCAACCTGACCGTCGGTTGCGGGTGAAAGGGGGTGTGCGTATGTGTGCCACCCCATTGGAACGCCAAAATTTTGCGAATTCTTTGCTAGTAAATTGTGGGCCATTATCACTGACTAATGTCTCCGGCATTCCGAATCGGCTGAATATTTGATATAACTGTCCAATTGTTGCGACTGCAGTGCTCGTCGGCATGGTTACAACTTCTGGCCATTTACTATGAGCGTCAATCACGATGAGATCAGACTTACCCTCCACTAGGTGAGCGAAATCTACATGTGCTCTTGACCACGGCGTGGTCGCTGCTGGCCATGGCACGGGGGCCAATTCGTTTGGTGATTTTTGAGTGATCGCACAGTTTTCACACCGCGTACACAGGTGTGAGATATCATCATCCATCCCTGGCCAATACACGTAACTTCTAGCTAATGCTTTGCTGCGGGTGATTCCTTGATGGCCTTTGTGAAGTTGGGTAAGAATGGGCCTTTGTAAAGCTGAGGGAACAACTACACGTTCAGCGAAAAGCAAACACGAGTCAACAATTGATAAGCTGTTTTGGCACCGGTGATAGGGGATGAGTTCTGCATCCGATACCCACGATGACCAACCTTCTTTCACGTGCTTCATCACCTTACGTAGTACGGCATCCTGCGATGTGTGCTGCTGGATGGATTTTAGCGAGACTGGTAGGGATTTCGCGGTGTCGATAATTACCCGATTGATCTCCTGATCCACTTTAACACTGGCAATCACTGTCTCGTTGTTGTCTGCTGGATGATCCGCAAGTAACCGTGACAAAACATCGACTTGCCCAAAATCTGTGGTCGATTGGTAATGGATGCTAAAATAGTAGGCCAGTAAGGATAGAGCCCATCTCTGTAGACGGCTGGCTGTAGTTGCCGGGATGCCTTTGTGTGAACCAAATATGGTCAGCAACCGTTTGTGAGACGTCAGTAACTTGAAACGTCTACCATATAGCATTTTGTGAAATTTATTGACAGCAAATATGATAGCCAGGCCTTCCTTTTCAACCTGGGCATAATTTTTCTCTGCTGATGTTAACGACCGTGCCACGTGGATAACTGCTTTCTCAGAACCGTCTGGGAAAGTGTGGGACAACACAACTCCGAGGTCATAGTTGCTTCCATCGGCAGCTACCACGATTGGAAGGTTGGGATTGTAATGCGTGAGAAGGAGATCGGAAGTCAGCATATCTTTAATCCGACCTGCCGCTGCTTGACACTACGCTGACCAAGTAAACTTGACCTCTTTCATGAGTAATGCGTTTAGTGGTGCTCGCAGTTGATGCATTTCGGGGAGCAAATTAGAATAGTGGCTAACCATGCCAAGCAAAGAGCGTAGCTTACTGACGTCTGTTGGTGCCGGCATGTTAACAATAGCTGAAATATTGGCTGGGTCGGGACGACGTCCATTCTGATCAATAATGAACCCCAGATCTATAAGTTGTGGCGAAAGTAAGCTGCATTTTAATGTTGGAAGTTTGTGAGTAGGGTAAAGTTTGTGGGAAGTAGAAGTCATGATTAAAATTCACGCACAATAATATGCCTCGACGGGGAGTCGCACCCCGGTCCACGAATTTCCGGTCCGCTGCTCTACCACCTGAGCTACCGAGGGCTGACGATTAGGTGCGCAAATTTTAACACATGACTTCTGCTTGGTGCGCGACGTATTGCCAATGAACTCACAGTACCTGTCCTGATGTTGCAGATTGGCTCACGCACACGTCACTTCCCAATGGACCGAGGTACCTGTCCTTCAAATGTCCAAGGGGCGATGGTAGATTAATGTTGGAAGTTTGTGAGTAGGGTGAAGTTTGTAGAAAGTAGAAGTCACGCTTAAAATTCACGCGCAATACTATGCCTCGATGGGGAGTTGAACCCCGGTCCACGAATTTTCGGTCCGCTGCTCTACCACCTGAGCTACCGAGGGCTGACGATTAGGTGCGCAAATTTGAATTACAGGTACCTCGGTCCATTGGGAAGTGACGTGTGCGTGAGCCAATTTGCAACATCAGGACAGGTACTGTGAGCTCATTGGCAATACGTCGCGCACCAAGCAGAAGTCATGTGTTAAAATTTGCGCACCTAATCGTCAGCCCTCGGTAGCTCAGGTGGTGGAGCAGCGAACCGGAAATTCGTGGACCGGGGTGCGACTCCCCGTCGAGGCCTATTATTGTGCGTGAATTTTAATCGTGGCTTCTACTTTCTATAAGCTGCATTTGTCTGGTCGCAAGCGCAATCCGTACTCTTTTATACGATCCAAAACTTGCTCGAGCCTCACTGTTAGCTCTTCTGGACTTGTTTCGACCACCAAGATATCATCTAAGTAAGCTGCAACGCCGTCAATGCCCGTAAGCATGGTATCCATAAGCTGCTGGAACATAGCTGGTGCTGTTTTAACCCCGAATGGCAATCGGTTAAGCTGAAACAATCCACGGTGTGTGTTAATTTTCAACAATTTCTTTGACTCATCGTCAATGGCGATTTGTAGATATGCATCAGCTAGGTCAAGTTTGGCAAACAGTCTACCGCCTGAAAGTTTGGCAAATATGTGTTCTGGGACTGGTAGTGGATAACTGTGTGTCTGAAGGGCTTCATTGAGACCTGTTGAAAAATCGGCACACACACGAACTGAGCCATTGGCCTTTCGTACCACTGCGATTGGAGCAGCCCAGTCCGAGTAATCAACTGGTTGTACGACATCTGCTAGTTGTAGGCGATCCAGCACTAGCTCTACACTGGTTAATGCAGAATAAGGCACCGGATGTTTAGGATGAAAAGCGGGTTTTATTAGCTGCTCTCAGCTGCAATTGAGTCTTCATTTTGCTACAGACCAAGTCCTTCCTGGAAAACTTGTGCATATCGCTGAACTAACTGTTGTGGAATGGACTGCTGTAGCCCTGCAACGATTATTACGAGAGGAATGCTGATGCCCAGTGTCAGTTTGCAGACTTTATCAAACGGAATACCCTAGAGATTGAAAATTTCTAACCAGTCAATGCCGAGAATATTCAATCCTTGTTGCTTAGTGAGGTAGCATATAGACTCAAATTTTTGACCATTATAAGATACCAAGCAACGTAACTCACCAACCAAACCGGGGGTTGTTCCGGATGCACTGAGAGCTGTCTGTTGAGTGGGCATAACTGGAGGATGTCCAATGGATTCCCAAATCGTTTGCGAAATAATCGTGATGTCCGATCCTGTGTCTACCTGGAGAGTCGCGGGATACCAGTTTGCAATCACTGTTAGATAGCGTCTTCGCGATGTCGCTTTGACTTGATAGCTAGCAACAATGCTGCGACTAGCCTTCTGCTGTGGTTTCGGAAACCGTTTGTTGGAATTGTCAGCTTTAGTTGAGTTGCGAGGCTTGCGAAAACCATCTTTGCGACAAAGCGTTGACACTGATTCCACTGATGTCGGCGAAAAGGGCACCGTGAGGCGTAGTGCCATGCGCCAGTTCCAACATACTGTTGGTGGCTTTTTGGACTCCTGTTTGTATGCTATGACCGGTCTGACATCTGCCATGTTGATCTGCTGCTGTTTTACCATACGGGAATCATGCTTCAAATTGATCAGGCGCTGACATTCCTCAGCCATTTTCTGCAACGTTATGTCTGGGTCTTGCTCCAGTCTGGTGAGAAGACGAGTGCGGATGTCCGCGTCTGACGGAGATTGTAGACCACAAATAAACATGAGATACTTGAACTGTGTCTCGGTCATGGATGCAAGTTTAAAACGCTCACACTTGCGGTTAACGATATCTGCGTAGGTAATGTAGTCGTCCATGGAGTGCTTGACGAGTTTTAAGCAATGATAACGTGTGCTGAAGAGCGAGGAACGTTCGCCAAAAATCTGTGTGAGGCACTGAACCGTGTCATCAAAAGAAAATTCGCGTGGGTGTTTTGGCAAAATATAGTTTACGAAACGATCATGCTCCGTGATCCTCAACTTACGAAGCAGTGTTCGTGATCGCCATGAATCCCCCTTCCCACTGAACTCAACACGCAAAATGTCCTCATGGCCCTTGAACCAGGACTCAAAATTAACACCCGATGCAACGTCATGCTGGAACATGTGAATTGTAGAAACAATTGATTCAGTGTTGGTATGTTCGTCCTGCGGTGCCTAGTCCTTGGACACCAGGGAGAGGTTACGCGTTAGAGTATCGAGTAAACGGAGCTGAGCGGCCTCGAACTGCGACTGCTGTTGTTGAAGAATTGCACGGAGATCGTCTGCTGAAATCGCCATTTTAATTACCAATTCTGTCGCCAGTTGATATAACCCGAACTGTTCTAGTAGGCGGGTAGAATACTAGATCGTGGAAATGACCAGTAGTATTGATATAGCGGGTCAAGAGGTACTGACAAGCAGAGTCAACAAAGTGGCAACAGGAAGTTCACGTGTTTATCAGAATCACTGGGGTATATCGTTTTGTTGGTTCCAGCTTAGTGGTGATTGGCTGGACAGTTGTATGGTCTGATTGAATGACAGCACTCCATGTTGGGTTGGGTCCCGTATACGACAACTTTCTTTCGCCTTTTTACAATATGCCCTGTATTAACGGTCCGCAATATCCCAACACAAGTCCCTTAATAGTAAAAAGAAGTCGCGCTGCTCACTCTAGACATATCGCTTATCTAGCTTAAGAATGGACGTGGTCATGATACTGAACCTCAATGTACTCCGCATTTTACTTTACTTATGTCAACTACGGCGCTTTTAGCTCTGACATTTGAATCCTGACAAAAATGAAAATTTCCTTCCCGACCTGCGATTTGATCGTTGATTCTGTCGCACCAATGTTTATGAAGAAAATTGCAGGGATTAAGACAATCGCACCATTCTTTTATTGCAACTGCATCGATCAATTAGCAGCTTGGTGACGTAACACCGGTTCTAATAAACTCCGCATATGGTTCTCGTCAAAATGCATAATATTTCGCTAAGTAACCCAGCCGAGCTTTGCCATAATGGAAGGGTGACGTATTACAGGTTAAAAAACAATATTTCAAAAGTCCCATGAGATGAAAAGTATGGAGAAAATACATGCTAGTAAATGGAAAACTTTGTGCTAGACCCACCATTGTGTTCGCATTAGACATGCGATGAATACTGTCGGCGTCCGGAAAGCAATGGCCGAGCAATAAGAGGGACTTCCTTAACACAATTGCTTGGTTGAAGATTACACATGTAATGCCTGGTTAAGTGAATGTGGCTACAGTCGCAGAGCATTCACCGCTTCATTGGCACATTGTGATCTGCCGTCTGTTGTAAAAATTGTGGTGATGCCATGCTTTACTTTGCAAGGGACAATGACATGCCTGTATAATATTTTGTTCTTTCCTAGGAACGTTTTTGCTAGACACTCTTGACGGATGACTTGTCCTCAGGGAAAAGTTCTATACAATAGTTGCGGTAGTTCAGCATATTCTGCCTAGTCTACAGGCCGGGGTTAGCTTTGTAGATTTGCCACGCTACTTCTATTATCGTCCTGCATTTCCGAATCCTGCTTCTGAGAATCGAAGATACGAAACGATGTGTTTTGGTTTCCGATGCTCTGCTGATCAAATATCTGAGCATTTTAACTAAAATGACCAACAGCTGTCAAAAGACTGTTGTTCGAGAACTGCTACGCCGCTACCAATTCTGTTAGGGTGTGGTAGCGTGTGATTGTAGAGTTAGTTTCGCTTGTTCAAGTGGAAATTCTACACAGTAAGCATTGATAAAGCTTAAGACTACCTGGTGGCTGAGACCTAATTAACTCCCACCAATGTCTCGTTGACCATGAGCTCATCATTTGTGGGTACTGGCTCAATACGGATGCTTTGTTTGCTGCTCGGAATTTCGTAGGCTATATTACATTGTTAACTAAAGGAATACGAATGACATATTCATACGTGCCGGCATTAACTTTTTCCATGAGGATGGTGATAACTCAAGATCGTGTACATCGAAGTCCCTTGAGATGAGGATAGGTCTGTACCTACGGCGTGCACCGTTGGTAAGGGCGCAGAGCAAGCGGGAACCATTTTCTGCAGTGGATGTTCGTTTCGCTAAAAGATAGGCTAGAGACATGCGTCGTTGTATCCTAATCGGAGGTGGCCCCAAAGTAAACTGGTGTTATTAGTTTTCGGATCAGCAACTACCGCAATTTGCGGGTCACTGCTGTACAATGGCACAATGGATTTATCACGATATAAAAACAAACACAACAGTTTCCTGTAGATAACCAGTGTGAAAAGAAGCTGTATCAAAACAAAAAACATGTGGCGCTGGACTTACCGTAAATTAAACATGTACACATAGTTTGGTTAGACTATCTTCTGTCCCTGTACCTCGGGTTAAATCATGCAATGCAGGTGGTGTAATGCACCATTCAGTCGGGGAGACGAAAAAATGCGAAGATAATTTTCAAGGTTGGAATACAAGAAATGAGAAAATGCTTCAGCGAGATTTTAACCGGCTATACTTTGTAGCCACATTCAAACGGTGGCCGCTCACTGAGGTGTTGTGCCTGTTTTAATAAGCAGCGCAGGTGTGGTTAACATCACTGGAGATCTGATATACAAATATAAGATCACATAACAACAAACGATATTGTTCACCAAAAATTCCTGGAATGTTTGGTCTCAACTGGTTAAGGAGGTGGAGCAATCCATTAAGATTTTTGTCCATTTCAGTTGTGGCTTATCAAGAGCTGTGCGGTCACGTTTTGTCATAGGTGTCATGCCTGATTAACATATTCTATTTGGGCTCTCACGTAATCGTTGAGCAATTGCAAAAAATGTGCTGTCAAACCGGCCAAACGACTTCCGCAGTGGGCCCAAGCGTTAGCATATAGCTGAAGAACGAATGAGATTTCTAATTGCCGCAAGATGCCTGCGCTCAAACAATAGGTGCAATCAAAAACCATAGGCGCACCGACGGAATCTCTTTGTCAATTATACACAAGGAAGTAACTATCAACATATATGTGAAGCGTTCAATGAGAATTTTGCTTATACACTCATTGATGAACCTGTGCTTGTTGATATCGATCATATGAGTGATAGAGAATGCATATTTTCGAAGGTTACCGTAGCACACCAAGAGGTTAAATCCACCGTCATCTCATTTTGACCCTCTACCTTCACGGTGCCTCCTGGCATTTCCCTAATCGTACCCACGCATGGTCATGAGGAGATCCTCTTTTTACTTTTTAACATGTTTAGCCTTTCTCTAAAACCTAGTCAAATTTCGCCACAATGGAAACATTCTCTCATCATTCCACGACCTAAACGTAGTGCAAGAGACGAAGTGGGTAACTATCGCCACATTAATTACCATTCCATAATATCTAGGATAGTTGAAAAAATATCAAAAAGTCGCTAGTTAAATATCGTCTAACACAGACTCCTAACTGATCAACAAGAAGGATCTATAAGTAGAAGGTCATGTAATACCGACCATTTGCATTTTCTAGACAGTACATGCCAAAACAGCGGTACTGGTAATCTTCCTCGATATGCATAAAGCCTTCGACTGCGTACCACATAAGCGAAGTTTTGAAACTTAAATCATTCGGTGTCCGTGACTCACTTCTGTCTTTGTTTCCCTCCTTTTTGAGGAGCGCACACAGACTGTCTTACTATATAGCCTGAAGTCCCAACCACGTGTAATTGCGAGCGATGTTCTGAAAGGCAGGGTTCTATGTCCTACTTTATTTCTCATCGACGTCAACGATCTTTTCGATGAGTTTACATGTGGAAAACTACCTCCTTTTGCGGATGAGATGAAGATTACTTATACGCCTCCACCTGAACATCTGCTGCTAGTTATTAAAGCTACTCAAAAGGACCTAAATTCTCTTGGCCACTGGTCAAAGAAAACGTTAATTAAATTCTCTATGCGCAACTCCCGTGTCCTCTGTCATAGATGTAGCTTCCCACCAGGTTGCTTACTTCTAATTGGGGAAAAAATTCATACCACTCGGTCCATCGGTGAACTAGGAGTATGCTCAGCAATCGATAGCAAATACAAAACACGCCTTAGGTTTAATCAACATATCGCTAATCTTACCCAAAGCCAACCTTGCTCTTTATTTGATTTGCAAACACCCACTTTTGGAGTACCGCCCAATCATATACCGTCTCATGTACAAGTGATGTACTATCGCTGGAGCGTTTGCAGCGAAAAACGCAACAAAGTCTTATGAGTGAGTCGTCGTTATCAACCTATCACTATAGATGTTAAATATGCAGCATCCATCCTATTTGGCTACGCAGACTGAAAATATGCTTAGTTTTCTTTTATAAACTGACACCCAATCCTAGCTTCAGTTCAAGTATCGTTGAAGTTTAACGAGGATGATGAATACAAAGTAAGGAACAGCAATTTTATTCTTCCTAAACCAAAATTTAGATCGCTGCTTCGCGAGAAACGTTTCTTCGTTAGATACTCCGTTATACCGAATCGATTACCACAGTCAGTAAAAGCAAGTCAATCTCTCGGTCAGTACAAGAGAGAGCTAAGTCCATTTCTTCTCTTACTGAATGTAGGTACCCTGTTTAGAAGGCCTCTAACAATGGATGAACTAAGTTTACAAGGACAAGGAACTATTTAAAAAAGTTCATGCAATGAATTTTTCACCTATTCATACCCATGATTGTATCTACAACTACGGTCCTATTGTTTAACACGGTTACACTCACTTGGCCACAGTTTCATGCTGAGGTGCGTCAAGTACATTGGGATGCATATCCATGTAACCTCACCTCCAATCTGATCTACGTGCAATATGTTATGTCCACTCTTCACATTAGCTTTGCACTATTGACTGATTTCGCTTGATACCCGGAAACATTAACTTAGGTGCACGCAACACTTCTAACCGTCATGCAAAGTGGATTTGCGCCGTCAATCTCTCCTTTTTGCTCTCCTGCAGCTGCCGTAGTTAACCCAATATTCCTTTTCACCCACACTTTATTAATGAATATCTCGAGAGGATAGTCATAATTTGTGTGCATTAGGTACAATTTGCATCAGACAACCGTCATCCTCGAGCCATTCACCTACTGTTGCTATACTTTCATTCCATTTTTAAACCTTTCTCTCTTATACCATTGTTGACCACCATTAAGCCAACCTGCTGAGATGACGGATGGAAGCTTCAAAGCTATCAAGTCTACGCGCGAAAGGCAAATTACCCAATTCTCACTGGCGAATATAAAAGTGCATGAATCGAATCAACTGAAATGTGAAACGGGCTGTGTGGGTTAAGTGCCTATCATGTAAGAGCACCCAAAAAACGAGACAACACGATGACGACTTTGTTATGGTAGACTAGGTCCGCATCCGACTATACGAGGCGTGGAAGTGCGGGTGAAATCTTCCAAGCCATTAACCCACATGGAAACAGGTCTTCAGGAGACGGTTATATGGATGACAGTATTACCTTATTTGAAACGCCGGTTATATATACAGTTATTCTTATTCTCCAACATCCTATCCTTTACTAGTTTTAAATGATGGAATAAGCCTAACATTCCAATAAGGCCATTAAAGTACTCGGACAACTTTGCAATTCGCTTTGTTGTGCATGTTGGTCGGCCTGCGAAATCAGTCTGTTTCACCTGCTCGAGACATGTACCATTTATTTGTTTATGTAAATTAATATTTCAGTAGATATTATGTAAGTCGCTACCCTCCAGCAGTTGATTATGCACCGTAGTGGTCTGTTTCGGAACCTAGACTTACTGGATTCACTGTTATACACCGGTGGCTTTGATCTCCCTCGGTCATGCGGGGTCTGGTGTTGTACGATTTAAGGGGTAGGTCTGAGAGAAGCTGCTTACGCCACGAAAGCTACGTTTCACTTGAACGTTCTGCCATAGGATTTGGCTAGCGTACAACGCGCGTCACCATAGTATCCTACAATTTGTAGTTCGAAGATGAGGGCAACCGTGTGATCGCTTTGGTGATCACGGTTTTGAGTGCCAGCGCCTGACGAAAGTAGGCCATTTCACCCAATAATGGGCTTGAGATAAACGGTTATCAGGTGCTTGAAGCATTCGTACACCATAAATGAATGTCGACTTTTTGTTGCTGTGATAGTGCTAGCCATCACAGTCCTTTTTTCTTTGCTGGCGCCCGCCCAAAGGGATTTCGGGGCCAATCGGGATGTCGCATGAGTCAGTCCGAAGAATAGTTCCTGAGAAAGGTACCACCTTAACCTCGCTTGCTGATTGTAGTGTCACTCGTAACAGCCGTGTTTCTCCATAGTGAGTCGAGTTTAGGTGCCGTAAGATGAGCACTGATCTAGCCGGCTTAGATTGGACGCCTTTTAAAAAACATACGAAATCCCATTGTGTTCGATCGTCCAAAAATCGTCAGTGACTCGTATGCTCATCCTTAAGTAATCAGTTTATGATGGGGTGGGATCAGAATTTTTGGTGATGTGATGGGGACATGTGCGGTACTTCTGGCGCTCTGTGTAATCGTTGCAGGTCTAGGCATGCAATTCGCTTCTGGTTCTTGGACAGTGGCAATGGTTACGGATGTATTCACGCCTTCAGCGGTAGGCGGCGTGTTCACGTGAACCGGTACAGTATGCATCCCTGTTGTTTTCATGCAACGTTGACTGGGACCGGATTGGAGTCACCATAGCAGGTGGAACTAGGTTGTTCGACTAGTTTCGGATTCATAGCTTTACCCTCAGCTCAAATTGGGGTAATAAGTTAAGCTGTGGAGCCTTAGGTTCTGTGCCTAGTTGCGGTAGGATCCGAAGTTAAGCTTTACTAAATCTGTCTTGCTCGACCATTGCTAATAGGTTACTGCATTTCTGTGCCATAATAGCTATGCACCCAAAAAATGGTATGATCATACAATCAACGCAGAAGCAAAAAGGGCTGATTTTATTGTACACCAAATCCATTGCAGTTAAACGAGTGCCGCTGGCGTGGTAATATATGCCACATCTACGACACAACCATTTTCCCGCAACAGCAAATGCTACTCGGGTGTCTCGTTGCGCTTTGTTTTGTGTTCTACCTTGTTTCTCATCATGTTCGCAATGTTTTCTAGGCCCGGAGACAGAGAGGGGCAGTTGCCTAAATCCACACACGCACAAGCGCAAGCACGTACGAGTCCGGTGTCTGATTCTCAGGACACGGCAGACGAAGCAGCTCTAGTCGCACCTCAAGAGCTCGATCACATCATAAATGTATGGTGGATGGAGCAAGTGTACAGTGGTTACTGCGGGTAAAAATGTCAAGTCCTGCTCGATCCCGTGCCATTGCTTGTGTGAAGGAAGCAGTTTTAATAACAGGACGGTCGAGTGCAATGCACATTCACGAACTCACCATAATATACACATTAGCACACAACCATATCAGTTTATCCGTATTTCTTGCGGTCTGGTGGGTTCAATATTTGCTTGCGTCTTGTCGTCACCCGATGGGCAGAATCCAAATGCTAAACACACGCCACCACTAAATGGAATACTTTAATTCCTTGAAGGCAGTGTGTGGACACTCATTAAAGCATAAGAGGAGGCTGATAGACGCTACTTAGGGTACTACCTGCACACACGGGCCTAGTGCAGGTATAGCGCATTTTAAGTGGACTGTTTCTTGAACAACCGTTCAGACACTGATTGCCTGGGCTTCGTCGCAGAGGCTGCAACAACCATAAGAAAATGATAATTTTTCCACAAACCATAAAATGTAAGAACGTCGGAGCTGAGCCGATGCCGTCAGAAGTGTTGAAACACAGCCGACCAGTGTTGATATGGGCGCCACACCAAATTACGCAGCGCGTGTGGCATAAAGAATAGTTACCATCTGAGTTACAGGATACCTTTGTGCTGCCTCTTTAGAAACCAAAAGGGAGCTAGCAGTGCACCAATCATTGTTATGGTATCATGTTGCTTTTGTCTTGGGAAGGCAATGGCACGAATCCTGCTCAACGATCTTGTCACCCTGATCGTTGAACCAGCGAGGAAGAGCAATGTGGAGTCCGTTCGGGCCGCAGAAACATAAAATATATTGTTCGCGGCTCATTGGTTGTAGAAGAGATGCAAGGAGCTACACCAGCAATTGTACTCGCTGTCTGTCGACTTCTCCAAAGCATTTGACACGGCGAATCGCGAGGCACTTTGGCTGGTATAGGTTAAGCTTCATTGTCCGAGTATGATTAGTTTTATGTCTACACTGTGGTATGCGGATGATGGTGCAACTGAGTGGAGTAACCTCGGATGACTTTGCTGTTGTCTCTGGTGTGAAGCAAGGCTGTGTCCTAATCCCTACTCCATATTAATTAAGATGTCCGCTTTAAGAATTTGGAAACATTGAGTGCCCTCCAACCAATTCATTTACCTAGTAAGGAGACATAAGGTGCCATATGTCATATATGTCAAATATGTCATATATGTTGCCATATGCCATTTCGATGGTTCCCGGAAGTTACAACGCACTACAGGCAGATCCAATTAGGCATTAAATACGATCACATTTAATAACGTAGAAAAACACACAAACTTAATTTGAATGACATAATCGGATACATGGCAATCTAACTGATTGCCTCTGCTTTTTCTGCGCACACATCGCGGTACAGTGCAACCTTATCAGTAGCGCCCGTCTAACTGCCAACAACTTTGGGTTCCTGTTTGTGCAACAGCAACTTGAAAGAATCGAATGCGTTCACCTGGTGACGATTCACCATTAGGTACTTAATGATAGTCCATTCATGGTTTCGGTTTATACTTTGATCGACTCCGCCTTGGTGAGACAGCAACTACCTTAGCTACAATGGAACGTGTTCAGCCACTCCTTGAGTCAAACGACGACCAGTCTTGCAGATGTCAGTGTCACCGCAACTGCAAATGAACTGGTAGATGATGTTAGAGGCCGAACTGATTAGAGAGCTACTCGGACGTCTGTGAAGAGGAATCCTTCGTGTAGTGTGCATAAGTCGTTGTTCCACATCAACAATTACTAACCGTGATTTAACACTGAATGAAATCACACTGAATGCAATCATCTTTCAAATGCTGGAAGTGGAACATTACAAGTAAAACGCCGGACGAGGATAGATCGCTTCTATGCAACGATGTGAACCACGAAAGTCTTATAAGCAAGCAGCTAACGAGTATGTTCAATAATGTGGCCCTATGTTGCGCCGCTTCTAGTGATGTTACATTAGTAACGGTAAACCTTTTTTATTGTTGAATGCGGGTGGTTTGATAGACCATGTGAAGTTGCACCGAAAGGGATGTGATGTATATTGTCACTTTCGTCTCTGACTGTAAGAGGCATCCTGTTTATTTATTTGCTATTTAGGTCCTGCTCATTTGCACGTCAACAAACTAGTGACGCGGTTCGAGTTGAGTACAGGTCATCGAATTCTCGCCACAGAACGGGCGATCAAGAAAAGCACCATAACCAGAGGCATTAGGCATGTCACAATTAATACCGAGCTTCAACTATCAGACTACCTTCCATCCATGAATACCACTAAAGAAAAATCCAGGTGAGGACTTCAGTGTTCTCTCTGATCAAGTTCTCAGTAGGCTGGTATTTTATATAGAAAAGATCTCACTTGCCGAACCGAATTAATCACTGATTTCTAATGTGCCTAAATCAACTGTTATAATAATTTCACGAAAAGTGCAATCTTTGTTAGGACAATTATACAGGCAAGAAACCAACTTCTGTTTGTACTTCGAGGATACAAAGCTGCTAAAATTTGTGTATTGGCTTATTCACGTAGACTAACCATATTCTACATCTTGAACAGAAATACACACGTTCCCAAACACAACAAGCCATTAACGCAATCAGCAGTCTACAACTCACGAAACAGACACAACTATGTGGCGGAATGCAAGTCCACGACGAGCAAGTCTGCTAACTTTTTCCTAAACAGGTAAGCCATAGTCTGGAAAAAGATACCACCTGGAATAGGTGCCGGCAATCTTGAACACGAATTTTGCAAAAGCCTCAACAACCTCACGACTGTACAGAACATGATCAAACTGTTTGTTCCATAACGATAGTCCAAGCGTGCGAGCAAGTTCCAAGTTTCATGTGATCCAGTAAATAATTCACCAGCATACTATATCCTGTGTTTTAACGGTTATTTATGTGGTTCACCAAATACAGTGTGCTTGTGTTGGTCTGCGAAGGAGTGTGGGCCGGCTCCGTTGATGAAACGGGGCTCCCTTCCGCATGCCTCCTGGTCTTATTCCTTCGGGTTTACACTGGATATGGGGTGTGTGGATGGAGCTGTGTGTGGTGCAGCACAAGCCGTCCATGGTCCCTCTGTAGGTGCAGGCGTACTGTGACTGACCTCAGTGACAGGCAAATCCGAAACCGGATGCCGCCAACAATGTATGTATGTGTGCCAATTGCTGAGGCTGATGTTGCATCCATGGTGCTTCTTCACCGCAGTTGGGCTAAACGAACTTACACTTAAACTAGGCCTTTTGAATGTGAATAAAATTCATTACATGTTATTTGGTTTGTTATGCGTACTTGCTAATCTTCTCCTTACTTGCACACGTCGTTCACTGAAATTGTGTTAAACGTGCGCAATTTTATCGCGTGGTATTATTTTAACGAACTTTCGGACATTTTGTACTTATCACGAATTCACTTATAACCAATTTCTTCCATATGCTCATTTAGCGAGTATTAATGTGGTCATATGCGTTTACTTTAATCGATATCGGCATTTCGAATGATTTGCTGTTGTTTGACATCCCAGGTGTGGCTGCGCTTGATGTGCATGTTGACAAGGTGCCTACCTGTCTATTACCCACTACCTCGTCCATACCGGCTCCAGGAGACAGTTGGTCGCTGCTGGAGGGAACAGGGTGCACGATCCTCGTGGTCGTGCTAGGCTCGAAGAGTGGTTCCATGCACTGAGTCCGGAGCGGACTACGGTCTAGCTATCGCCTTGTGTACACTTGATTCCCCAAATGCAGCGTGGTTGTGTTTGTCTGTGAAGGAGTGTGGGCCGGCTCCGTTGATGAAACGTTGCTCCCATCCGCATGCCTCCCGGTCTTATTCCTTCGGGTTTACACTGAATATGGGGTGTGTGGATGGAGCTGTGTGTGGTGCAGCGCAAACCATCCATGGTCCCTCTGTAGGTGCAGGCGGCCAGTGGCTAACCACAGTGACAAGCAAATCCGAAACCGGATGCCGCCAACCATGTGAGAAGACGGTTAAAGGCCAAACAACGTTATTTCGATTCAGCCTGCCATTTATATTATCTCTTTGGTTTTCTTTCAAACGCCGTTATCTCATTTGAATTTCAATTTTACCGATCCGCCTATACTCATCGTCCTATAAAAGTATGCACCCACCCGAATGCCAATCAGGTGTGTCTCGCATCCTTAAGAATAAGTGTTTAGTTATTTAAGTGCATGCAATAGAAGCTACACTGGAGTGAGCCATCCTCTCATCTGCCAACTAATATGTCCACGAAAGCCAGCTTTCTTTCCTTTTCATTCTTACTTTTAATTCAAAAAGGAGTATAAGTTATTGAACTGAGCTAGCAGAAGAGCAACATCAACGCTTGAATCAGGAAGTTTATGAGTATCATCCATGTACTTCCAGTTGAAATCATGTTCCGCGTTAACTGGACAGAGAGGCTCGCGTACAAGCTCGGCATTGAAAATGTCAGCAAACAACTCCAACTAGCCCGCCTATCCTACGTCCGCGACCGCGGATGTGAAGGCCGAACTACTTATATAGGATGGTGGCGATAGAGGCGACCTTGAACAGAATAACATTTGCAATGTGAGTAAGACTTAGGGGTATGGAGCCAAAGTCACGTGCGTTTGGCCATTAAACAACAGAAAAGTGCAAGACAGTCCCTTTGTGTTTTTGACGCTTGGCCGCAATACGAATTCAGTTTGTTTCCTGGGGGATCGGATCCGCCGCTCTACTACTACGGTGAACCGAGAACATTACAGGATCAAGAGTTGAAGTACCAGAAATGAAACGGTGAACCAGGTTGTCAAATTCAACGCTCCTAATGAGAAACATCAGAATCATCACTAATTCACAATAGTTTCCGCACATGTGCGGTATTAATGATATCCATCTAAGGAGAAAATAATGGCGAACTTTCAAAGCTTTGCTGATTATATGACAAAAGGGAGAAGGAGGGTTAGCTTCGATCGTTTTCTGAACAACATCATTTTCGGAGCAGAAACGGATGCATTTGTGAGAGAATCCAAGGGCTGGCGTGTGCAAAGACTTTCAAATATTCACCTACTAAATTACTTTTGGTACAAAATTTCATTGTGTGGAGGTACGCATGTCTGGAAGTTCACAATTTCTGAACAGACTTTATGCGGCTGCCGTGTAATTCTCGGAAGCGTTCATTTCACAAATCAAGCACCTATACCTCTACTATAAAAGATGAGATAGTCCTTTGACATTCTTGGTTGACCGACTCTGAGAGCTCTGGTGTGTGTCGGTGTCGGAGCGTATGCAGCACTAAGCTACAGCATGAGGTCCGTACTCCATTGTGATGCCAACAACAGTTTGATCGTTAGCCAAAAACTGCCTCCTTTGTGAAGGCAAATTAAAATGGGTCGTTACAGATAGGCTGCGACGAAATTGAAGAGGTGATGGTAGGAGCTGTGTGGTAGGCCTATTTATTGCAAATTGTTTTCCCCTCTTCTATATATTTCTTTGAATGCAGCACTATAAAAGGTTTTTCAAATAGGTATATGCAAATCACAGATTTATGCTTAATTCCGAATCCCGCTCAGTCCAAATTTAAACAACAAATAACGACGGTTTCTGTCAGTCCGTGATCAGTCGATCATAGATGATGATAATGATCTCTCTGGAAACAGTGCGTTAAGAACTGAAGCTCTGCACAGTAGTAAACTACGTGGTCCTGATGGACTAGCGTTTTCTTCGAGAAATGCGCTGATTCCCGGGCCCAGCCTTTGCCTACTTATGCTTGAGTTGCATGTCAAGCATAAATTTGTTGACTGTTGGAGAGCTGCTAGCATCACAACAAGGCCAAATAGCAATCGAAAACCGGCCCACTGCCGACAATTCAGCAAATTTGAAGGTTTTCCATAAAGCCGTTCTTGAACAGATGTTGCCTTAAACGCATTCGGATTCTCTTCTCCCGTTTACATACCACAATCCGAAGTCTACAATAGATGTATAGGATTACCTCGTAGGTTTGATGCTGGCGTTACTAGACTACAAAATTAATTTCATGTAAATCTGCTTTCTCGGCTGAAATATAAATTTCCCCAATGTAAAAGATAAACTGGTTTTGAGAGATCTTTTTGAGGTTTGAATTAACATTCTATTAGCTATATGCTAAAGGACTAGTTCAATGGATGTACTGAGTATACCCGGCTAGATGGTAAAATCTCCTTACTGCTCACCGTAGCCACTGATGTTCTTCAGTGGGCTCTCCACTTACCATTCCTCTCGTGCAATTACTTCGGCTAAATACTTAAGCCCGGAGGAAGCGATGATGTGAAATAAGCGGGTAATGTGGTCCTAATCATCAACCCGGGCATAAGCTCGTTAGCAGAGTTAAAAGTTTTCCTATGCAACCCTACGATCTGGTTCATAGCTCGTGTCCTGTGATTCAACGTATGAAAATGAAATGGCACTGTTTCTGTCTACGTAAAGGAGGTTGTTATTGATAAATCCTCATGTAATGCCTTGAGCTTCATATGGATGAAGAGAGATTATATTTTTTCAAGTCATTGAAACACGTGTCATGTTCAACCATTATTCATTCTAGTCGCTTCATATGAATGCATTATTAGTGGAAGTCAGGAAGCTCCTGTTCTCAACCCATCACCTGCTATCTTCCTCAGTCTCTATCCTTTAATATTTCGCTTTAACACAAACTCAGTGTTACTCTGATTATACATATATATATATATATATATATACCATGTGAGATTTCCTAGTCTATAAGAAGGCATTTTAAAGTACTTGCTAGGCTAATGAAATGATTATCTCTGTGTAACGAAACCGAATTTACTGACAGTGTCGTCTTATCATCTTGTAAAAGAGTATGTTTCGCAAAATGACTGGTCGATAAAGGTTGTCTTCTTCATAGTGTATGATTATGAATAAGTTTAACGTCCAGATGGAGGTGCAATTCCTTTTACGATCAGGCATGTGTTCACTACTCGTCTGTCCTCTTATACCTATCGAGATTTTACCGAAGCAGAACTCAGTCATTCAGGTTTTTCAACTAAGTTCACCTCATGTTGATATTAACCTCTGTGGTATTTATTAAGCTGCATTTATGTTAGATTGCGTCAGCCTGTACTCGCTTATAACGATGATGGTCCGTGTGTTTGGCTGAAAATATCACCATGATGAGGTTTTGAAGAAGATTAATGACGACTTGAGTTGGAATAAGAGCGTTCAAATAATCGATCATAGCAGTTTACTGCCAATGTCGATTGTAGTTGACTTGCTTCGCTGGTTGATCGGCTCCCGTAAGTCAACATGGCTCTCCGTTGGCCCATGGTATGACAGTCATGGGGTGTACCAACCACATGACCACTGACCTTCCCCGCGTCATAAACTCAGCACAGCGATCTTAACTTGAGTAGTAAGGCAGCTTTTATGATCTCTGTGGGTAGCGGGGCACCAATATCAGCACCAATTGAGGTGGCTGTTCTCATCCAAGCCACATAGCATATAGTACCAAAGGTAGAGCTAGGCAGTCTAGACAAGTACGCAGCCGAGTACTTATATTTGGACAGCCGATTTGTCACCCATGTATTTCTGGTTAGTGATAGTATAGAGACATTCGGAGTGCGCCGTAATCCCAGTCAAGTAAGGCTGACTCCTCAAAAGCCGTGTGATACATTCTGTTCGATCAAATATTTATGAACATTGTTGAAGAGAGTGAACAGCATCCAATGTCATCCTGATCGCTGGTCACCGCAGCGTAGAATGCTAACTACGGTATACTTTCTCAAATAGAATTGCTGCAGGTGTCGCGAGAGTCGCCACTTAGAACTATAGCTGATGTGTGTGTTTGTGCCTGTGTGCGTATAGGCGTGCAATAATTAAATATTTCAGCGGGTACTTGAAGCTATCTTCACGCTGGAGAAACCTAATTACGTGTTTTCGTTGCTATCCCATATTAAGTGTTCTCTGGCAAAACTGCATCCATTAAATCTAGATGACTATCTAAATTCCTGTGTAATTGTAGCTTTTCGCAAAATAATTAAATTGTGATCGTTGCACCACCATAATCGTGCGAAACTGAAGTACAGTCGGGCAAATCCATCTAAAGTTTTATCTTCTATTCCATCCAAACATAGTTATCCCCTTCTACATTTTCCGATTCTTTGGTACTGTTGGATGTTCCACTTTTTGAGTGCACACAACTAGTAATTGTGCTTAAGTAAACGGTTAAAGAAACTGTTTTACACGCGGCTTGGTTATACTTCCTTAAGCATACCAGTTCGTTCACTCTTCACGATCAGTAACAAACTTCAGCATCTAGAGCTAATATTAGTGAAAAACCAGTTTTGCAAGACCACGTTGAAGAAAATAATAAAACATAATAAGGGATGCATGTGAATGGAAATATACTTAGAAAAGAATGCGTAAACAAAGATAAAAAATGAGTGCATGAACAACGAACAATGATTTATCACGGGTAAAACCCATATGCTTGACAAGTCCCGTAGGATGGATGGAGCAAAAATTAAAATTTGGAGGATCAGCAATTAAGTAAACGCTTATTTCAAGTGTCCACCGAGTTAAATGAACTACTGCATAACGACAGTTTTAAGTTGGAATGGGATATGCGCAACCAAAATAATATAGAGAGCTGTTAAAGTTCAGTAAGTACGTGAGAAATAAAAAAGGAAACGGCAACGCTCTCTCGTTTGTTTCTACATTTGACAGATATGATAGGTTAATCCAGTTTAGCTGCATCCAGGTAAGGTTTACTTAGTTCATCCTCATTACACTATAGGCCAGATTGGTCAACTACTAATCCGGAAAAACAACAGACGATCGGTTCCGTCTATTGGGGCCCGTTAGTGGTGCACATTCCCTCAGTCCCACTCTAGATGTCAAACCCATGGCCGCTAAGGGCTTGCAGCACTGGCAAGCAGTTTATGGCACTGAGGCACGAGTGACGATAGCGGACTACCATGGATTGAAATCTAGCTGCGTTTCATTCCGGCCGATCCTCCACTGCCATGCAGGCTACTGCCTGTGCAGAGGACAGTGGTTGGTCCTCAGTTGTCAGGAATTTCCCAGCTAATATCCGTGAATCCACACAGCATTTTGGAGAACTTATTGACTGATTTTTTGTTTACTTATGAGGAAGTACACAGAACGGAATGCCGGAATAACAATTCACCGTGGAGGAATAAAAAAGGTGGAATAGTGAGTAACGGAAAGAAACGGAATCACGTGTTACTTCGATACTTTTAGGCACAAGCACCGGGGAAAATGCGCAGTAACTGTATACTCTTTCCTTTTGTTCAGAATTACCAAGTCTTTGCACACAACAGGTGCACTTAATCTTTTGGCCAATACCGGGATCAGTTGTTGCCTGTAGCCAGCTGCCAACTGAACTGCGTTGCTCTGGTTTTCGAAAATAATTCTGCCTACTGAATCTCCTATCATACTGCTTTTTAAACACATAGCCTTTTTCTATCATAAGGCTCACAACTACACAACCATTTACCTCATAGCACAAAATACGCGTAACCGCATCAATGAACCCGACCTCCGTCGTTGGGTCTACACGACAATGAACTTACATCGTGCATGCAGACTGTAGTTGAAGCATATACCTGCATTAAGGAAGCTGTAGACAATTAAGTATAACACGTATACCAAGTAAGTATTCCACCTAAATCACCAACCTCCTCATCCGCGTCACCACCATCGCCCTCGGCATCAGCTTGAATCGTCCGTAAAAGCACCAGGTAATATTTAGATAATGGTGTCATTAAGTGACTGAATGGAGTGATCAAAATGGTCAGCAATCTAGCCACAACTGCGTCAGAAGCTGTATTTGATTAGTTCGCAAACGCCAACTTTGTGTAGACTGAACGGTACTCGAATGCTACTGGCAACAGATAACTCAGCTTAGCGCTAGCAGCTCACTGTACAAGCGTGTCGTTAGTACCAAACAGTAAATTGTGACTGCCAAACTAGCCTCAGCAAACGGATATCCACAAGGCAGAGGAAATAGCCACCGCTCTATGGTCCACTGTTTCCTAACATTCGGATGTGTTACCATCCTTTGTTACGCGTCTGCCCCTACCACCCGAAAATTGGGATTTACACGTTCTCTTCAATCCCAAAGCTAGCAAAATCATCCGTAGACAACAGCTAAGACTCTAGCCAATACGCTTGGATAATAAGTTCAAAGTGCCTGGATAAAACAGTCTCTAGGATTTGGAAGAAAGGTTCCGTTGCCACGATAATTACAATGACAGCGGTCCAAAACCCGCACGTTAGCACCCAGAAATCAATCGCCCGACGCTCCAACAGGTGATGGAGACCACCATGATTAAAGCATAAGTGCACAATCGGTAAAGCTTTGCAGCAAGTATGCTGACCCCTATTACACATATATATGGTTGGCGGCATCCGGTTTCGGATTTGCCTGTCACTGTGCCCAGCCACAGGACGCCTGCGCCTATTGGGGGACCATGGGTGGCTTGCGCTTCACCACCCACAGCTCCAACCACATACCCCATATCCAGTGTAAACCCGAAGGAATAAGACCGGGAGGCGTGTGGCTGGGAGCCATGTCTTATCAAGGGAGCCGGCCCACACTCCTTCACAAGCAGACACAAGCAATTTGAATTTGGGAGTCAAGCGCACACAAGGCGATGGCTGAACCTTAGTCCGCTAAACACTAGGTGGATGGAACCACTTTTTGATCCTAAGACGGTCACAAGGACTGCACACCCCATCCCCTCCAACACCGACTAACTATCTCCTGGAGCCAGTATGGACGAGGTAGTGGGTAATAGACAAATAGGCACCTTTTGAACATACACATCAAGCGCAGCCACACTGGGGATATCAAGCAACACCCAATCACTTGAGTGAAAAATAACGAAGAAAATAAATCGAGTAACGCGCAAGGAAATGACGACATAAATGTTAAAGTAATGAGCATATGAAATAAGTTGTTTACAAAAGAATCCGAGATAATTCACGTGGTCAGAAAGTATATTTTACGGAAATGCCACAAACACGAAAATGTTACCGGAAGTAACTACAATTGGCTTAAGCGACGTGTGTAAGTTTATGGAAGGGAGTACAGGTAGACATGTATATGAGAAAGAAAAGCATTAGGACAAAATTGCAAACCCAGCACCTGAAATAAAGTGACTTAGCATGCAAGCACGCGGTTAGTGAATCGAATACAGCGTACCTACAAACGCTGCGCCGGTTCTGAATACTTTTCTGCAGGACACGTCGTCGCTTCTGTAGTGGTCCCGAGTGGCCTCGCTCATGGCTAACTGGACATTTATATGAGAAAGAAAGGCATTAGGACAAAACTGAAAACCCAACAACAGAAATAAATAGACTTAGCATGCAAGCACGCGGTTAGTATATCTAATGCAGCGTGCCTATAAACGCTGCGCCGGTTCTGCCTACGTTCTCTGTAGGACCCATCGTCGCTTCGGTAGTGGTCCCGAGTGGCCTCGCTCATGGCTCACTAAGCCTGCTTGACAGGCACTTGCGACCGCATGTGCTACAGCACAGTGCGCTTGATGTCGATGGAGTACAACCCATCGGTGCTTGCCGCTTCCGCACTTGCCGTCTCGTCTCTGCATGTATGAGGTCTTTCTCCCGCGCTTCGCAACTGCCTTTGTGATTAGATCGCGCCATGCATGCCGATCGACCGCCTTCGATTCCCATGACCTGCAATCAGGGTTAGCAGGTGAGAGGTTCACATTGATTTACATTGATATATATATATATATATGCGTATTAAACACTATACAAACGATTCTACCACTATGGCATCCATTAACACTTTTACGCACTATCAACCTACTGACTGTACGAGGTATTCAAACTGAAAAAGCGGCAAACGTGACAGGAATCGATATCACTAATAGTAACCTCCCCAAAACTTTTGATCGCCTGGATTATCACATCCTCCTTTATAAATTACAAAGCCTCGAAATTAGGAATCTTGTCCTTGGCTGTGTCAGAAGTCTCCTTCTTCAGCATAGACAGCTGGTATGAGCACAGGACTCGTCGTTTAATAGGCGGGTGTAACGTGCGGTGTTCTAACAGACTGGCTTTAAAGTTTCGATTTTCTCTGGTATTCATTGCTGAATTTGCGTGTAGCGATCTCGAGTTTCTAGTAGCCGTTTAAGGTATCAGCATATGGACAGATACCCCCACTCGGGGCGTTTATGAATCTATTCAACATACGCTGAGCAGTGCCCAGGAATAGTAAAAGTAGTGTTAGTTGGCGTTTAAGACGACAAGATACAAAACTGTTTATACGTCATCTACTAGCTAGCGCCTGCGTGCTTGGAGACCAAGTTTTGAGTAGTGGTTTCCAGGATCGTAACATTGGGATAATAGTCATAATGACTTCGGTCGCCCAAAGCACTCTGTGAGTGCCTCGCAAATCAGTAGCCAGCAATGCGGCCCAATTTGAAGGTGCTAGGAATTTTGGCCCCTCTCTCTTTCCGGAAAATACCTAATTCATGTATGAGGCTCCTTGTACAGAACGATAGTCAAACTTGACATCCTGGGTGGAAACCCGATCTAGCGGCACTCGAGGTGTATGGTGTCGGTCAACTAAGAATGCGGTGAGATTGTTCCCCACTTCACATTACCTTAGTGAAGTCTGTACGACTTAACGACCGACGCATAAATCCCGTTAAGTTGGAGAAGACCCAAAAAGCGATTCGGCGGGGCTTTTAAATCGGCTATGCCGTTGTCACAGAACATCATTTTTACAATATCGCTGTAGATACATTAGCGTTCTCAGCATATTTCAACATGGATATTTGTCAACCTAGTATCAAGCTCACTACTGCAGTCCTCCGCATAATCTTTGAGAAAAATTTAATAGACTGCGCACCTGAAGATGGACAGTCCTAATTGTAAGTCTAGCTTACAACGCTGGCTTTATATTATTTGATCCGGAACTGTTTAATTGTTATTTGCTACACTGATCGTTTACGCAAGACACTTCTACAGTGTCCTATTATTTATTTCCATTATCCATTTTTACAAATTTATTTTTCAGGTAAGTTCAGCTCATCCGTTTTTGATACTTGAAAGTGCTGAACATGTACGATTTTGGGTACATAAAGCATTATTTGACGACTTGACTTGGTCGTGTATACGCCTATTTTCTAAAATCAGGCTACAACATCGGTATGAGAGACCATTAGCTAAAGTTGACAGAGAGGTTTAGCTAGCAGGAGTGTCACTGGAAATGTTTGCTTCCAACTTGCCAGATGTAACGCGGTCTTTTCTTAAGCATTGTTTTTGTGCTCACTTTATCTGTATTTGTTGTGCTGAATACTGCGCATTAAGCGATATGACTAGCGTTTACTGAATACCAACACAACACAAAAAAGCATTGCGCTCATCAAAATTTCTACAGTAAGTGTGAGCAATCTCCTAAAGGTGAAGTGTGGTGCTCCACCACTATTCTCAGTCAGCGGAACGACTTAAAGCGCTAAGGATACATCTAACGATCTGTAGCTGCAACTTCACTATTTCGACGTGACATCAGCTCGTAACTTACTTAAGACCGTCTTCCAGAAAGCAAGGATTTACTTAAGTCGACCTTAGTTCAACTACAACACTGAGAAGGCAGCGATCGCTCGCTTCCGTAGTTCTCCATCAGTTAGTAATCCTCACCCGAAAACGCTGTAGGTTGTCGATACGAGGCTATCCTAACCATAACGCCGATTCTTTTACTGATGCCTGGAAGAATAGCAGATCCTTACCATGTGGAAGCAAGTTATCATTACCTCGAGTTTAACGGATGGTGTAAAATCTACATAGCAGACTATCGGCCAGTGATTCGTTCCACAGTGCCGTCGAAAGCGACGAATATAGTCATTGCTAAGACACTAATGACCCAATAATAAAGATTTAATATCGTGAAGTTGAAGCAAAACGGCTTTCAATAACACCAATGGTGGTTAAACGGAAACAGTGGATAGTGGGAACGAAACCGGTTTTATGTATCTTAATTTTGTTAAAGCCTTCGAGCGCTTAGATCACCTATTCGTTCTTCAAAATCTGCAAACATACACAATTCTGACCCAATTCCCTGGATGGACCTAAAAGTTCCATCTCCAGCAGCGGTTGCAAGTCGGGTTCGGAGCGCACTGATTAACTCAAAGGAAGTGGAATGCGTTATTCAACAAGGAGAAGTGCTGCTGCCGCATTTATTCTTGATCTTCGTTAACGACCTCAAGCGTGCCATTGCCACAAATTTCTTGTTTTACTCGGATGATATTAGGATAGGGCGGGCAATCTATTTTCATGGAAAAGTCGTGATTTGCTGTAACGAGAAGTGGACTGTGCATCTGAGTGGTCAAAGATGGATCTATTCCCATGTAGCATGGAAAAATGCAACTTGTTCATCTACGTCAAAAGCCAATGATCGCACATAGGTTGGGAGGCCAACACTTAGAAGGAGCAACACTAGATGAGCACAGAATAAACTCGGTCGTTTGTGGAAATCTTTGTGTATCAAACTCAGAAACCGACATCGTGTTTCATTGTGAGCGGTCGTGTAATTAGTCCCTTCCTTGCTTCCTTAACTCTTCAACGCATCTGTGAGGCCCCAAATGGAGTAAGCACCTCGAGCCTGATAACTTTGGCTCAGAGGCGGATTGGCTGATTCAGGGAATCACAGTGAAGAGCTTGTTACATCAACCATACTAATTTGGACTGCGACGTGACGTACGAAGTGACTTCATCCTCAGCTATGACACTATAACGCCCGGGCCAGTCTCTTTAACCACTCCGCTTTGTTATATAGGCATAGTTTCCATATTTGGAAAACCTTTCAAAGCTATTTCCTGACTTTCTATATCTTTAGTCGTACTTTAAAGTTTCGTTTTGATATCTGTTGTACTTTTCACGAAAAACAATATAGTCACTACCGAAGAAAACCCTTAGGCGGTCATAATGACCGCAATCCTTTAATTCGCTTTGTTTGTCTATTCAGAATCCAGTACTATTTCTGACAATAATAAATTCCGGTCAGCAAAGCCAATAAAGGCACGGAAAGTGTGATCTGCAGTATCAACCAACACGGAAATGAAAACAAGAAGATTCATTATTTCACAGTAAAATTGTTCGTTTGCTTTGTTAAGTATTTGTAAGATGTATTCACAGCGGCTAGTAGGAAAAGAACGGCTGATTTCTTGTTGCCAAAACTTATAGCTGTCGAGAATAACCAGTCTGCAGATGAGAATGAGTGAGATGATTTTAGCAGAAGTAAACAGCAAATGTATGGTGGATGGATTTCCGTACACGTGCAAGGATGAATCTCGGCCACGAGAAGAAAGTGTTCCAGGGAGCGTTGCAATCCACACAAAATAAATAACTAAATAAATGGCGCATTTATCGATGCGGGACAAAGACCGATTATCTAGTCTAATCAGTGGGCATGACATAATCGGATGTAAGGGAAAACATTTTGAACTTTGCAAAGTAGTTCCCAGGGTAGATTTACGGTTATACTTAGTCAACTTTAATAAAAATATGGAGTATAACGTAGGAAAAATATAGGCATAGTCAGCAGTTTGAGTAAGGTAATACGGTCATCCGTGGAACCACCTTCTGGGGACCTGCTTTCACGTGGGATGATCTCTCGAGAGGTTTCATCCGCACTTCCAAGCCTCATCTGTCCGTGTGCTGATGTTTCCTAAAAGCAACTAAGCCGTCGTTGTTTTGGCTGTTGTTGGAAGCAATTGACAATCCACATGCAGATTTGTTTTTTCTTTAGTGCAAAGTGGCCTGTCATTATGCCAATTTTGCTAATGAGTAAATGGGCCAGCACCGTACTAACTCGTCTTTGAAGCTGCTGTCCTAGACACAGCGATATACATTCCAGCCATTCAACCCGTTGCAATATCTGACTCATTTGAGTCCAGCACTATTTCCTTTATCACTAATGTGTCTGTGGAAATTAGCCTTGCGTAGATATTGTTAATTAACATGGAAGCACCAATCCACCACCTCAGCAGATCGGCCTAGTCGTGACCAAGGATGGAAAGGAAAAAACCATGATGACATGGACTGAGAACTACAATGAGAAAGTGTTTTCTGCTTCACAAGATGGTGATGTATTTTGACGGTTGTCTCCATTTGTACAAGCAATCGATGAGGTCAAGTAAAGGTTAAAAGTATTTTTAAACTGCGCAGCTTCTGGAAGCCAATCGACAAGGTGAAAAAGGAAAAGCGACATGGTTTTTTGGCGCACAATATAACTGCAGCGTTTACCTGAATTGAAATAATGCACAAATAAAACAGAAATATATAATACAGCTTTTCGTTTTGGTAAGTTTAGATGTAATCTTGCATGGAAAACGCACGTTATTCGACAAAATAAATTAATGCCACTGCCAATCGTGGGGGAATAAATCTATTCAGCAGAAATAAAGAGGAAACTGAGCATTCAAACATATACATCCCCCTACTTAGCCTTATATGACTTTGCATAGTAACTTTTATTTGCTGCTTAGTAGCCGACTGGTAGCTTATCGAAACCATGCCCATCCGTTACCGCTAGCTCAGCTGGCTTGCACCAGTTGCATTTTATTCTCTTTTATGTCTTGCGGTACAGTAGCTAAGATGTTTCTCACCTCTAGCTCACGTGAATAAATTTTGTTTTAATTTTACATCTCGCGCCTAATTTCTAAAGGGTATTTGTCATATTTGATTGCGGTATATTAATAGGTTTTAACCTTAGGAAATGAATGTAATGCGTTTCGAAACTGTATCCCTAAATGGATTGCACATATCTTACTTGGAAGTCTATTCCATAATACGGTTTTGGTCAAGGAAAAGCTTCTTCGACTGATACCTCTGTTACTTTTTCACACTTCTTTGGAAAATGCTACAGTGTCACAAGTGACAACTTGTTCACATTCGAAGCATTCACACTTCACATTCGCAAGCACTCTCAAGCAAATGGAAAAGTATGACAGAAGCTAGTTGAGCTAATTAACGGAAGTACTAACGGGTTTGAAGCAAAATAGTAGAGGGTCGTGCAGTGCAGTTATTATTAAGAATGAAAATAACAAACTGATATCCTACCAGTGCAGATAAATATTTGGTTTCCAGTTCCTTGCAGGGTACCGTTTCTATTCAAGATTCTAGAAAGAATAGGCTTGAGATCGCATTGTTTTTACAACTCCAGGAAGTATGGGTAGATGTACTTGACCAAATGTCAAAAGAAATCACTGTCAGGTCAACAACTAGACAATGGCCGGTCCAAGTATACCTCGTAACGGATTTATCAGGCATTAATTTCAGGATAATATATAATAGTGTTTCTGTAAATAACTTTTTTCTTCAGTCTTATTTGATGGGTCCTTCGGAAGAATTGCGTGGCTTTATGCATCAGAAAATAAACGTGATAAACGGACCTACATCGAACACTTCAGCCTAGCCAGAAAATCGTGAGACAAAAAAACGTCGGCAGTGTCAGAAAGGTTAATGCAAAGGCAACGGATCTAACAACAATACTCTGTATGTGAATAGTTTGTGGTTTATGTTGACAAAGTGAGTCATCACCTCTTTCAACTGCAAATCATAGTGAGTAAGTAAAATTATTTTTATTTCTTTGTTATGTTCGGTACAAGTAATTTTTAGTTACAATAGATTGCATCATGTTTTCCATATATGGAGTTGCATTCATAAAACTATCAACCCGTCCAAGCCCAGATGGCATCTCCCCAACTGTTATAAAACTCGGTGAAATAAACCTCGCTATGTTCTTATTAAACATCTTTCCAATTTCTCTCATTACCCTCTGCTTTCCAACTCAATGGAAGCAATCCATAACAATGCCTACGCACAAGAGTGGTTCCATAAATAAAGTGTCAAGATACCGCCCAATAAATCACACCTATGCTGCTTCTAAATCCTTAGAGAGAATTGTCAAGAAGAACATCGTTCAATATCTTACAAGACTGGATCGGATCAACCCCACACAACATGGCTTTCTTTCAAAAGGCTCCTGCGTTACCTGCCAGCTACAATTCCCCGATGACGTCACGACTATGATTGACAGAGGAATGGCAATCATTATAATTCTGTTTGACGTGCAAAAGGCGTTCGACCTCGTGCAGCACAAGCCACTGCTATCTGCTCTAGAGTTATATGGAATTGGAAATCCTTTGCTAAACTGGTTCTACTCATACCTAAACGGTCAAACCCAGGTAGTTAAAATCGGTCAGCAATATTCTACACCGAAACAAATAACCAGCCGCGTCTTCCAGCGAAGTGTGCTCGGACCACTACCATTCCTAATCTAGGTAAACAACATATGCAACCCGATCAAACACGGACGCCCATTTCTGTTTGCAGATGACGTCAGACTGGTCTACTCATTTCATCCAGACCAAATACAAACGTGCCTGGGAAACATCTGTGAAGACCTATCCGCACTAAATATAGCTAGTGAGCGTTTATTAATGAAGTTCTCCGCCGTGAAATCCCAAGTACTTGGGTACAGATGTCGCATCCCAGAAAGCTCTGTCACACTTGCCGGAAATGTGGTCCCAACATCTGATTCAGTTCGGGACTTGGGAATTAGGTACTTCAACTCTTTCAATTTCTCCGAGCAAGTACTTTATCAGGTTGCGAAAGCAAGGTAGTTATGCGCAAATATCACCAGAACTTCCTCCGTACCTGAAGCAGGAATTGAGATATTCAAAACAATAGTACGACCGACTATGAAATACTGTGCTATCTTTCACAGCCAATTGAGAAAGAAAGACAGGACGGCTCTGGAAAATGTCCAAAGATCATTTAACAAGCTGGTCATTGGGCGCTGCTCAAATCTGAGTTATTATGATCGCTATCAAAAACTCAAATTGGATGCTCTTTAGCTGAGACGCTTAAGGAACAACTTCGTTCTCTTCTACGACATAATAAACCAACGAATTTACGCAGACATCACACTTGAACTACGGAAGACTGCAGTCTAGCCCACACTTAAATGCGGCTAGTTGATAAGCACAAAACTTGCAAGTCATTTAATTCGATCGAATTTCTTCTTAGTGAGATACAATGATCTGTGGAACAAACTACCCGTACAGATACGCATGAGTGCAAGCTATGTCACATTCCGAAATTCCCTACAGATCTTCCTCACTATATCTAATATGTTGAAGATCTTTGACTCACAGCAAACTCTATAAACATTGCCAGAAGCTGGTATAAAATACGTATGAGCAGATATTTACTTACAACTAGCTTACCTACTACATGTCATTACCTACAATACCAAATCCTGTGTCTATGCAGCCTAGTATCCCCTCTCATTTATAATTTACACCTAAGCCCCACAAACTAGAAAATGACGATACAAATATCGGTAATTTTTACATATTAGGTACTCGGATCTAGGACCCGATGAACAAATAATCATGATCAGTAATTCTATTGTTTAACGTTTCCTTAATATTAGGATTTACGCCACCTAAACCATGGAACCTATTCCATATTCAAATGATCCATCCCACTTTTGGGGCCGTGTACCGCCTGTCGGTAAATATACGCATTTCTTTATTTATTTATTCAATTGGAACTTTGGGAATAAAACGTGGAATGAAGCAATACAGTAATGTGGTCATTTTCACCGGTCTCCAGTTTTATAGGTATGGCGGCGGAGCGGTCTTGTTAGTGTTAACAAGCTGAGAACCACAGCCACACGTTCTGCCACCTACTGAAGCCTACATATAACATCAGACTGATGGGCCACCATCCGAACGTGGCCTCGCCAAATATAACCAGCTATGATGTCGCGGAAACTTGCTCCCTCTCATTTCCGAGCCGTAAACAGCATTTCTGAGTAATGTCATTTATTTATCTAAGATTTTTTTTGTTTAAAAAGACCTGGCGATGTGGTGCAATAATTACATTACGTTACATAACGCGCACTAATCTATTTACCAAAAAACGCAAACACCAGCCCCAACAAGGATACACAGATAAGCGGATTTACATGTGGGTTAATGGGGCTATCATGGCGAATCCATTGATGGGCGGTTCAGTTTGTTGGCTAGGTTACACTTTGTGTGTATTTATTTCACACAGGGCATCCTACGGGACTTACCAAGATTTAGCATTTTTACTCGTATTAAATCATTGAGTAATTGTTCCAGTCGTGTTGCGGCTAATATAATATTGAGTCCACTGTTGTCCAATCTACTTTATAATTGGGTCGTTCCTTCAGATCCCACTCTAGCCACTTTACAGGTTATATTGAACTCCATCCCTGACGTTGTGGTTTTGTGATGAACTAAAGGCAGTCACTACTGTGTTATCAGTAGCATGGCAGTTCCAGTATACGCAACAGCAGGCAGCCAATAGCAGACCGTAACGACTCTCCTAAAGGAAAGCAACACTTTAAAACCTGCAGATGTATGCGCACGAAGCCTAGACGCATAAGGAATGCATACCACACAACCACTATATATGGAAAAAAACCCGCGCCATGCAATCACCAACAAGAAGTGCGAAGACGCGTGGGTACTTCGTTAGTCAGTTCTAATGCAACTCGTAGTATAAGCATATGTTTACAGCCATGCTCGATTTCGCCTGCACCTCGGCTTCTTACAGTCTGCCC
Organism: Dicrocoelium dendriticum; assembly: GCA_944474145.2. NCBI lineage: Eukaryota > Metazoa > Platyhelminthes > Trematoda > Plagiorchiida > Dicrocoeliidae > Dicrocoelium > Dicrocoelium dendriticum. Next base: position 28,468,677 of record OX104071.1, on the reverse strand, counting down.
CCTAAGCATACCGACACATACTATACACGTTAGCTAGAGGTGGGAAACACCTCAGCTATTGTGCTAAAAGAAAAAAGGGAATAAAATGCGACAGGTGCAAACCAGCTGAGCTATCGGTAACGGATGAACATTGTTCCGGTAAGCTACCTGCCGGCTACTATGCAGCATAAAAAAGTAATTTACTACGAAATATTATAAATGCTAAATATTGCTCGTGGTTGGAGGGGGAGGCTGAGAGGGATGGGGTGGGACAAAGAAAATCACATAACGAACGGTACTGAGGTCGGCTCCTAGCCATATCAACAAGTGTATCTAGCCAAACATGTTCATCATCTTTCGGACCCAAACCAAGGAACCGTGAAGATCCAACTGATGCCAGCTTCGGATTGAGGGCCTTCATTCCTCTCGATCAAGTCATCGCTTGGCCCACCCGCGGCGCGCAAACAACGCAAATCGCGGAAGTCGGTGGGCTGGCATGCGTAACATGTGGCCGAGCCATCGGAGCCTGGTAGGTGAAATAACGGTGCTGAGTGGTTCATTTCCTTTTCCTGTGCCGCAAACAGGGCGTCGAACACGCTCGTTGCTCACCCAGTGTACCCACATGATGTGAGCTAAATTGCGAAGGCAGCGGTGGTCGAACCTAACTAGCCTCTTTATGTCCGTTGATCAAAGGGGACAGGTTTCACAACCGTACAGTAGGGTCGAACGTACCGCTGCATTGTACACTCTACTCTTCATGGCAAGTGATGTCGCTCCGGCGCCATAAGTGGCGAAGGTTAGCAAAAGCGCCTCGAGCTTTTGCTATATGGTTCGTAAGTTCATTTTCAATTTCACTGGCGCTCATACAACTTCCCAACTAGTTGCATTTTTGAACGACTTCTAGCTGATCCCCACCAATGGCCAGCGACGGGGGCGGTCCAGGCCAATGTTGGAGGAAAGCTTTGTACACTGATGGTGCGAAGCAAAGCCCGAAGCGGCTGACAGCCAGTGCTAGTCTGTACAGTGCCGCTTGGCACGTCTGGGAGCTGTCAAAGCTTAGGGCAATATCGTTGGCATACTCCAAGTAGAGATATCCTTCTCCTTGGAGCAGATGTACACCTTCTAAGTCGTGTCCTGTGAAAGCGGTTTCCATAACTTCATCAATAGCGAAGTTGAGTAGGAAAGTGACAGCAGGCATCCTTGTCTCACACGGCTGGAGGTATTTTAGGGCGACGACAGCTTGCATTAAGCCCACACTCTGCCCGAGCTACGAGCGTATAATGATCCGATAATATTTACATATTTCTCAGGTACACCTTACCTGAGTAGACAGTAGCAAAGTGCACGTCTATCCAGCGAAGCGAATGCACATTTGATATCGAGGAACACGATAATAGTGGGCCGCCAATATGTGTGACGGTGCTCCAACAACTGACGCAAACTGAAGATGTGGTCAATGCAGCCACGACCGCGAGGAAATCCGGCTCGCTCTTCACGAATATGGCTTTCACAAGTGTCAGTCAGTCTGTGAAAGATGACAGAGGCAATCAATTTGGAGGCGATGCAGTTCAGACTGATTCCGCTATGGTTGCTACATTCCGATCGTGAGCCTCCCTTGAAAATTGGGACTAAGACGGAACGGCTCCAGTCGGTTGGGACACTTCCCTGCTCCCGCAGTTTCACTAGTAACTCGTATAAATCATCCACAAAAGCAGGTCAGCCAAATTTGAAGAGGGCTGGAGAAAGATTATCTGGTCCTGCGGCTTTGGTTAACTTCAACAATCCGATCTCTCGTTCGACTTCTGAGCGTGAGAGTGGATCCAAATAGACAGCCCAAGGAACGGGGCGATCAGTGGCTGGCGAGAAATCTAACAATTCCGACCGAGGAAATTGTCTTTCAAGGTGCTCAGTCCAACGCTCCAAGCATTTGGACAAGTTGTGGATAGGCTGTTCACTCTCATCACGTATATTTTCACTAACACCAGGTCTTCTGCTGTCCAGTTCCCATATCAGTCGGAATAACTTACGATGGTTACCATGGGAAGTGGACATTTCCATCTCTGAAGCACGATGAGCACCAAGCTTCGCTGTCTCTCTTCATGCTAGCACAGAGTTTTGCCCGGAGTTCTTTGCAATTGTCATTGTGTTCGCTTCCAGCCGGAATATTCCGACGGGCATCGATAACTTCCAGAGACTGCGAAGAAACTCAACGTTCATGTTGGCGATTAGACTTACCACATAAGGATTTTTTGCTGCTATTAAGGTCTGGTGAATATGAGACCAGTGAGCTTTAACTGCATCCAGTGAGCGGTTACTCAACTCGCTTGACAGTGTACTTTGATAGGCATTCAGAACAGCTGGATTCGCCAGTTGGCTGGTGTCAATACGCTCACAACGTTGTCCTGGGCGTCCGCCAAAACGCATCCGCAGATCACCACGTATAAGTGCATGCTCGGTGTCCACACACTTGCTCCAACTCGAGTGACAGTTCTGGACGCAGCCTCTCCATTGTGACTTATCGCCATGTGATCGATTTACGTCCATAGCTGGTTCGAGGCTGGTGGACGCCAAGTCACACTCCGGCGCGTGCTCTGTCGGCAATTAGTGCTCGTAACAAATAAGTGAGCATCTTCACACAAATGAAGTAACACTTCACCGTTATCATTACGAGAGCCTACAACATGTTGGCCGCCCAGATGCAGTTCATCAGTAGATAATTTTCCAACTTGAGCGTTAAGATCCCCATGCAGCACAACAGTGTCCGTGCTTCTTCTCTGGCGAAGGAGCTCGTTCATTTGGTGGTAGAAGTCGTCCCCCCTAAACATGGTGTCCATGGTATCTAGAAATGTTCTCAAGTGAAGCGTCTCAGTATCCCAACAAGGTATACAGACCGAAATGACTTCACCGATGTAGGTTTGAATTTAGGGCTTCTTAATGCTTCCGGACTTTTCGAAAAGTCGATTGTCCCGCAAACGCCTACTGCATACAGGTACCGTCAACTGGGCTATAAACTCCAAGTCTGGTATTCATGGTGGAAGCGAGGTCTCAATGTTCTTGCAACAGCACATCGGGCTTCCAAAAGATTCACAGGGATTCAGCATTTACACTATGAACAAAGATTGAGAATGCAGGAAGATCAGTGGACGGCATTGGCGTTTACACGGTAGTGTTCTCATGGTTTAGTTGATTTTAAGCAACTATTAATCATTCCTTCCGTCACTTGTTTAGACTCAGTCATAACATCAGACGGAGGCCACGGTCTCACACTGACAGAGCCATACGACCGGTTGTAGTGATGACTGCGTTTTTCTCCCAACATGTCTACTGCACATAGAATTCCCGCCCATGAGCAACGATCACTTCAGCAGTTCCGTCGCTGCTTTACACCATCTCACAAGCTAAATTATTCGTCCGAATATCAGAAAACCAAGACGCAATGACACACACCGTTAACTTTTGGTTTGTTTTTTGCATCCTTTAACCGACCGTCCGGCGGAGAGTGTAACACAACGGTCTTTCTCCGCAGTATAAGCTGTTGATCCGACTGATTGAGCCACATGTTCAGGACAGCAAAATGCCATTTCCTATAACCCACAGCTTGGGTATCATTGTCCCCGGCATTCTTAACATCAAGATATTTAGCCTAAGGAGCAACGACCAGCCGATACCTGTTACCATAACTTCGATTTCATGCAACCATGCAAACGAGCTGCATTTTGTTCACTGAAAACATGTAAGACCCAAAAGAATGCTCAGAAATGTTGCTTAACTTAAAGCTTTTGAGTCAGCATCCAAGGTCAAGACACGCTCGTAGATTTTGGTAGCCAGAGGGGTTATAGCCCTCTTCCCGAGAGATGTGTGTCATTACAGTTGCTACTGATAGCATGACCGGGGATTCCCGTGGGTTACACGGGACAAAAGTAATATAGTGTTCGCAACTTGGTCTAATTTCATTTACCTATTTTCTAGCTGCGGTGCAGAAATTCCCATCTGGCTGGTATCAGTTAATTACCTGCTCTTTTCAGCGGTGCAAATAGTACTTAGGCAATTGTATGAATGAAACTGTAAGCGAGATGTAACCAAAGCTCGTCATTGAGAGGCGACCTACTCTCCAATTTAGTCATCTAATCAGTTTCCTTCAGGCCTTAAGCGAATAATTAGCGAGTAACTTAATCAAAAGGTTTCCTTCCCCACTGTAGTGGGAAGTTTTCTAGTGCAGTTGAATAAGCCTGTATGCCTCAGCATAATCCAGATGAAATTGTTGAGCGTGAGTCCGATGCCTAAAGGAGTTACCCTGCAGGTTAATTACCAGCAGGCAAAATTGATTAAAATGCGAACGTACGTTTATTCTTTTGCGAAATCTTGGTGTCTAGTATCCTCTCCAACTCCACGTTGCAAGCTATCCTCACTCATGCTGATTGTCGCATGACACTGGTATCGGATGAAGCAGTGATTTCAAGCAGTTCTTGCCAACGGACTCGAAGGAGAGTGACAATACTACTGGCATATCGGAATCTGTGACCTGTGGCTTTCTGACGGAGGGTATCGTATTTTACCAACGCCATGACAAATATGTAGATGCAGTCAAACCAATATCTAACCGTTTCGGAGGTCAATGTATGTAACTTGCATGGGAGGAAGGATGGGTCGAGCTTTACAGCAGATATTTTGTAAGTAATGGCGGTCAGCAGTCAAGCCCCATGGCGCAGTGCCCTAAGCAGCTAGTTGGTGAAGCAAGCCGTTGCACAACAGGTTATAGCTTCACTTCCTGATGGAGCCGATTGATGCGTACCATTGATGAGTTTGGGAAGGAAGAAGCGGGTGTACTACCTGGTCTAGAACCTACTGAAACGATCCCTCAAGTGATTACCCCAAAACTTTCTACTCATTAGTGTAACAAACTAGTGAGACCGCTGATAGAGCAGGACTGTCCTCAAACTACCGCCCAGTGTCTCTTCTTCCTGTACTCTCCAGGGTCATGGAATCCAACGTTGCGGATACTTTCGTGTGTGACCTAGAAAATTGTAAGGTTATTGCTCCAGAGCAACACGGCTTTCGTCGACAGGGCTCGCGCACAACAAATTTACTAATCGCACGGAGCAGCTGGACCTAGTCAATTGACACTGTGTAGGCCGACGATGGGATCTACTTGGAGTTGGCGAAAATATGCGATCGTTTAGATCATCGGATTCTCCTTGCTAAGATCCAACAGTACGGAATCATTAAACCTCTCTTGAAGTGGATCGTCTGCTTTCTCCAGAAGCAACCTTTAGTAGTCAGAGTCGGGAGTTCCTTATCTGATCCCATACGTGTCGAGTGTGGTGTGCCTCAGGGTTCAGTCCCAGGTTCACGATTGCTTTTGGTATTCAGCAATGACCTTGCACGGAAAAGCGCTTCAAATTTCCTGCTGTTTACCGACCATATCAAGATAGGACGCATGATTCAGACGGAAGCCTATTAGAATTTACTTCATTGTGACCTAGATATGGTACCTCAGAGATCAAACCGAAATCTGCTACAGTTAAACGTCCTCTCCAAAAGAAACCAGAATACCTATTCCTACAGGCTAGGAACGCAACTACCACAGTGGTCATCTATCGAACGCGGCCTTAGCTTGCTAGTTCAGGATAACTTCGGTTGTTCCAAGCAATCTGTAAAGCCATCGAAAACCGGTAACCAACACGTCAGCTTGCTACAGCTGGCCTTCGGACAAACTGACACCTCTATTTTTAAAACAGATACCTAATGCATATGTTCTCCCCCATGTCCAGCACGAAATTCAGGCATAGCAGCCATGGATAAAGCACGACCTTACTGCACTGCACCAACCTCAACGTCGGGCTTCCAAATACGTCATTGGTATACGCCACCTTCCATATGAGCAAAGGCTGAAGCTATTGGGATTACCCAGAGGGCGGTATGGCCGAATACTAGGCGACTTGATTAGAGCACACTTGATTACACACAATCCAGATCAGATGTGCCGTTCTTTACTGCAACTCAGCTGTAACACTAAATTTACAGGACACTCCATAAAAGTAGCAGAACAGTCGAGCCGTTAGGCGTGCCATAGAAACTTTGCCGTTGAAATGTGTCAACCATGGAGCGCTCTCTCCGAATAGGTCATTAATGCACTACACCAGTTTTAATTAAAAATAATGTTGGATTACGCACTCCGGTAATTACATTTTGTTACTTGACGCTACTCTTCATCCTACTCTCGGGAAATACGTTGGACTTAATTTTTGTCCGTTACAGCAATGGAAAAACTGGGAGTGCAGAGCTACAGCATAACCTACGATAAGTTCATTCTTTTAACAATCGAACTATCAACTGCGTATTTTTGCATTGAGGTTTTTCGATAACCAACTGCACCACCCAACCGGCTTGTAAAACAGTGTTCCTTAACCCCTATGCAATCATGCTCATTGTACATTATTCATAGACAATGAGCTTCGGTGGTACAATGAGGGCTTAAAAACAAGGGGAATGCGAAAACTAATCAATCATTTGCGTAAATATGTGCCAAAAATACTTAACGACCTGTACCCGTTGTGTAATGTAAACAGGAGTGGTTGGTTATGCTGCATCATACACGCCTTGGTATCCCGCAAGCCGGGAAGCCTGACTTGAGACAATACAATGGGTGCATGTCACCAGAATAACCGTCATGCCTTTTCTCGTCCTTATGGAGTATTCAAATGTCCCTCATTTGATACCTAAATTGTATAATATGTGATAAATTTGCATAGTGTAAAAAACATTCTTTTTACCCCAATTAACAGCTGTCATCAGTGTAGGTGCATTCAGTCCGAATGTTTATCCAATGGCCACCTCAGCACTCTGTTGACAATGCTAGTAATTCGGGCATTTGAGTTAGCGGAGGTAGTAAATATGATACGAGAATATGGCGAGGTAGGGCGTGCGCATCATGTTCCTCTAACTCAAGTAATGAAGTCTCATACAAGTCTAAATGTTTCGCCTTCCATTATTTACACACAAAACAAAGTGATTATTTATCGAGTAAGCTTCCCCGAGCTGTGTGGTCAATACATTAAGAAGAACTGTTGATGTCGCTTCCACTCTCCTTTTGCATAGAAATTTTCGTGGAAAATTACTGTCAAAGGATTCTTGCAAGATGCAGCATTACTTGCTACACCATCTATAGGCAACAGTGACTATCTTGGGGTGATTATTGCGAAAGGTTGATACAGTGTTCAGTTCGCCTGCCTTCCAAATACTCAGTTTCTACACCAGCGTTCAATGATGTCAGACACTCACTTGCACTAAGTGTTGAAGTTGAGTAAGCTTTGTCAAACACAGTGTAGCGCCATCAATTCATCACAGTCTGTTCCGCAAGCAACCCGCCTTTGATAGACTTGTGTGAGGCAGAGTCGTCGAAGCATCGCAATTTTATTAAGTAGCCAATCTCTTTAGCTGGTGCGCCAGGTGATTGCGACCTACACTAACGTGCGCTTTCTACTGTCTTGCTGGTTCTACGTTTACGAGAAGTGCCAGGGATATTGTTGTCCTCCAGTAGTAAGATTAAGGATTGCTTGGTTTTGATGGATTTTCATTCAGGTGAATAATTCTGGGAATAACTTTCCGTTAGATGAGTGAAAAGAGGAAACTCATAAATGTCGTTGGGCACTCAGGTGAATGAAACCCAATGCAGATGCAGTCAGCCGTGAAAAGTGAATTATTACGCTACGAGCTGTGCTGATTGTGATACAGCCTCAGCAGTCTTCCGTAACAATGAAAAAGCGCTGCGCTTTCAGGAAAAGAGGTCATAGTTAAAATGGAACAGTATGCGGTAACAAATCTCAAGACAGTTGGGCCATTTTTGAAATTTTGGTCTTAAAATTAAGTTCATGAATGCGCATCAGGATTTCTTTAACCAAAATAAAACTAAACCACGCTTTATTGGACAACATGGTGAATGTAACCCGGTTTTTTCCCGCCATTCTACACTAAGTCAATCTCTTAGTGCTCAGGAGCAATTATTTTTGTCCGTGACATAGGATAAAACTGATGGTCAATGTTCAATGGCCAATGGTATATTAGGAAAATAGCCGAAGCTTGACACATCCCACCGTAAGTTCGGTCAGGGGTGAGCAAAATGAAGGGAAAATAGCTATAGGAAATAGTGAGCAACCGAAAACTATGAACCTGCCGATTACAGCTATTCCGTCTGAGCAGTTCACACTTGGTTTATGCATTATCTGTGGTTTCCGGGCAAAAATGGAAGTGGGTTGGTTTTATTTGTTTTTCTGCTGTTTGTGTGGGTCATTTGGATTAATTGGTATGGTGTAGTATGGTCAGTGCACTGTCGACACGTGGTTTGAACACTGCTAATGTGGGGGATGGTATAACAGCTTCCGAGAGGGTAGAATATATGTGGCAAACATGCGGCGAGATGTATCTTCGGCAATCCAACCGACTGTAATGTTCTGTCAATTTGAGATGGTCATCTCGCAGTTAGTTGTTGTGACTCAGCTTCAACAGGTGTTGGCACGGGTGATTAGTGTTGTATAATATTTGATAAGCCATGATTAGGTCACCACGCAAACGTCAATAACGTCGCTGAAAATTCCAAGCAATCTGTGACGCTGTTCGTATGACAAGTGGCACAGCCCCTTGACATTTTTATCGCCCAACGTTGTGGGATCTCCAAGGCTGTGAGATCGCGCTTAAGCCATGGGTACCATGCTTGAATTGCATATTCTACATGAGAGCTTATGTAAGCGGGAAGTATTTGACGAAAAATAGGCTCTACCGATTGACCAAAAGCTCTGTGTAAAAGCCCTACGATTTGTATCCCCTCCTTCGATGATTTTTGGACTGCTCCCTGCAGCCGAGCTCTTCCTAGACCAACACACAGAGATGCTTTTCGAGAGAAAATTGTTGCTGATCCTGCTCCCCCAGCTTATATGTGTGAACCATTCGGTGTCATAACTAGAGCACCCGATATTTAACCACATTGAATAAAAGGCGATTTTGGACTGACCATCCATAAATCTTGTCTAGGTCGTTTTGAAGCTGTATACGGTCTTCGGAAGCTCTGATCACTTGCCAAGCTTTAATGTCATCGGCGCAGATTAAACAGTTTGACTTACTTTAGTTCACTATATCGTTTGTGTAGACAGAAAATGGAGGAGACCCCAGTATTGAATCCTGTGGCACACCGCATTCGACGTGAACTGGGTCGGAGATGGTATAACGTCCACTCACCTCCAGAAGCTTGTGGGAGAGAAAATTGCAGATCCACCCGAGGACCGGGTCCCCAATGCCACACATTTATTTGGCGAGAAGGATACGATGGTTTAATCGGTCGAATGCCTTAGAGAAATCAAGGTAAGCCACATCAACTGCTGTACCTGCGTCCACAGCTTCGGTCCAGCTGTCCCGTGTTAACGACAGGTTGGTTGTGCACGACCGATTCTGGAGGAAGCCGTGTTGATGCTGAACACTGTGACCAAAGCCGTCCAGATAAGACATGATTGTGTAGGCAATCATAGCCTCCATAACTTTTGAAAGAACTGGCAAAACAGTCGCTGGTCGATAATTAGCTGGGTCGGAACGACTAGCCTCTTCGTAAATGAGAGTTATTATTCAGTGTTTCCACGTCGCTGGAACGGTGATTAAATTTTATAGGAGGATCGCGTAGCTGGAGTACTTGAATTCGTTGAATGCAGCGCTGAAATTTTCCAACTAGCAGTCTTGACACCATGCCTACATTCGAACGTTGACTTCTGAACTTATCACCTTAGCACATAATCGTGGCGCGCACCAGTCCATTTGAGCTGAACGATCGATTGGCTGATCGATGATTTTGTTGAGATGCAATTATATCGACAGCATGGAAAACAACAGTATCCTTTTGTAATAGCGTACTCCACTTCATGAGGTCAACACGTCAACATAGAAAGCCATGATGACAAAGACTAAGAAGATTGATAGAGAATCAAAGTAGCGCCAGTGTATATTAAGGAATGGCAGTTTTGGCATTACCAACAAGTAAAACCCGTACGGTCGGAAACCGATAGCTGTTATATGAAGCTAAGAATACATCCAGGAGAAAACCCAACCGTCACCAACTTCCGTTATTATCGCACCTCTCCATACACCACTCACCAGCATTTAGTGTGTGTGGATAAGGAAGGGCGTCATCCGATTGTGGAGAAGTCGCCGTCTGTCATCACCGAAAACTAAGCTGTGGGAGACAGCCAGTTGGCGTTTTACATCCAGTTATATCAAATGTTCAGTAGTTGGTGTCGCAGCCAGCATGAGCCGGACGCGATTCATACATAATAGCATCCTAATCATTTTTTGCCTGTATAGTGCATGGATGCAGACTAGTTTTTGTATTGCACCTGATTAATTGTTCACTGCATTTACCGTTTCGGATCTGCGCCCTGCCGAGCTCTACAATCTCATCTGGAATGTGTTCCGATCAATATCTATATGCATTCTACTCGACTTCCATGCTCCATCGTTATCAAACAAAGGCTTATGGTAAGGCTGGGTGGTGTTTCTCGCATCTTCAGAGTCACTCATACCAGATAGGTTGATGGCTGGGGCCAGATAAACTCAGCCTCCTGATCCTCCAAGTTGGGTTTTAGGTTGAGAATGGCTTCTTATTCCTCAAAACGGACTTCTGTAGCCAAGCCCGCTGCCTTGTATCAGATTTCCGAACCAAAGACTTTGGTTAGGAACTTTAATAGTTCTGTCTATGCCTGGGTAACCTGACAGTATCCTGCCTACGCAATACAATACTGACTATCGTCAAACAATTTCTCGATATTCCGATTGTCGAAGAGGATTATCAACGGCACTCCGTCTACTGCATCGGCCGAGGCTCGTAGGTACTTGGATGCTACTGCTTAAAGCACATCGTGTCCACATTCCTCCCCTTACACATTTCCTCCTTATCGTCCCGCTCCAATTTCACTTTTATCCTCGCTGTTTTCAACTGTCCATCTTTCTTACCTCTTCCACCTTGCTATGGCAGGCGTTCATCTTCTAGTTTCAACTCACACAAGCGCGGAGCGTCACTCCTGCCTTGTCGAAAAGCCACTGTCCAACCAAGTGAAATGCGCAGTTACTAGGCTTCAATTTGGAGCCATCAATCCTCCCTTGAATCGCCAGGCCTCAACGTACGCCCATTACTACAGATCGGCCGAGACGCAGCACTTGCCCTCGATCGATATCTCCTGCCTATAGGGAACCCGCCTGCAAGACCCAAACTACACTCACTCAGCTATTCCTTTCAGGTGATTATAGTGGTGCTTTATCACTGCGTTTATCCATGATTGAAACAACTTCCAGTGCTGACCAACACGGTTTGGGTATTGTCCTGATTCACCGGATTGAAACTGCTCTGGTTGATTGGATCCCAAAAGGTAGCCGGATGCGTATCGTACGACTGGCTGACTCGTTGCAAGCTTCGAAGTCGTACGAGGCGAATAGGTGCCATTATGTCACTGCAGTCTACACACCCAAAATCGTTGCGATAAATTAATAAAGGCAACTTCTGTTGCCTGCTTAACTACGCCGTTCGTCACAGAACACGGACACTCGTGCTGCCTGGGAATCTGAACGCTGAAGTTGGGAAACTGTCCGCTGATGAACTAAATCTGGGGGACAACGTGGTGCAGGCTCTCGTAATGACAACGGTCATCGGTAAATGCAGTTAGGTGAAGATGCTCGAAAATTCTCGCGAGCATTATCTTTCATATATATATATATATATATATATATATATATATATATATATATATATATATATGTATATATATATTGACCCACACTCCTTCACCGGCAAACACAAGCACGTTGCATTTGGGAATCAAGCGCACACAAGGCGATGGCTGAAGCTTGGTCCGCGCAACACTGAGTGCATGGAACCACTCTTTGATCCTAACGCGGCCACGAGGACCGTGCACCCTGTCCCCTTCCAGCAACGACCAACAGTCTCCTGGAGCCAGTATGGACGAGTTAGCGGGTAATAAACAGGTGGGCACCTTGTCATCAAGCACATCAAGCGCAGCCACACTGGGGATATCAAACAACAGCCAAACACTTGAGAGAGAGGGAGAGAAAGAAAATAACTCGATTGATGCATAAGGAAACGGTGACTTAAACCTTAAGTTAATGAGCATATGAAATAAGTTGTTTACAAACGAATCCTAGATAAGTTCACGAGGTGAGAAAGTATACTATACGGAAATGCCACGAACACAAATATGTCATGGAAATCGAATACGATTGGCTTAAGCGAGGTGTGCAATTTAATGGAATAGAGTACAGGTAGACATTTATATGAGAAAGAACAGCATTAAAGCAAAATTGAAATACCACCACCAGAAATAAAGAGACTTAGCATGCAAGCACGCGGTTAGTAAATCGAATTCAGTGTGCCTACAAACGCTGCGCCGGCTCGTCGTAATTCTCTGCAGGACCCGTCGTCGCTTCTATAGTGGCCCCAAAGGACCAAGCTCATGGCCCACTAGACATTTATTTGAGAAAGAAAGGCATTAGGAGAGAACCGCAACCCACCACCTGAAATAAAGAGACTTAGCATGCAAGCATGCGGTTAGTAAATCGAATTCAGCGTGCCTACAAACGCTGCGCCGGTGCTGCCTACGTTCACTGTGGGACCCGTCGGCGCTTCGGCAGTGGTCCCGAGTGAACTCTCTCATGGCTCACTAGGCCTGCCTGACTAAGGCACTCGCGACCGCATGTTCTACAGCACCATGCGCTCGATGTCGATGGAGTACAATTCATTGGTGCTTGCCGCTTCCGCACTTGCCGCTTCTTCTCTGCACGCATGAGGGCTTTCTCCCGCACCTGAGCAAATGCCTTCGTGATTAGATCGCGCCATGCATGCCGATCAACCACCTTCGATTCCCATGATCTGCAATCAAGATTACAACGTGTGAGGCTCAATTTAATCATGTCCTGGTAGCGTAACATTGGTTTCCCTACGTGCCGCTTCCCATTACTCAGCTGACCGTATAAAAGTTGTTTCCGTATCCGCGTCAAATCCATACGGCTCACATGACCGAGCCATCTCAGGTGTCTCAAATAAAGTATGCAGTCCACTGCATACATCCCACTTCGGAGCAAAACTTCCGTGTCTGCAACTCTGTAGTCCCAACCGATGCGCAAAATTCGTCGCAAACACTGTTGATGGAATCGCTCGAGATATCGCATATCCCGACGGTTTATCGCCCACGTTTCACTGCCGTATAGAAGAACGGACAGCACCATGAATTTGTACACCATCAGCTTCGTGCCAATGGTAAGCTGATGGCTGTTCCACACACGGTACTCAAGCTTCCCGAATGTCGCCGCTGCTTTCGACACGCGAATACGCAGCTCACTGTGTAGCTGCTGATAAGTCGACATCACACTCCCAAGGCAGCTGAAACGGGAGGTGGTCTCTATTACTTCAGCACCAATGCTGATTCGCGGCAATATTGAAGATTGCACCTACGGTGAAGGCTGAAAGAGACAGACAGTTTTGCTTGTGTTGATGGTGAGCCCGAATTTGACCGCTGTCGAAGCCAGAGCACTAGTCATGTGCTGCAACTCATCCGCGCTGTGTGAAAACAACGCACAGTCGTCAGCGAACAGCAACGTACGGATAGTTGTCTCACGGACTTGAGTTCTCGCACCGAAACGACGGATGTTCAGCAACCCACCATCAATACGGTGCTCCACACGAACACCGTAAGCACAAGCCGCATCAAAAGCACAAGACAACATTGCATGAAAATATATATTAAACAGGGCAGGAGCTCAGACACAGCCTTGCTTCACACCAGAGACAACTGCAAAGTCATCCGAGGTCTCTCCACTCAGCTGCACCCTCGCTCGCATATCACTGTGCAGACATTCAATTAAACTTACAAACTTACGCGGGCAACCATACTTACCCAACACCAGCCACAGTGCCTCGCGGTTCACCGTATCAAATGCTTTGGTGAAATCAACAAAAAGTGAGTATAATGGTTGGTGTCGTTCTCTGCACTTCTCCTGCAACTGACGAGCCGCAAACACCAAATCTATAGTGCTGCGACCCGAACGGAATCCACATTGCTCTTCCGCCACGTTAGGTTCCACAACCTGACTCACGAGGCGATTGAGCAGGATTCGGGCAATCACCTTGCCCACACAACTCAGCAAGTTGATGCCACGATAATTCGTGTAACATTGCTTGCTACCTTTACCCTTGTACAGTGGTAGCACAAGGGCATCCTTCAGTTCAGGAGGCACCTCCTCCTCAATCCACACGCGTTGCACCAAGTGGTGCAGCGTAGTCAACAACGCGGGACCACCGTGTTTCAATACTTCAGGTGGGATCCCGTCACCTCCGGCACATTTGCCGTTTCGCAGCTGAGCAAGTGCTCTCTGCGTCTCATCCAGTGTCGGCGTATCCGCCAGATCCGCCTTCACATCGTGCTGCTTCAGGCCGTTCAATGCAGGCCAGTCGATCTCTGAACGGTTGTTCAAGAGACAGTCAAAGTGTTTCCGCCAGATCTGCATTATGTCTGCAGTCTGTGTGCTGGTAGCGCCTGAACTACCATCGATCAGTGTCCTCAGCGGCTCCAATCTCGGTCCATACACCGCCTTCAAGGAGTCAAAGAATTCCTTGTGTTGGCGGCGTTCGGCGTAGCAATCAATCTGCTTCGCCTTCTCCGTCCACCATGCATTTTTAATGTGACGGAGCTCTCGGGTCAGTCGCCGTCGAAGTTTGCGAAACTGACTACTCTTCCCCAAGTCACCGGGGTCTGCCACATGTGCAGCAAATGCTGCATTCTTCTCCGACACCAATGCGCCAATCGTCGCATTGTTCTCATCAAACCAATCAGGCGGCTTACAGTTTGCGCGTCCGATGGTCTCCTCGGCAGCAGCTGTCACCTGATCGCGAATGTGGTGCCATAGGTTGCCCACTGTGGCTATGTAGTCCACATCACACAGGCATGCAGCCATCGCCTTCTCCAGCTCAGTACGTTTCGAAACAGTACCGAGGGAGAGAATGTTAAATTTACGCCGATTCACGGCGGGAGTGCAATACATCGATTTACGAAAATATATGTACAGTTTGTTTTGCACCAATTTGTGATCAGTGCCACACTCAGCTCCACGCAGTACACGTGTCATGCGCACTTCACGCATATCACGCTGACGTACGATGACATAGTCGAGCAGGTGAGCGTGACCACTCCGTGGATGCGTCCAATTTGCTATATCACTCGCACTCAGCACAAACCGAGTGTTCGTGATCGTCAGGTCGTGAGTGGCACCCAGTGAGAGCAGCCTGTCACCGTTCGCATTCGCTGAACCAATGCCATGCGAACCGATAACATCTGTTCACGCTGATGCATCACGCCCAATGCGCGCGTTGAAATCACCCAGCAGAAATAGTCGGTCGCTCCTCGGCACAGACCGTATCAGGGAGGATAGTTCAGTGTAGAGCTGATCACGCGTGTCATCAGGATAACACATGTTTGGACCGTACGTGCTTATAAAAGTAGCAAACTTCCGAGTCGTAGGCGAACAGTCATCAGTCGCGCGCTGATGCCCGTTGGTTCACCCACCAGCTGGCCATGGAGGTGATCGGATATTGCAAATCCGACCCCATGTTCACGTGGTGCTGAGGCGACGTTTCCCACCCAGTAGAATGTGTAGCCAGCACCTGCTTCATGCAACTTACCTTGCTCAGCGAGCCGAGTTTCACTGAGCGCCGCAATATCGATGTTGTAGCGCGCCAGTTCCATCGCAACCAGTGCAGTGCGTGGCTCCGGGTGCTCGCTCGAGTTCCGCACCAGTAGTGTGCGCACGTTCCAGCACCCGATGCTGAGTGCTTTGCGCGCAAGCATACGATTGCATTGGTGGGCAATCGCACGCGAGGTGGTCGTTGCGCTTCGGAGGTTCGCTTGAGGGACTCCACCCGGAGCATTTGGCTCAATAGCCTGACCCAAAAGGCAGTGGGGAGCAGATCCAGCTGGCGAATGTGATTGCAGAGAGATGGAGATCTGCTTGACGGCCGTCACACGCAGCCTTTGAGGTACTGGAACAATTATTCTATGTTTTGCGACCGTAGTAGGATACGCACCTGCGACCACGGCCAGACGCAGGTGGGTTTTTGGCGGGTTTGCACCAATTTGACCAGGGGCTGCCTGGATTGAGGCGGGCAGTAGCAAACCATTGAACACCCAGAGGTGTCCTCCCACCGTCAGAGACAATGCGTGGCACTCGTGCTCTACGCCAATCGAGCTGTGAGCTTCTAACCCGTATACCTGTTGTCTCCCATGGCTAAATTTTACGAGAAGTGGGCCATCGACCACTTCATAACGTCCGAAGAGGATGGACTAGGATCCTGGCAGGGCGCCCACAACTGACAGGAGAACGACTCAGGTCCTCAGCCAAAGCCTTCGATTAAAAATACACCCGAAAGGCAGTGGGTCTAGCACATGATCAGTTAGCCGACTCATGCGGATTGGTGTCCTGGATTTTAGCAGGGAGTATGGCGAAACCCAACTCCCACCTAGCGGTCGCCACGTGTAAGCGCCCAGGACATGAGACTATGGCGCAACAGTAGCAGCAGTGGGTAGACCATCTGTCAGGATTTAGCCACCACCAGTCTCAGCGCACCATAGGCTCTCCCACCTATATATATATATATATATATATATATATATATATATATATATATATATATATATATATATATATATATATATATATATATATATATATATATTGTTGGTTGCATCCAGTTTCGGATTTGCCTGTCACTATGGCCAGCCGCAGGACGCCTGCGAATACAGAGGGACCATGGGTGGCTTGCGCTGCACCACCTAAAGTTCCAACCACACACCCATATACAGGGTAAATCCGAAGGAATAAGACCGGGATGCATGTGGATGGGAGCCAGGTTTCATCAACGGAGCCGGTCCACACTCCTTCACAGGCAAACACAAGCACGCTGTATTTGGGAATCAAGCGCACACAAGGCGATGGATGGACCCTGGTACACTCCACTCTGAGTGTATGGAACCACACTTCGAGCCTAGCACGACCACAAGGACCGTGCACCTCGTGCCATCCAGCAACGAGCAACTGTCTCCTGGAGCCAGTATGGACGAGGTAGTGGGTAATAGACAAGTAGGCACCTTGTAAACATGCCCATCAAGTGAAACCACTCCGGGGATATTAAGCAACAGCCAATCACTTGAAAAGAAAAATAAAATGAAATAAATCGGTGAATGCCTATAGATACGATGGCATAACTCGTCAAAAAATGGGCGTATAAAATAAGTTGATTACGAACGAAACCGCGACACGTTCGAGGTCAGAAAATATATTTTAAGGAAATGCCACAAACGCGAAAATGTTATCGAATTTAATTACAAGTAGCTTTAGTGACATGTGCAGGTTTATGGAAGAGAGTACAAGTCGACATTAATATGAAAAAGAAAAGCATTAGGACAAAATTGTAAACCCACCACCTGAAATAATATGCAAGCACGCGGTTCGTAAATCAAATGTCGCATACCTACAAAAGCGTCACCGGTTCTGCCTACGTTCTCTGCAGAACCCGTCGTCGCTTCGGTAGTAGTCCCGAGTGGCCTCGCTCATGGCTCACTAAGCCTGCATGACTAAGACACTCGCGACCGCATGTAATACGGAACCAGGCGCATGATGTCGTTGGAGTGCAATTCATCGGTGCTTGCCGCTTCCGCAATTGCCGCTTCTTCTCTGCACGCATGAGGGCTTTCTCCCGCACTTCAGCAACCGTCTTCATGTTCAGATCGCGCCATGAATGTCGATCAACCACCTTCGATTCCCTTGACCTGCAAATCAAGATTACAACGTGAGAGGCTCAATTTCATCATGTCCTGGGAACATAACTTTGATTTCCCCACGTGCCGCTTCCCAATACTCAGCTGACCGTATAAGAGTTGTTTCCGTATCCGCGTCGAATCCATACGGCTCACATGACCGAGCCATCTCAGGTGTCTCAAATAAAGTATGCAGTCCACTGCATACATCCCACTTCGGAGCAAAACTTCCGTGTCTGCAACTCTGTCGCCTCAGCCGATGCGCAAAATTCGTCGCAAACACTGTTGATGGAACCGCTCGAGATATCGCATATCCCGACGGTTTATCGCCCACGTTTCACTGCCGTATAAATAAAAGAACAGCATCATGACTTTGTACACCATCAGCTTCGTGCCAATGGTAGGCTGATGGTTGTTCCACACACGGTACTCAAGCTTCCCGAATGCCGCCGCTGCTTTCGACACGCGAATACGCAACTCAACGTGTAGCTGCTGATAAGTCGACATCACACTCCCAAGGCAGCTGAAACGGGAGGTGGTTTCTATTACTTCAGCACCAATGCTGATTCGCGGCAATATTGAAGATTGCGCCTACGGTGAGGGCTAAAAGAGACGGCTAGGTTTGCTTGTGTTGATGGTGAGTCTGAATTTGGCCGCTGTCGAAGCCAGAGCACGAATCATATGCTGCAACTCATCCACGCTGTGTGAAAACAACGCACAGTCGTCAGCGAACAGCAACGTACGGATAGTTGTCTCAGACTAGGGTTCTCCCAACAAATCGACAGATGTTCAGCAACCCACCATCAATACGGTGCTCCACACAAACACCGTAAGCACAATTTGCATCATTAAAGAATACCGCGGTTAAGCAACACCTTCCCAATCCGACCCTCTTAATTTGAATGCCTGTACGGTATGTATGAAGGATCGGCTTAGCTGCTTGACCGTGCTATTGGCTGCAGGATTGTAAATTTCAGTTCTGGAATGTTTTATGATATATCACAGGAGTAAATCTACAATTCATTTTCCGTGGAAATTTCGTCCGGTAGTCCAAAACGACTAAACAAGTGATTAATCCAGCGTAACACAACCGAAGTAATCACTTAGTCGCACATGTGGAATTCAGCCCACTTACTGTAAAAATGTGTAGCTACAATTAACGTTCTCATAATCGTAGGATCAGTGCAAAGTACCCATAATCTCAATGGCGATCTAAGCCCACGACATCATCGGGTAAGTAATAGACTGTATTGGGGATTTGACTGGCAGTGAACTTTTGTTCACTAAGCGGCAAGCTTGCAGTTCATCACAAATGTCCCAATGCTAGATGTCATTCTTGGCCACCAAAAGCAGTGTTTCGCTATTTTGCTCCCAACGATACCCAGGTGTCCCTCATGTGCACAAGCAATTCTTTTGTTTACCAGCTTACGTGACGTTACAAACACCAAATCTCGCGTCAGCAAACAATCTATCCATGACGGTTCACCTCGAATTGCGTAACATGGAATGAACTCACCGTTGACTTTGTTGTTCTTAGGCCACCCCTGTTGCACAATCGTTGAGTTGATGTATTATCGGCTCACTAGCATTTTCCATTCGTAATTCCTCTTTGGTCAACCCGTTAGGCTGGAGCCAAGGTTGAAAATTAATACTGCCTAACTGAGTCTCTCCTTGTCATCTTCCATACCCACGCGTAATCCAGTTAACCCATCAGTAACTTGGTTTCGCAGACACGGACGCTACACAATTTAATAGACTGTAGTTAAGGAGTCTAGCATACCAACGATAGATCGGCATTGAATGCGAACCTTGAGATTCATCGCTGAGGAGGACTGTGAGGGCGGAGTTATCAGTTCGGAAAGTGGAACGATGACCAAAAAGGAGAAGATGCTATTTTTCACAAATCCACACACAAGCAAGCGCTTCTTCCTCCCCAACTAATTAACAGCGCTTAGAAGCTGGGAGCTTCCGAAGTGCTTAAGCGATAACTTGCTTCACTCCATTTTGTAGCTGTTAAATAACAGCACGAAGACCAACATCAAACGCATCAGTCGACACAAATGTGCGGCGTGATTCATTACAATGGCAACTAAGGGAGTAGACGAAACCCTCTTTTTCAGTTCACTGAAAGCGTTTTGTTGGTCGCTTCCCCGGGTGAACGACGCTCCTTTTTTGTTAGTTACGACAGTCGCAGAATTTCGCAGATGACGCAGATTGCAGTGTCACATTATTAAAAATTACTTTAGTTCTGTCACTTTCTTGAGTGTTAGCGCTTCTGTGATGGTTCGGTATTTTCAGTTACTTGCGCGAATGCCACCACGCAATATGATGTGTCCCAGAAATTGAATCTCGGGGCATTGATGAGACAATTTTTGCATTCAGTTGTAAATCAAGATCAATGAGACGTCGAAGGACTTTATGTAGCCCTTCATCATGCTCTTCTGGTGAACTGCCGAAAACACAGATATCATCCATGTGTGCAATCTGCCCCTCTATACCTGCTATTGCATGAGTCATGAACTTTTGCCAGGCAACGGGCGCATTGGCCACACCTTGTACTGAACTAAACCATCGGGATCAGAGTGGGGATAAAGATGCTTCGAGTCTTTGACCAATGGCATATGGAACAATGCACATTTTATTTCTAACGTGAAAACGTTTCATTGTTGAATGGCAACATGAATCGCTGTACGATGATGTGGTTATTTAGTCCCTGCAAATCGTCGGCTATCCTGACAATGCCATCACGTTTCAGGACACTTACCATGGTATGCATCCATTCAGATGAATCGATGGGTTTAAGCGAATCATCTGCAATCATCTCTTGCAGAACCGCTGAGACAGCTTGATGTTTTAGTTACAGAACAAGCTGAGTTTGACCAGTGGCAACGAGTTTCGCATACTGCCTCAGCCGAATTCGATGCAAATTACATGTAATATATCCGATGGACTACTTAAAAATCTTAGAATAAAGTTCCTGTCAGTACGTCACTTTGATGGAAGAGACAGGCGTGCGGTCGAATACAATACCAGTTATAAATAAATAAATAAATAAATTGGCAATGGCTCGACGATGCGAGAAGCCGTTCCCAGAAGGGAAGGATCAAATAATGGTACAGCAGTTTCATATCATGGTGTAATAAATTAAAATAAAATGTGAGCACAAAATGAAAATTTGTGTAGCGCGAAGCGGTCCAAAATATTTACATTCCTCTTGTTCTATCGTCTGACAAGTTTTTAGCAGTCACATGATAGTTGATCGCACATGAAAAAAAGAGAGAATTAAGTGCTGCGGGCCAACAAAATATAACCACTTGTGCACTTGACCACATGCATTTTCAGGCACCATTAACTCCGTTCTCAAAAGTGCTGTCTAAGGACTGTGCTGTTCGAAACATTATTATCACATTTTGAACGGTTAAATGATCTTTTATCGAAAGCTTAAACAAACGCAATGTGCAACAAGTTCTGATAGCTCTTGGAAGTTTGTTCTCTAGCTTTGAGCAGTGTATTAAGAAACGCTCCCTAATTCGCGTATTGAACTTTGGAATCATGACCGTAGCTCGTATCTAGTGTTAACGGACATATGGATGCAGTTAGCATAATTGTGCATGTGTACAGGAAACACAAGTTCATCTTCATTATCCGTAGCCAAAGTGGGTCAAGTCCAAGTTTTTCACTGCGCTCTCTGTAGGTCATCTTGGAGGAATATCCGCACAGCTTCTTTGTAAAGCGTCGCTGTACCCTCTCAAGAGCATGCGGGTCAGATTTCCGCAGATTCGACTGTAGTAGTGAGCAGTATTCCATGCCAGGTAACACATGTTTTGTAAAGCCAGATACGAGATACTGTGAGTTGAAATGTATGACAGATTTAGCCAATAGTCTTCATGGCTTTCGAAACTTGAAAGCCACAATGTTCCGAAAAGTTGGAGGTAGTGGAATACCGCACACCCAAGTCGCGAATCACTTTGCACTGTGATATAAACGTGCCTCGTAAAAATAGACTGCCTGGTGGAACTTCGCATTTGTACGACAGAATATTACACTTGTCCACGGAAAAGGACATCTGCCACAGTTTGCACCAGGATTCAAGTGCCGATAGATCTTCCTGAATGTGGCACGAGGCTGCGCGGATATCTGCACGATTTGTGAGTAGACGATTTTAATGTCATCAGCAAACAGAAAAGTAGCACCATGTCTTATTCTATGAAATACGTCGTTGACGAAGAGGAGAAAAAGAAGTGAACCAAGTACACTTCCCTGAATTACTCCACTAGTGACTGCTTTCGGTTTAGAGACACGGTCCCCAATACGCACCACCTGATGTCTGTCAGCTAGGTATGATGACAACCAAGAAAAGATTGGTTCTCCAATACCTATTTCCTTCAGTTTGAGGAGTAGTCTTCGATGCGGCACTCTGTCGAATGCTTTTTGCATGTCTAAGAACAGGACAATAACACTGTTGCCTTTGTCTATGGCAGCCGTTGTGTGGATTAAGAAGTTTGTCTGGCATATCGCACAAGATCTGCCCTGCAAAATACCGTGTTGTGAATTGTTGATGACGTTTTTCTTATTCAAGAAAATAACTAATTCATCTTTCACTATCCTTTCCATACTTCTAGATATTACAGGTGTATGATTGATGGGGCGATAGTTTTTACTTTCGTGAACGTTTCCATTCTTATGCCGCGGGATAACAACGGAAGTCTTCCAGTGATTAGAATATACTGCACTGTTAAAAGAGAGCGTAAAAATGTTGAGCAATAGAAGAGGCAAGTCGCTCCCACCGCTTTTTAACAAACAAGGGGAATTCCATCAGGTCCTGGGTAAGTCGAGGAAGACAAGCGGGAGACTTGACCGGAGATTTTTGCAATAGTGAATTCCACTGTGCATAAACTTTCAGCAATGTGTAAAGTGACAAGCGCTGGTGTGGCTAGCGGTTCATCAACCACTGATTCGGCGAAATAGGCGCTGAAGGCCTTACAAATTTCACCCGGAGCATCAAGGTATGTGCCATCCGGCATTATGATAAAATTGATGGCATTACTGCGACGCAAACCTCTGGCACGAAACAGTTTGGACAGTTCCGTTGTTTTATTCGGGCCATTCAAAGCTTTGTATTCTTCTAATATGAGATTGCGAACATTTAGATGCCCGAGTTCTTCGATGATCTTTGCCTGCTGCAGTATTAGTGTAAAGTCTGCTGTTAATCTAAATTTCCGCCGGTTCTATGAAGCTTGCGTGTGATACCTAACACTTTGCGATCGGGTTTTTGTTTTCTTAGGCGGGCACACTTTACAGTTGCAAAGCCACCATGGCGTTTCTTCCAACTAAAGGTCATTTGTTGTCTGAAGAACTGTATACTGCAACTAATGAATGTAGTTCTAGAAGCAAGATAGTGAATCCCAATATGGTTAAAGTGTTTCCATTGTGACTAAAATGAATGCGAAGTGGGCTGTAAAGTATGCAAGGATAGGTAGCGTTCGTAAAGTTGGAAGGGTAAATGGTAGCTGGAGAAACAGAATCTAGCTCCATTTCAAGTGGAACAGCACGTTTACTGGTAAGTAATGACACAGTACAAACAGGAGCAGTGGGAAAGTTTGGTTCAATAACGGATATTGTTAGACGTTTTGCAATGTTAGTATTAGCGGTGATGGAATAAATGCTTCCCTAGAATGGGTCAGCAACATGACCTGCAGGTTTAGCATGGTTGTTGATAAGTGCGATGGTTTGCGACTGACAACATCGGGCGTAATATCCAGTCTCGCCACAGCTTTTGCAATTAAGGCTGTACGCGGGACGTGGTAATGTTGGTTTGTCCTCGGGTAGTTGTCGGAAAGATTGCACCTTCGCCAGCTCAGCTTAGTTGGTCGCACAGAACTGTTACGATTGCAGTGAAATCTCTGTTATCATTCTATCTAACTCAGAAACTCAATCTCACCTTAATGTACTCGACTCTTCCTATAACAGCGCTTCACGTATACGATTGTCCCGGATTCCAGAACTCAGTTGCTGAGTCAGCATACCGCCTTCGATCTTGTCCTGGGGAACGTACAAATAACACACGGTTGTTCTACGCGACGTAACCGGGCAATGTAGTTGTTCAAGGATTCGCCTGTTTTCTGATCTACGCGGGAGAAAGGTATCTTGCAGTAAACATGTTCATTCGGTAACCCCATGCTCGATCGAGTGCACTGAAAGATTCTTTAACGGATGTAAATCCTTGGAGGCCCAAACCATCATATAGTCGCTGCCTCTTCGAGTAAACGCCGAAGCAGCCTCAATCTGCTTTCCTCACTAAGAGCAGCATGGAAATCGTTGATTAACTGCAGGTAGATTTGGAGGGTCGTATTTCAACAGATCCATTCATCTGATGTTAGTTTGTCACCATAATCAGTGCAAAATGGGAATTGGGTCAGCATGGAATGGTTCATGTTTGGGCCCGCGACGCCAAATCTTTAATCAAGAAGGCAACAGGAAAAGCAGGATTTGTAGCCGTAATCCATCCAGAGGTACCCACAGAGGTAACACGCAGGATATTTTATTTTAACCGTCCGGATTTTATACAAACAATGAGACGTGAGTTGCTGTGTTTCAGCCAGGCTATGAAGCATGATTTACGATGACGTCATGATGCATCGGCCACGCGATACGGCAGCGAAACATCCGTTCAATTGGCTACTGTACTTGTTTCTGATTTTTGCCTACGGAGAATGGCCTCATTTATCAGCCTGTTCTGGGGTGCGTAATTATGGTAGGCAACGGTAATGCAGGTGCCCAGACCTTGTAGTTTGTTTTACCATCTATTTTTGATATAGGGAGTACATTTTTGGGATTGCTGGTTGTAATATCGGATAGGGCTCGAAACCAGCACCGGATGAACATATAGCATGCGGCATGAGCTTTGGGTTTGCCCGTCAATGTAACCAGCGCCAGGACGTCTGCGCCTACAGAGAGACCCTGGGTTTCTTGCACTGCACCACCCACAGTTCCAACCACACACCCATATACAGTGTAAATCCGAAGGAATAAGACCGGGAGGCATGTGGATGGGAGCCAGGTTTCATCAACGGAGCCGGTCTACTCTCCTTTACATGCAAACACAAACACTTTGTATTTGTGAATCAAGCGCACACAAGGCGCTGGCTGGAACTTGGTCCGCGCCACAATGAGTGTATGAAACCACAATTCCAGCCATGCACGACCACAAGGACCGTAAACCCCGTCCCCTCCAGCACCGCCCCACTGTCTCCTGAAGCCAATATAGACGAGGTAGTGGGTAATAGACAGGTGGGCACCATGTCAACATGCACATCAAGTGCAGCCACATCGGGGATGTCAAACAACAGCTAATCTCTTGAACTGACTTTTTCAAGTAAAATATAGCTGTCAAAGCATACGGCTATGCAGCCTTAACTCTTTGCTAAATAAGCATATGAAATATGTTGATTAGCAACGAATCCACGTTAAGTACAAAATACCTACAAGCTAAACAATAAATGTCACAAACGCGATAAAGTTAACCAAGATAACCACTGTCACGTACGCGAATGACTTCGATTCGTTTACTTCAGCCGTGCGCGTATTGGTCACCACTCACACTAGCTAGCCAATCATCTGACACACCCCCCGGTCTCTCGGCGCGTTTCCGTGACTCTTGATAAGCTGGAGGAGCAGGGTCAGCAACAATTTTCTCTCGTAAAGCATCTCTGTGTGTTGGTCTAGGAAGAGCTCGGCTGCAGGGAGCAGTCCAAAAATAATCGAAGAAGGGGATACAAATTGCAGGGCTTTTACACAGAGCTTTTGGTCAATCGGTAGAGCCTATTTTTCGTCAAATACTTCCCGCTTACATAAGCTCTCATGTAGAATATGCAATTCAAGCATGGTACCCATGGCTTAAGCGCGATCTCACAGCCTTGGAGATCCCACAACGTTGGGCGATAAAAATGTCAAGGGGCTGTGCCACTTGTCATACGAACAGCGTCACAGATTGCTTGGAATTTTCAGCGACGTTATTGACGTTTGCGTGGTGACCTAATCATGGCTTATCAAATATTATACAACACTAATCACCCGTGCCAACACCTGTTGAAGCTGAGTCACAACAACTAACTGCGAGATGACCATCTCAAATTGACAGAACATTACAGTCGGTTGGAATGTCGAACGAGATGACATCTAAGTGAGTGGTGACAATAAGCGGATTGATAGTTTTTGTTGAGGCTGCAACCCTTGGAGGCTGTTGGGTGTGGAGCTTTGAAGGCTTACAGTTTGATTTTACTGCTGCATTCCTTGCTCGCTTGTCTCTCTGACCACACGTGACACAATATGCATAGTGTAATCGTACCATTGTGAGCAATCTCGAGAATCATAGGTGTGCGATTTCGTTTGGGAAACGCGTGTGATTGTTAAGGCAGTGTGAGGTAATCAGAAACAATGCAGTACTTTGTATTAAGGAGGTAAAGCTAGGACTTGTTCGTAAATAGAAATTGTAAAGCCTTTACAGCTACAACGTTCCTGTGCTGTCGTTTCAGTTGACCGTACACTCATGTGAATAGTGTAGCTACGTACTGCTGATGTAGTCGGCGAATTGTATACTAAGGTCAAGTTCGCTGGGCAGATAAAACCATTAGTGGATCTGTAGCCATTGTTCCAACCAGCATAGCTCACATTGTAGCGTCGACACGACATTATTGAGTGTTCGTTCGTCTCCACACCTTTGGACCATTTCGGTAATCAGTTTCTGCTTCAGTACCTATGGATCTGCCGTTATTGAAAGGTCGTAGATCCATGTCAATCCTGAGTTTCAACATGACATTTACGCCTCACTTGCATGTGATTGATGAGCTTGGAATACCAAGTGACCCTACGGCCCTGATCTGATCCACCAACGAGCATTGCATACGCATAGTAAGCATGGCGTTTGGAGCAATTTTCCTCCTTCAACAATGCCTCTGGAATTACCTACTTTCCAATGACAAAATGTTTCCGATTCGTTGCCATTTCGATAACAACGTGTGTCACGGCGTGCAGATATGTGTGCTTCTAAGACTGGCTGAAACAGTGGTTCATAGCAGGATTAGTAAGCGCGGTTGCCTTTATAAATGATTGCAAACACATTGTAGGAACACCCGTGGGTGAGACAACATTGTTTGTCTGTTCCAAGTACTCACCTGAGTTACCAGAATAAAATGCGTGCGTCGCCACTAATTATCAGCCTTGAGTTTTTTCTAGCAGGACGATGTAGCATGTATAAATACGGCAGTCACTGTAGCTCCTGAAGGTATTTCTTTGTTGAGTAACACCGATTTCATGCTGTCCAGGCCGACTATCGCCCGAGAAACAAGTGAGCTATGGCTGAGTTTGAGCACGTGTTCGAACTAGGAATAATCCGCCCTTCCGAAATCACTTGGCCCTCGCCGCTGCAAATGTTCTCCAAAAAATCTGGTGACTGACGCCCTTGCTGTGATTAGCGCGCACTCAATCGACTAACGGTCCCAGTTAGGTACCCAATCCCACACATACAAGACGTTACTGTATGCCGCACAGGTTAGGCGGTCTTCAGCAAGACCGCTCTGGTTCGCGCCTATCACTAGATACCTGTAGAAGTAAAGGACATTCCTGAAACAGCCGTTATCACAACTTTCGGCTTGTTTGCATTTTTAAGAATTCCATTTTTACTGTTTGACGCCGCACAAACCTTCCTACGCTTCATGCACAATGTCACTCGTGGCCTAGACTTCGCTTATTCCTACCTCGATGATATTTTAGTAGCCAGTTTCTCGGAACAAATACACCGCGACCACCTTCGCGCTCTACTCCAGCGCGTGATCCAGCACGGTGTCCTATACAACCCGACTTATTGCGGACTCGTCACATCAACGGTAAAATTCCTAGGACACCTTTTTCGTCATCTGGTATCGAAGTCCTTCCTGAGAAGATCCAATAAATCAAGGACTTCCCAGCTCCGACTTGGTTTAAGCACCTCCGTTGATTTTGTGTTGGTCAGCTACTATCGGCGCTTCATACCGCGCTACGCTCAGCTCATGTAGCCTCCGATTGACCTACTCAGAGGGAATTAACGTAAGTTCACTTTCCCTGACACAGCACGTACGTCATTCCCGTCGCAACGAGACTGGACCTTAACGTGGTGCGACGGTTTGCGTACCTCATTGACCCATTGAGCTATACTGGGTGATGCCTCCGAGCATCTTGAGAGCTACTCCTACCAGGTTGGTCAATGGTGAGAGGTCAGACAAACTCAGTCTCCTGGTCCTCCAGGTTGGGGGTTTGAAATGGGATGGCGTCCATTTCTGTAAAACTAAATCACTGCCACCCCGCTGCCTTGCGGACAGGCTTTTGAGCCAAAGGCTTTGGATGAAGACCCTAATCGTCCTCCTGTCTAGGTCTGGGCGCCCTGGCAGTATCTCAGCACACATACAACCATGGCATTTTCTTCAAACCTAAACTTCGTCCTGCATCGGCCGTCGCGCAGATTATCAAGGGTCGCCTTATCTGCTGCATACAGCAGGGCGGATAAGCGAAAGCATGCTACTGCTGGCGCCTCCCTTCTTTCTTTCCCACCTTTTTCTCTTACTCCCATCCCGGCATTCATTACTAACCTTCCTTCTATAATTCCCAGCTTAATTGACAGCAACCGAAGTGCTACTGGAGTAGAACCATCTGCAGCCACCATCCCACAGCACCTATGGGACGCCTGTCGGCAAAAGTCCCTTATAAGACCACGCTGTCCCGTTTCCACGGCGACATTCAACGTCCGCACTCTAAGACAAACAGGTCAGCAGGCTGCACTCGCACGCACCTTGGACACACTGGGTGTTGATGTGTGTTGTGTGTCCGAAACTAGGATTAATGACCCTAACGGGGTTATTGAATTGACTGCACTCGGCTTATCCTCTCGTTATTGGTTGCACGCATCCGGAGACGCCGATGCGGCACTCACAGGTCAAGCTGGTGTAGGTATCATTCTCAGCTCCAAGGCTGAGTCATTGTTGGTTGATCGGATTCCGGTGAACAGCCGTTTATGTGCAACCCGTTTGACGACATCAGCTAAGGTGAATTCGCGACGTAAAACAAAACGCTGTTTGCTTGTGATTTCTGCTTATGCTCCCACGGACTGCAGTTCTAATGCAGTCGAGGACACTTTCTATCACGAACTGAACGGGCTACTACGCAGTGCTACCAGTTCAGATATTGTAGTACTTGCAGGGGATATGAACGCACAAGTAGGGCGTCTGAGCTCTTCAGAAGCTCAGCTGGGTGGTAAGTATGGACTTAACGCCGAAAGGACTGACAACGGTGAGCGTCTGCTGCAACTGTGTGCGGAGCACCAGTTGTTTCTTACTAGCACTGCTTTTAGACACAGTCGGCGCCAAAGTGCCACTTGGCGTCCACCTGTAGCTGGTCAGCGATGGACCCAAATTGACCACATAGCCATAAGTTACAGGTGGCGCGGTTCCATTCTGGATTGCCGCTCGTACTGGAGTACCTGTGTCGACTCTGACCATGCCTTGGTGCGCTGTCGTTCCTCCATGAACTTTACCGGAAGGCGCACAAAGCGTCTCCCCCGATTGGCAACGGAGAAATTGTCCCAGCCCTCTGTCAGGCAAGCCTATCAAGAAGCACTGCATACGGAACTCTCGCTGTCTTGTCCTAATGATACTGAACTTCAGTGAAATAGGATCTCGGCCAATATGCACGACGCAGGAGCATCTGCTTGTGGCACTATCAGTCGTCATTGCACCAGTCACTGGATATCCGAGAGGTCCGTGAACTTTTTGGAAGCTAGAAGGCACCTCCCGGCTGGTTCTGAACACAATGTGACCAGACGGGCTGTTAGGCGTGAAATAAAGCGGAGCCTACGTGTTGACAAGGAAGCCTGGTGGACCAGTCGGGCTCAAGAATTGGAGGAGGCAGGAGCAGTAGGCAATTACCGCAAGCTCTTCCAGCTAATACGCACCACTGATCCGAGAAAACCAGGCGTCAGTGAGACAATCAGAGACAACGCCGGTACGCTGATACACAGTAAGGAGCGCCGTATGGCTCGACGGGCTGAGCACTTTGAACATCAGTTCAGCTGGCCCCCTGCTCCCCGACCTCTTCCTACTCAGATGATGCAGGACGAGCCATGAACGGTTAGTTTAGAGCCTCCGTCGGAGGCCGAGGTCCGAAACGCAATCACAGCCCTCAATCGTTTTCGTGCCGCTGGCCCGGATTCCCTCCCACCTGCACTATTTAAGGATGGAGGTGAGGTCCTCTGCAAAGCACTGACCTCCCTATTCGAACGTATCTGGAACGAAGAGAGTGTGCCGGCTAATTGGAGGGAATCGATTATAGTGGCAATATAAAAGAAGGACAGTAGCAAAGACTGTTCTAACCACAGGGGTATTAGCGTAACGCCAGTTGTGACAAACTTACTGGCCTCGATTATCGTTCGTCGCCTCACTGCAGAACGGGAATCTCAGATTAGAGAAGAGCAAGCCGGTTTTCGCCCAGGACGTGGCTGTATAGACCATATATTTACTTTGCGGCAGGTGCTAGAGCAGCGCCACGCATACCGCAGACCGACAATAGCTGTGTTCCTCGATTTCAAGAGTGCGTTCGATTCAGTCGATCGATCGATTCTGTTCGAAATACTTGCGTGGAAAGGTGTTCCCACGAAATATGTGAACATCCTTCGTGCGCTATACTCGAACACTAGAGGCCGCGTCAGGGTCTATGGTGCGCTATCGGATAGCTTTTCGACTACAAGTGGCATTCGACAGGGTTGTCCGATTTCCCCATTTTTGTTCAATTTCGTCGTGGATTCTATCTTGGAGTGTTCCCTTGCGGAATCTCACGATGTAGGTGTTGAAGTTCTGCCTGGTGAAAGGTTAGTTGATCTAGATTATGCGGACGATATCGTCTTGCTTTTCGACAATGTTGAGGCTGCAAAATCAACCCTGAATAGCCTATCCAGAGTGGTCCCATTATTTGGTATGCACTTCGCACCTTCAAGGTGCAAAGTGTTGCTGCAGGACCACCAGCCACTTGATGACCCCTTGACGCTTGCTAACGAGGAACTCGATGTGGTTGATCAATTCACTTATCTTGGCAGCTGCATCAGCAATGATGGGCGCATAGAAACTGACGTGAGCTCACACATTGCAAAGGCCCGAGCTGCCTTCTTGAACCTGCGTCATCTTTGGCGACAGAATGGAGTTTCCCTCCGTCTGAAAGGCCGTGTATACAAGGCCACAGTGAG
Source organism: Dicrocoelium dendriticum (assembly GCA_944474145.2). Classification (NCBI taxonomy): domain Eukaryota; kingdom Metazoa; phylum Platyhelminthes; class Trematoda; order Plagiorchiida; family Dicrocoeliidae; genus Dicrocoelium; species Dicrocoelium dendriticum. The sequence continues at coordinate 28,437,582 of OX104071.1, read as the reverse complement.
GGCCGTTCTGCTCTATGGTAGTGAAACTTAGCCCCTTCGGTCTGAAGATCTGAGGCGCCTTCAAGTCTTTGATCATCGTTGTTTGCGAAGAACTGCTGGTGTCGGATGGCACCAGCGTGTCCGCAACGATGATGTGCGTAGGCGAGTACTAGGTGGTGATGATCATGCTAGCTCCCTAGAACAACTGATAGCACTGAATAAGTTGTGTTGGCTCGGGCACGTGCTACGCAAGCCTGGTCACCGCATACCTAGGAGGGCCTTGTTTAGTCTGCCAGGTGTAGGATGGCGCAAGGCTCGAGGTGGACAGAAGTTGACTTGGCAGCGGGAAATGAAGTCACTGACGACCAAACTGCGTTCCGTTGGTCCGTCTCGCCTTCCGGGTTGGAGTCCACGTGACTCACCTTGTGCCTGGCTCGAGACTTTACAGGACGTGGCTCGCAACCGACACCAGTGGCGCGTCTGCTGCCGTCTCCTAATCGGATTGCCTGTTTAAAGTGTGCTTGGTGCTGAGTTATCTGCGGGGTGATGGCTGATTATGACGCGTGGCAGTGAAAGCCGCAAGGAAGCTGTCTCGCCGATGCCGCCTTATCTTTGCACGATAGCCAGCTGTTTGTGACGGAATGTTTTCTACACAAAGTGTAGGCGCCTTGACACTGAATGTTTGCTTAGGGCATTAAGGTTTTCAGGTAAGTCCCCCTTCTCTCCCTCTTCTTATTCTTTATTTCATAGGTCCTCATGGTTGTGTGGCAGCGAAGCATCAGTTCAAATGGCTGATGTACTGCTGTTGATGATGATGATGATGATGATGATGATGATAGCTAAAGGATGCTATCTACAACATAGCCCTCCTTCCTCATTCCGAAGTAACTGCACCCTTTTCTGTTACGACTGATGCCTTAGACCTCACGGTAGGAGTCATCCTCCAACAACACGTTGGTGGGCAGTGGCAATCTCTTGGGTACTTCTCCAAGCACCTGCAGACAACGGAATCCCGCTACAGCACATTTGGCAGAGAACTGCTCGCCATTTACCTAGACATTCGTCACTTCCGGCACACATTCTACGGTCGCGCTTTCACGGTCTACACTGATCACAAACTCCTCATCTTCGCCTTCAACTCTGCTTGTGACAAAATATTCAACGCCAGAAACAAGACACCTAGACTTTGTCACGCAGTTCACTGCTGACATTCGTCGTGTCTCAGGTGTCGACAATCCCGTCGCTGACGGCCTCTCACTCCTCAAACTCTCCAGTCTTTGCCTATCATCGACCATGCCGAAATGGCATCGGTTTAGGAGCAAGCTGAACACATACACATACTTCGCAGTCCACTTCGCTCCGTGCGCAACCTATTCTTCTCCAAACCACGGAAGGAACCATTCTCTGCGACACTTCCACAGGTTGTCCTAAACCCCGCGTGCCCGTCTCCTTCAGATGCACAGTATTTGACGCACTGCACTCACTCTCATCCCGGTATCCATGCACTTTTGAAACCGGGCACCGAACGTTTCGTTTGGCCACGGGTAAACAACGATGTTTGTACCTGGGCTCGCGCATGCCTTCAATGCCATCGCTCCTAAATGCATCATCGCACCCGAAGTCCTCTCGGTTCATTCCCTGCCCCGGACTCTCGGTTCTCGCATGTACACTTAGGCTTGGTAGATTACTTACCTGCTTCACGCGGATACTTATACATTCTTACATGTATGGACTGCTTCACCAGATGGTCAGAAGCCATTCCTGTAACAGACTGCACAGCTGAAACTGTTCTCGCAACCCTGCAGCCAACGTATTTGTTGAACGCTTCCATAGACAGCTTAACTTCTCCCTCTGCGTCTCTTCCGAACCTCGCTGGAGCGAAAAATGTTCCGCTGATACTCTTAGGCATTCGCAGCAGCATCAAATCTGAATTTCAATGTGCACCAGCAGAGCGAATTTACGGCACAACGTTAAAGTTGCCAGGAGAATTCGTTTCGCCTCCCGCATCGTCGGGTATGTGTCCGCTTACCTTTGCGTGCTTCCTAGCTCTATACATGCTCTCATTACACCCGACTCCGCCCTGTGAGACGACTAGAGACGTGCAAATGCACAGCTGACTCTACCTGCATTCACGTCTTCCGCCGCACCGACGCAGTGTGGCACCCTCTCCAGCCTCCCTACACTGGCTCTTTCAGAGTTCTGCAACGGAATCCGAAATATTTCACTTTAGACCAGAATGATCTCCGAACAACGGTGTCCATCGAGTGCCTCAAAGTGGCATTCTTTGAGTAACAACTTGCACCCCAACTTGATGCTAGCACACAAGCAAACACACCTGCAATGACTTCCCTAGCAATAGATTTTCAGAAACACTCAGTTCCCCTTGACCCTCAACCTACCCTGCAAAATCCCAGGCAAAGGACTGACGCGATAGGCAGGGCAAACCTTCGGTCCGTTTTACAGATTATGCAAACGTTTGCTCTTTCCGTTAACACGCTACGTTTGTCTTTTGTGGTAATCGTGAGTCTCGTCCACAAACGATTTGCGAAATCTGCAAAAAACCCAAAATATTTTGAAAAGTTAAATAACATATTTGCTTTAATCATGCATGCCATGTTCCCTCTCCAGCGTCAAACATATTCTTCCGATCCTTGCCTACCCCGTCTGAGTCATACCTTCCAGAAACTCAATCGCCGGAATTGCCAAGGCAACCCTCAAGTGACTCACCAGTCGACCCAAGGTCCCATTTCTGACCCAAGGAACATTCAGTCTCTCTTGGCCGCGGATGGCCACAAACGGGTTGGTCCCCAAACGCCTGGCTAGGCGTTGAAGACGAGGCCGCCGGATTTATTCGTGGGACCAGGACCGTGGAATGGAGTACGGTAGGGGAGTGACACCTCCTTGGCGCACTGTCTGCTCTGCAGCGGTCCTGTTGGCCTTTTTTCTGGGCTAGCCAGTAATTTTGCTGTCCGATTAGCCCGCTCCGACGGCCCACCGATGATGCACCCTGGTCCACACGATCATCATAAATAATTAATAACAAAAGCTTGAACCCAGCAAACTCTGCTACACACCCCATCTCGGAAGCCCTTGTTTAAGCCCATGCAACTATTCGCACCTATCCTCACCTCCCGTTTTCTCCCACTAACAACTCTATTGAACGTTTCCATCATTTAGCCTTCTAGGGTGTGTCCCATTTAGTGTACTGGAAACACGTTCTTTCAGTATTTTGCAACATCGGACTTTACCGTTGTTTTAACCTTCAAAACGCCCACTTGTTTTACTGACGGCACTTCCATTGACACGAATTGTTTTGGTGAGTATTTTGCTGCACCGTTCTCGCTTTGGTTGATTGCTTCCTATTTTTGTAGCCTGCACGATACACGTTAGGTTCAGTCGCCTCCAACTTCTATACTGTCCCATATTTAACACGGCATTTACTTGTAATTTATTACTGACTAGTGTCCCAGACGCCAACCAACAGGCCTTAACCATGAAACAATATGATCTGCTACTTCGCTTAGCTTGATTAGCTTGATTTATATCATTTGTTAGTTCAAAGGCGGTTAATCTAACCGTGCTCACATTATAGGTAAGGAGGAATCGCATTAGCGCAGGCGGTTTTAGACAAAATAATATCGGAAAAAACGTGTGGACAGGCATTCGATTAACCATCAAACACTGGAAATGGATTGGACAGTCACTTTGTAGGTTCGACATACGACAACAATGCATATTCTATTTGTTCTGAGAGGGGATATTAACTGACTCTGCTGTTACGATGCGCCTTTGACCCACTGAAGCCGGTGTTTATTAGGCTACGGTTCAAAGGTGCCCACACCATAAATGCCGCCGCACGTCTTAGGAATATGCAAGCAGTGAAGCAGATTCGTCAGTGCTCAAATCAACTGGTCCGCTACTTATGTGTTCACCAAAGATCCAGATCTCGAAACGTGCACGCGCTATTGTTTACAGAAGTACACTTATAGTCGTCAGAACAGCTAGGTTAAGTACGCCGATCAACGTATGGGTGTCCGATTTAATGAGCACATGTCAGCATGATTGCGCCAACTGCGAGAATTCTTCCGGGTTGAGTCGGTTGAATCGAGAAGCAACGCTGCTTCATTAATCACTTGGCAGTTACTGAAAACGGTTAACTAGGTCAACCCAGATGTATCGTTCACATGCCGCGTGTGTAATCAAATGCCATGAATACCAAAAATGCCTTGCAACCAATATTTGTGATAACAAACGCAGCTGCTTTGCGAACGAGAGCTTCTAACAGCGTCTTTGAATCTACCGTGGTAGTGCGAGGCGTACCAATTGACCACCAGTTAGCCATTAAATGCTCACATACTTCTTTCTGCCTTATACCTGGGGTTGTTTACATGTTTTGTGTCTAATGTGAATGTACGGAAAGGCAATGTCATCCCACACTATGCACAAACGCTGTTTAATTCACTGGTTAGTCAGTAAAAGTACACTCAGTCGACAGCTCTGTCACTGATTTGCACTAGAATTACTGTGGATCTAAATGCGCGTACAGCTAAGACCGGAAAGTTTATCTTTCCTTTCCTTCATTGGACGTTTCAAAGCAACAAATATGAACCATCTGTGCTAAAGTTGAAGATAAAACCCAAACATCTGGGGAATCGCTTAAAAAATCGCACCTCCGTTAACCACACTTTTGCTTGAGTTTTGTGAACATTAAAGAAATATCTGCAAATATCAAAAACGCTTGGGAATTACAACAACAGGCGTCCCGCCGGGAAATCAACAAGAACAAAACCGGAACCGCGATAACATTGCTATTGAACAAAGTTATCATAGAAAACCAGACCAAAACGATTCCCAAACACAACTACCCAAAGGTCCAACAACGCGGAAGCAATCTCTGGGTGAAATCATTTAGGTCGCTCCATGAGCAAAAATACAGGCAAGTGCTCTCGCACAGAGCATAGGGAAACATGTAATGATGTACAAACAGTTCGTGCAATCTGACCAATGCCGCTGAACAGTACGGCTCTACTCAGATCAATGCAAGATCGCCTCGTGTCAGGACACAATACAACTATGGGCATGCGAGTGATTGGGTGATGTCAATGTCAGTGGAAGTGCAACCAATGGGTGTAGGTGCGCAGAGAGAAGTGGAAAGACAGGCGGGGCAGAACACAGCGTGTTCCCTAAATTCAACTTTGAATTACTTTCCGCTGTGCCAAGCGTTGCTCGCGGATCTCAGTAGCAAAGTATTAAGGGCGTCAACCGTGAACTATTAAGCTCTGAGTTCCACCCTAACTCAGGCTCTTCACCTGACGAGTTCAAACCAGGAGGTAACCGCGGTCGTGGTGTGCCAGTATTGGGAAGAGCAACACCCAAATATTTCCATTCCGGGGCAGAACGCAGTTCAAACAAGGGGTGATGCCGCTGACAGGACTGAGGCGGAATTCGGACTTAGAGGAAACAGGGGTAGTTAGACGCCAAAGTAGGCAAATTCATGCAGGGATTGGGCAGACGTAAATGTTTGGGCGGACGGGAAACTGATTACCATATCTTATTCTGTCTACTACGTTCGATTGTGCGTGAGCTTTGACTCTGTGTTTCATTAGTTACTTTTTGCACAGTGGTAGCTGGTTTGTGTGACACATGTTTCGTTGTAACCATGGGTAAGTCAGTGACATCATTATTTGCGTATCATTTTTGTGTGCCAGTTACTTGTGACGGGAGTCTCAGATCACAATGAACGGATGGACTAACGGTGTGAGGCAGGCAGGGGACGGGTTTAACGGATTCGATTACTGGATACGGTTTGACTGACATCCATGCGTGTTATTCACCGCTTGTCTAATTGAGTCAACGGGGAACCTAAGTAACCCGAAATGCCTTTATGTATGTAAACATGCAATGTATATCGACGGTTTTGTCTTGACAAACACGCTGTAATGGACGCTGAGTTGACATTGTTGAATAAATGCTTGTCCCTGAAGGACTGAGTTCTACAACATTACTTACATGTTCAGTCGACCAAGTGATAACCCTTATTCAGTATGTATTTCCCAGCGACTTATATAAGCCCTTCTTGCACGAGCAAGAAATTTGACCATAAAACTATCGCTTATGTTTTAGAAGGTATCTCACTATAGTGCACGAAAGATGCTGGTCGCAGATTGTCAGTTCTAGAAGTGAAAGTATGTGTACATTTGTATACAAAGTTTGAAAATAAAGTTTAATGTGTGTGTTCACACGTATACATTGCGTAGTAATGGGATAAAGTCGTAAAAATTTTGAGCGGATCGATATCCAGTACCAAGTGGCTTATGCTCACATTTTAAAAGGGAAGCAACTATGTGATTATTGATCAGTTTCTGTCATATGTTTCCGCTCGTTTTCCAAATAATCGGACCATGCAACAGACGTTTATAAAGACCTAAATAACATGGGCTGGATGTGAACAGGTCTTTAAGACTAGAAAAAACGATACGTGCGAAGTTGCTGACATGCGATTTATTTCGCTAAAATACGCATACACGCGTATATATATATATATATATATATATATATATATCATTAGCGAATTAACTTGGACCTTTTGCAAACCAGATAGGAAACATTGTATTCCAAGCAGAAACAGCTATTTGTGAGCAAGGAATCATAATTTAGGCCACTGGACCATGTTCAGACAACATTGCTGTCATGCCAATGCAACCTAGTTGTAAAAGTAACAGGGGCTAGTGCATATCCCTCTTTTCCTCGTGAGACTCAAGCACAATCAATGGCAGTGACAAAGTTCCTCTCCCTCCCCATCGACCTCCACATAGTTGGTGTGACTGTGGTTATAAGCATGAATCTGTGCGGCTCTGCGACTATTGATCATTCTGACCACCGAATCATGTAGCTTAATATGACAATACATGTTACCTAGTTCTGTCAGTTGATGGCTTTGTGAAAACTCCAAAAATGTGTGACGATCGAAGAGACATTGCGTACACGAGGCAGCGACGTAAAAGTGAGCGTTCCTGAAAAAGTAAGAGATCCTTAACATCGTGTGTTCGCCAACGGAAACGCACCCACGAGTCTGTTAAACTCACTAAGTTCAACCACTGCGCGGGCAGAAGCATTAGTAAAACATAGTGGGGAAGATGCCATTGCGCAATGAAGGAGGAAACAAACAAAAGATAGCTGACTCCCGATGTCCAGCAACGCGTTGTTTAAACCGGCGTACGAGTTGACATGGTGATACCGAGTGTGGCATTGTTCACTCAATGATGCTCAACCATGCAATTTGCAATTGTGTAAAGTTCTCAAGGTTTGTCGAATTGCATGTGATGTATACGCTGCGGAGGGGTGGTGAAAGGCGCTTGGCAGATCACGGACAACCCCGGAATTCACATGCCGCTTGATCTTAGGAGGATCCTAGTCTTAGAAAGGAAATCTCTAGGCTTGCAGCTAAAGCGCTGGTAGCCGGTACGGAGCCAAACTATGGCCGGTGAGCTGCACTCCAGCATGGATTGGACGAGCATATGCCCAAATGGGTGAACCGGCTGAATAACACGAGAGTTTTATATACGGCTTCTCAATGTTCGAGTTGACCTTTATAATAGACGGTGTGACTAGACGAGATACCCCATTTTCCCATTTGCTCGCCTGAAACCGGTCTCGTATCTTTCCTTTGAGGGTCAGTAACCCCGCGTTTCTGATCGATAGCCGCTGTCTAAGCATTCGAAGGACGGAAACTTCACTTAGGTTCCTTATTTCAGCTGACCTTTCTATTGTCATACTCCTTCATTTTAAACCCTGTAGTTTGGTTAAAAAAAGTCCATTTTTGGAAAAAATGGTATATCGATAAGGGAAAAACAGTGCGGTTAGAAATGGTTAATTGATGTGTGTCATTCCCACTGCTTCCCTTACTATTCCCAGCACTACAATTAGGAAGCAATTCAGGCTGTTCTGCTGCTTTACCGTACCAACGCTCACATGAATGACTGCGATTGTTGTCTGCCCAAGCGTCAGGTTGGTCAGTAGCCTTCATGCCGACGCTTTCATTTGTAAAAACATCATTTATAAGAGGTTTGGCATGTAAGAGTAAAACAATAGAAACTTAAGCTGAGAGAATGCACCTAGGATCTTCCTTAAATCCGCCGGTATATGGATTCTGGCGTTGTCCGTGATCAGCCATGCATCGTTCATCTCCACTCCGCAGCGCATACACACCACATGCTCCTCGAAGATAATGGAGAAGTTTACACAACTGCTAGTTTCCTCGTTGATTATCTTTGCGTGAACGATGCCTTGGTTATTCATTGTCACAACCATCGTCACAATGGAACCTGGGACTGGGGGCAAATAGACGCTCTCGCTCGTCCCTCTTCTTGAGCAGGCCTGCGTCCAACGCAGATGGAGATGGAACCCATTCTGTTTAATCTTGCGGTGCGTTTCCCGGGGAGGCGAGAGCGTTCGCCTACAGGCTTGTGATCGTCTTGGCACTGTTGATGCTGCCTAACTCATAATAACAACTAGTAAGCGTGACCTTCAGCTTTCTGATGGCTCTGTCGAAGGTAGATAAGGAAAGATGGATCTCGTTTACTTCCAGCCGCTGCTAAAGTGTCATCCGAATGTCGTTCAGCGGCCTTGTCAACGCACTGTAGAAAACCGGGACTTAGCTTTACTCTATTGTACCCTGCATGGTTGAGTTGAATAATGAAAAATTCCGAACTGTATGTGTTGATGGTGTTTCATGACATGCAGTTGTTGACATCTACGACTTCAGCAGCTTCATGAGTTCTTTCTCTTTCTGCGTCCTTCTGCGTCAAGGACGTTCGCTTGAACCGTCAACGCCTCGGAGGTGCATCTTCTCGCCGTTCGCCGCTTAGCTTTTACACTTCGTGCAATTGTAGACTAATAAAGCTAGGTATCTTTTGGTGGTCATAACAGCCTACACTGTCCTCGTGGTCGTGCAACTGCACACACACACACACGCACACACATGCAAGATGGAGGCAGGGGAAACCTGCGTCCCCGCATTCATGATGAAGAGAAGCGCTTGCGTTAGCTTCCACTTTTTGCACAGTTCGAGTTACATTAGCCTGGCCGCAATGTGGCCTGAACATCAATTGGTTCACTTCTAATGCCTGACTTACAAATTGCTGTCTACTGCCTGAAATAATCAGTGTCCAGTTTGACTTGCCGAAGTTCCAGTTTAAACTAAAAATAGGGTATAGGATGCTTAAAGTAACTGCATAGAGTAAGCGGTGTAGTCACTGCTCCCGAAAATCGATTTCTTTTAATCAATGCTCCTCGCATGCTCTGCCAACAAATTATGATTGTTGCTCTCTCCCTGTTCTCATCTAATTGCGCCTTTACTCCCTTTAGACAGAAGTGATAGACGAGTTCGCCTTAGGATAGGCTATGATAGTTTACTGCACCTTTACTACGCCACCAACAAATTCTCTTCACCTCTTTATACGATACGTCTAACTAAACGAAGCTTGGAGAGGAGAGTATGAGCTTCGTGGTCTCATGTTCCTAACTTTTAGACCGAAACTGCGATCACAGCAGAATTCTTTTGCAAAATCACTCACCTTTAGTCTTCGTACTATTCCCTTTTTTGTCGACAGGCTCATCTTTCAAACACGACAGTAAAATTTTTGTAAAGTATGATCTGGACGCGATCTTTAAAGAGTTGGATAATTACACACGATATGATATATTGCGCCAGTTAGCAACAAACCTTTTAATGGAGCCGTTGATAGTTCAAATGATGTACCGTGTTTCGGTGGTAATGATTTCAAATAAGAGAACAATTTTAACCTATCTCTATTTTTTGAGATAGTATAAGAATCACTCAGTTAACAATTATTTAATATAGCAATAACTACTGATTTAAATTTTCCTGCACTTTTTTTCTCAGTTATGTGTTCATCTCGTGGTTGAACAATCCCGATGTATTCCGCTGCATTTGTGGCGAACTCACTATGGCAAAACAAAGAATATATAGCACTCTCTTTGTGAGTCAAGTACATTTGCATTTTCTTCGGAATAAAACTTAGAAATGTCCCGGGTTCTTCATATATCTTGCAAAACCTGTGTCAAGTGTCTCCGAAAGTGGACAACTGGTACAAAGACTGATTTGAATTTTGATGTACCCATGATGCGGAGAGAATCGATAAGCCACCAGGACAATCGTTATTTCTGTGCTGTCAATGTGAAAGATTTCAATCGCTATATGGAACGTAACTGGGAGTAGTTTGATCTGAAATCAGCTGGGATAAGCTGTGCCTCTCAGCGAAGAAGTTCCCACATAAAGATTTGCTTCATTGCATGACATTGCATTGTTTAATATTGAAGAATTTTATGACAGGGAGTCTTGTTGTAGTACAGGTGATAGCGGTGACAGTGACTATAAATGAAGTTCGTCAACACTTCAGCAATTTGCAGAAGAAGAAACAAACAATCCCACTCGAGACCTTGGTTTATCCTAACAAGCATGTGAACCATTAGCATCGAGGCTCAAGGAAGTTATAATAATAACTTATCGTACATAAAAACAAAGAATTCTGGTATACTTCACTGGAGATGAATACTGGCTCCTGCAATAATATTGCTGGACTTCTTCTAGTAATGAGACGACGAATATCTCAACAAAGACTGGAGTCTTGTTATAGACAAAGGCAGCAGAAGTTTGATGCGGGTCTTATTGCACAACGGAAACCAATATACACATGTTCCAATTTCTCAATCACCTAGAAGAATATGAAAGTATCAAAACGCTTTTGGTGAATTAATTCTAGTACCAGCACAACTGGATAATGTGCGTGGATCTAAAGATGGTAAACTTCTTGCTTGGACATCAAAGTAGATATACAAAGTAACCTTGATTCATGTGCTTAGAGGATAGCAGGGTTAGACAACATCATTGGAACAAAGTGACTTCACCTAACAGGGAAAACATGGGTGCAGGCGAGACGAATATCGTCAAGAAGCCTTTGATTGATAGGAAAATTTCAATCTCCCAAATTTCATATAAAATTGGGGTTGATAAAGCAATGGGTTGAAGCACTGGCTTAACAAGGTGCTTGTTCCAAGTACAGTTGTTGATCTTTTCCTGAACTTAGTGTGGAGAAAATTGAAGTTGGTATCATCGATGAACCACAAATCCGAAAATCATTAACGATCGAAATTTTGCAACATGTATGAACAGTGTTGAAGCACATTCAACGGCTGGTTTTGTTTCCGTCGTCCAAAACATCCTGAGTGGACCATGAAGCAAGCAGAGTTGATGGAGACGATGCTTGCAGCATTTTGCTCATTGGGTTGTACCAAGAGCATAAGGTTACATTTTCTCCTTAGCCATTTAGGCAGCTTCCCGGATAATCTTGATGAATTCAGTGAAGAACAAGGTGAGAGATTCCATCAGGATATTAAGGTAATGGAAAAGGAGTTTCAAAGCAGTTGGAATAAAGATACGTTAGCTGACCACAGCTGGAGAATCCTCGATGCCCTTCCATCTTAACCACCTTGCAGGAAGTGGTACAAACGCAATTTTTTAAATTTTAACTGTCATGCGAAACGTCATATGAGTAAATTATTTCTTCGATTCTTGTGTAAACTAGACCGTTACGTAATTACTATCTCTGCTTTCGAATAACAAGAAACAATTTCCATCGGATTCTTGGACTAATCAATCTCTTGTTTTCTACTATATTATGCCTTTAGGTGGGTGCACCAAATCACAAAAAGTAGATCCAATCTAGCAGTGCCGAGGTCAGATTCGGAATCAGCGACACGAAAGTGCCGGAGAATTGCGATAATATCACTGGCACATAAGCCACTGTTAACCAGTTATATAGGTGTTAGTCAGTTACCTAAGCTCGTTAGCAGTGGAGACCATTCTATCATTGATTTCATGTTCTGCGATAGATGGGAATGTGAGGAATAACGATGTCATCTTGCAATCTACTTCTTCTGCATTACTGATTTATACTTTTAAATAGAATGTCTTGTTTCACTTGTAATTGTGTCCTGCGAGTTTCGCTATCATCTATCAGTCAAGCAAGAAAAATGAATCTTACTTTAAAACGTCAGTCCTGACGATCAGCCCAAGTACCTTGAATACAATATTGAGCAACGAATTCGAATAAATCCTCGGATTCTCATTCCAAAGTCCACTCTTACGGGATCGGTGACCCTCTCATGGGCTGGATCATCAACTTGATCCTGCAACGACACTTAGTCTTCAGTGTCCGGAGTCCCTTATCTTACCCCATACCAGTCGAGTTTAGTGCATCGCAAGGCTCAGTACTAGGACCATTGTTGTTTTTCGTATTTAGCAAAGATCTCGAGCGGATAATTGCTTCAAATTTCCTGCTGTTTATTGACGGTAGCAAGCTATAGTGCGGGGTTCAGGCAGGCACCGATCGGAATTTAATTCAATGTGACTTAGATATGCTGCATGAGGGGTCAACCCAAAATCTGTTACTTTTCAACGTGGGGAACTGCGAGGTACTTTTCATACGACACCAGAGTACCTATTTCTACAAGCTAGAAACGCAAATACTGCTGCGATCATCCGTCGAACGTGACAGCGTGCTGGTTCAGGATAACTTGTTTTCTACCAAGTAATCTTTAAAAGCATCGAAAACTAGTAAGCAACATGTCGGCTTGTCACGACTGGCGTTCGGACAAATAGACATGTCTATTTTTAGACAGGTGCTGAATGCGTACGTTCACCCCGATATCAAATACACAATTCAAGACTAGCAGCCATGACTAAACTACGTCCTCACTGCACTAAACTAGCCTCAATGCCGAGCTTCTCAGTAATTCACTGCAATCCGCAATTTACCATACAAGCAAGGCTGAAACGTTTGGGAGTATGCAGTCGTCGATATCGCCGACTATGAGGCAACTTGGTTATGGCGTTCTTGAATTTACACAAACCAAACCACGTGTGCCACTCTTTACTGCAACTCAACAGTAACATCAAACTCAGAGACCACTCTGCAATTGGCGGAGAAGTATAGCCATCTGGAGTACCGTACAAATTACTTTTCTATTTACGTGTGTCAAACATGAAACGTTTTTCCCCACCGGTTGTGTCTGTAACCACGCTAGCCATATTTAAAAGTTGGTTAAATGACGCACTTCGCCAGTTACATTTTGTTACCTGACGCTACTCGCCATCCTACTCTCGGGAAATACTTGGATTTATTTTTGTTGCCTATCTAAGCTACGGAGTCACTCGGAGTGCAGGGTTACTGCATAAGTTCACTCTTTTGACAGTAGAACTACTAACTGTTTTTTTCATTTACGTTATTTGATGACGCACCAGACCACCCAACGGGGCTTGTAAATCAGTGCTTCTTAACCCGTATACACTCACTTCATTGTTCCCTAAGTACCAAGTATTAAGAAGTACAACGCAATGCTGAAGAATAATCCCAGGTATATAGGCACATAAGTGTTGTGTTTCACAACAAAGTGAGGCACAGTCCAGCTTAGTGTTCTGAGCAAATAGGTACAGTAAGATGGCATAAAACAGATGACTGAACGCGTTTCAGCACGGTTTACAAACGAATTTAGAGTCCAAGGTAGATAAGTCCATCAGAAAAGTTGAGAAACTGAGAACCAGGACAAATGTAGACAAGGTCAAATTTTCAAGTAAGTAATATAGCCTTCCGTGGAGCCCTCTCCTAGGGGCCAGCTTCCATGCACGGTATTCTCTCGAATGGTTTGGCTCGCAATTCCATGCCTCATTTGACTGAGTACTTGTGCCGCTTAATAGCATACATGCCAGCATATGCTGCATATATCTTTATGGCTTTTATTTGTATAATTAGTGAACTATCAAGCCATTTAGCTCACTTTATTATTTTGCACATTTAGCATGTGGCATCTTTGTTTTTTGACGCCAATGAGCCAGCGATACTACGCCTTGCAAAAGTATAATTATTAGCCTGGAAGTGTCAATCCACTACCTCAGGAGACTAGCCCAGTCGTGGCCAACAGGACAATAAGGAAGAATTTGGATATGTGGAAGTAAAAACGTAAAAACCGATAAACCAACTCACAACAAGACGCCATTCATCACACATAGAGTATTTTCACATCCCGCGAAACCTCCAGGAGCGAGTTTCGTCAGCAAAAAAACTAATCACTGCGTAACGTTTGTTGCCAAATCGTAACAGTTTGGACAGTTGCATACCAAAGTTAAATAACTTAAAGATTGTTACATTGTAATTGAGATATAGTATAAGAAGTACCGGTAAAAAAGTAAACGTAGAGAAAACGTCAAGTCTATAAAGGTAGATGACATCTACCATTCAGGTTACCTGGAGAATTGTGGCTCATGCAGCTAGTAATTGATCGGTCTTATTACTAGCAAAGTTCGCTGGTGGTTCATTAGACACGGCTTCTGTTATTTTCACCATTTTTAGTGCAAATCATATGCTAGATAGCTTTTCCTAGTGGTCCACTTCTTTAAGTGAGTTTATTCCGAATAGCTCAACTGCTTTGTCTATCGTAAGAAATTGACTTGTTTGAGTACGATACATGCGGGAACACATAGGATTTTAAGGACAATGGAAGCCTTTTCCAGATGGTTGCATATTTATCAAAGAAATACGTTGAGCTTATTTTAGTGTGTGACTAATCCTGGCGGGGCGAATTCCTAGTTTCTTAGTTCGGAACGGGAGGTGTGTAGTAAGTGAAGAGCATAACTCGGCACAGGAATATTTAGATATTTCACATTGCAACACAGTGACTGTTTAAGTTTAAGGCTTCTGACCCAAATCGGATCTAGTTTTAGCGTAGTGCAGTGTTCTGGGTATGCAACTCTGCTAATGGAACCAAGAATCAATCTTTTTAAATGTACATTAAACGCGCTCCGGCAACAATGATTTGCAATGATGTGTTGTAGTAAAATATCAAACGGTTCTCTAGCATAGCGCGTGTACATGTTTTGAGCAAGATAACCTCATCATCTGCGGAATCGAGCAGTCTGAGGAACTTCGAATGTGGTATCAGCTTTTGCAACGGTATTCTATATATGTTCTGCGAACTTCAGACTACTAGAATAAGGAAATCATAACTTTCAGGCTTCAATATCACAAGTAAGCGCTTTACCAAAGTTCAGTGAGCTAGATGGAATGTCACAGCGGTATGAATGAACGTTACTCTTTTTATCTGAGAAGCTCATCTTTGATATGGCGCACCATAACTCAAGGGCCACTAGATCAGTTTGTAGACTGTAAATGATAGGTTTCTGGTGTGTTGGATCGAAGATGCACACAACTTCAGCTACATCGGCAAACACATAAGAGCGAGCAAGGGTAAATGCAATATCATTGTTGATTTACAAGAGGAACGGTAACGGACCAAGAACACTGCCTTGGGTAAAGCGACATGACAAGTATTTTTCTATCGATAGCTTACGTTCTGCTTTTAAGATACGATGAAAATCAAATGATATCAAGGTCAACAAAAGTTTGTCATACGATACCTGGTCAAAAGCCTTTTGTAAATCGATAAATTTAATAAAAGACTTTATCCTCATCGACAGATTTTGTGGTGACTGACTAGAACCAGGTGGCATGATTGGCAGGAAAGATGCTTTATGAATCTAACCTTGGGCGTGCTCCTGTTTTATGGACAGTATAAATTCATACGTCTTATTTTCACAACCATATCCAAGACTTTAAGCAAAATAGTGGTATGGCTATTTCGAGGATAGTTTACAATATTCTTGCTCGATCCCCATTTGTAACCGCGAAACACTTTCAACGTGCTTCCTGTGACTTGGAACCGAACTGGCTATCATTTATAAGGGGAAAATTTTCTGCTGAAACCTAAGGATATCGTGACCACCACATTGTAAGAGAGCCGAAGAAATGCTACCTGGACCATCATGCAGCTATCAGAAAAAAGCTTATCGCACAAGCTCCTTTTCAGAGGTTCCTCATCAGGCTACTACATCCCTAACGAAAGAAATGAATGTAAATATCAGATAAGCGTACAGCTTCAAAATCCCACATGGTTTGTGTGACCAAGCTAGGTGATTGGTCCCAAAGCGATTAAGGGTGTTTGTGTGTACGTGCCTTGTCCGCACTACGTGTCATCGTTACTGGTGGCTAGGGTAGACTGAGTGAATAAACAAATTTTTTTATGCGCACATAATTCACGGTCATAAAGCTGAATGGCGATTGCGTCGACAGTTGCCAGTAGACGACATCTAACCACTCGTCTGCGCATATGGACGCGCGGTGGATGGACTGCAACGCTTCATGCGATTTGACTTAGTGGTTAGAATCGACATTGAGTGTAAATATTGCGCTTGCGACCCATCTAGTCACACCGCTATATAGCTAAGCTGGACAGTGTTCCCTAGCTCTCTCAGGCTGTTTCCTGGTCGTCCTCCCGATATATCTTGAACTCGGAATCCTGTCTTCAAGCTGCAGCTCCTAGGGTCGGCACTTGAGGGAACCTTAGCCGTAAAGTAGCTGTGCAGTAGGTTTGAGAATGGCCTCAGAAAGCCTTCTAGACGTTTATTCAGTTATCCTGTTCTCCTTTGACCGTAATGGGAAATAGACTGGTTTCGTTTCTGCTGAAACCAACTTTGCTTTTGCTTTTCGAGGCTCCATATTTCTCCGAATGAACTTTTCCGGAAAGCAATTTCTATCGAGTAGGTTCCATACGAAGTTTAACTCGCCTGGTTGTCTGTCAACGTTATTTATTATCCTCGCTCGGTTAAGCATCAAACGAGTTTTTGAATCTAGTTAAGTGGAACAAAATCGGAAAAGTAAATTTATTACCCTTCTACGTTGATTTGCTGTGTATATTTCCCTGGATAGACCTGTCAGAACTTCAGCTCATCTGAACATCTGAGAACTACATTGCGTTGTTGCATGCTGATTATTGGATGTATTTTATTTTAGTGTGTGCTGAGTTGAATTATGTCATTAGTTTTTCCGGGCAGTGATGACTACCTGAGATGCAGAATATATTGTCCACGTTCCGTCCCCAATAGACTCAATTGTTGATAACCCCTTCCCAATAGTAATTCTCCGATTTATAAATAGATTTGCTAGCAGCAGTACAAACGGAGAGTCCATTACGACTCTGTTGTTCTGTCGATGGATCTTTCCGTCCAACTGGAGTTGTGTGCTACTGGTACCTGTAAGAATAACTGTTCAACTGTCGTTCGAATGGCCAATACTAACAATATGCAATCAAAAATATCAAATGGACAATGTATTGTATAATCTAATGGAACCTTGGTGAAGCGTGACACTAGAAATAGAGAAAACCTTCCCCTTTCAATCAACTCCATGTCTTATGAAGTCTACTAATAGTGTACTGAAGCGTCATTAAACGAACGTCAGTTGCCTCTAGACTTGATGTGTTGGAGCGTAACCAGTGTGTTTAAGCTCTCATACTGGGTTATCTGGATGCAGAGGAACTCACGAAGCAGGTTGACAGAGAGCTATTATCATTGAGGCAGCGGATGGGTATGGCAAAGGCGAATCACAAACAGTATTACTTGTGGAGTAATAATTCAGTTTTAACGACTGACTGCGTCTGCACTGGGTTACGTTCACTTGAGCGCCCAAAGATAGTAACGCTTAGGATAGTCCTCTTTCCACTCATTTACCGGAAAATTATTCCCAGAATTATTCACCTGAATGATTATCCATCAACGTCAAGCACTTCTTAATTTTGCGACTGGAGGACAATATCCCTGGCACTTCTCATAAAAGTAGAAACAGTGAGACAGTAGGAAGCTGACGTGTTTGCTCGTTAGTGTAGGTTGCAATCACCTGGCGCACCAGCTAGAGAGATTGGCTACTTAATCAAATTGTGATGCTTCGACGAGTCTGCCTCACACAAGTCTATCAAAGGCGGGTTGCTTGCGGAACAGACTGTGATGAATCGATGGAACTACACTGTGTTTGACAACGTTTACTCAACTTCAACACTTTGTGCAAGTGAGTGTCTGACATCATTGAACACTGGTGTAGAAACTGAGTATTTGGAAAGCAGCCGAACTGAACACTGTATCAACCTTTCGCAATAATCACCCCAAGATAGTCACTGTTGTCTGTAGATCGTGTAGCAAGTAATGCTGCATCTTGCAAGAATCCTTTGACAGTAATTTGCCACCGAAATTTCTATGCAAAAGGAGAGTGGAAGCGACATCAACAGTTCTTCTTAATGTATTGACCACGCAGCTCGGGGAAGCTTACTCGATAAATACGCACTTTTGTCTTGTGTGTAAATAATGGAAGGCGAAACATTTAGACTTGTATGGGACTCCATTAGTTGAGTCAGAGGAACATGATCCGCACGCCATACCTCGCCATATTGTCGCACCATATTTACTACCTCCGCTAACTCAAATGCCCGAATTAGCAGCATTGTTCAACAGAGTGCTGAGGTGGCCATTGGATAAACATTCGGACTGAATGCACCTGCACTGATGACAGCTGTTAATTGGGGTAAAAGGAACGTTTTTTACACTATGTAATTTTACGCCAGATTATACAATTTAGGTATCAAATGAGGGACATTTGAATACTCCATAAGGAGGATAAGATGCATGATGACATTCACCCACTGTATTGTGTCGAGTCAGGCTTCCCGGCTTGCGGGATACCAAGGCGTGTATGACGCAGCGTAACCAACAACTCCTGTTCACATTACACAACTGTTAGAGGTCTATAAGTATTCATGGCACGTATTCACGTATTCACGGGGTCGGAGTCGACGTCATCTATCTGGACTTTTCCAAAGCTTTCGACCGCCTTGATCACTGTATGCTACTTCAACGGCTTCAGAGTTACGGAATCAGAGATCCTGTACTTGGTTGGATTGGCAGCTTCCTTCAACAACGGAAGCTTCAAGTACGTGTTAGGGGATCACTCTCTAACTCAAGTGAGGTAGAGTGTGGTGTCCCACAAGGCTCCGAGGGACCGAGCATATTCCTGGTGTTTATCAACGACATGGCTAGAGTTATCTCCTCAAATCTCCTGCTTTTCCCCGATGACCTCAAGATATAGCGGGCAATTAGTAACAAGCCAGATCAAGATCTGCTCCAACATGACCTAGGTTGCATTTACAAATGGTCAAAGAGGAACAAGCTTCAATTGAACATAGCTAAGTGCAAAGTGATACATCTACGTCACCAGCCGGTGAGCGCTTACAAGATTGGAGACCACACCTTGGCGAAGGTTTCTCAGGAGCGTGACTTGAGTGTATTGGTACAGGAAGATCTCGGTTGTTCAAAACAAGCAGAGAAGGCGAGGAGAACCGGAAATCAACACTTCGGCGTTCTTCGCAGAGCCTTCGGTCGGTTCGAACCCTCAATATTTCCCCAAATGCTTAACGGCTGCGTGCGACCTCACGTGGAATATGCTACTCAGGCGTGGCAGCCGTGGCAGAAATAGGATCTCGTTGCTCTCGAGACTCCTCAACGAAGGGCAACCAAGAACGTCAGGGGTCTCTTTCATCTGCCCTATCAGCTTAGACTGAAATCACTGAAAATTTACAGCAATCGATATCGGCTTTTGCGGGGGGATCTCATTTGGTTTACCAAATTCTGAAGAATCCAAACCACATCTGCCCTGCGCTGCTGGAACTGAACCACAACACCAAACTAAGAGGTCACCCTCTGAAACTGACAATTCAGTATAGCCGGCTTGAATGCCGTAGGAATTTCTTTTCTCTCCGCGTGTGCCAGCCTTGGAACGCCCTCCCTAATTATGTCGTCTCTGCTCCTAATCTGGCGATATTTAAAATCGTGTTGACGATGCATTGTCTCACTTACATTTCATTTTATGACTTGTTAGCCAGGGGCTACGAAACGCAACCAAACGGTGTCTTTCCAAACGCCTAACCAATGGCTTTATGGATTTATACGTTTAATACGCGAACATCTCCGCTATTCCACATAAGTCTATGGTGAGTCCACCACAGCGCTTTTCACTTTATTTTGCAGTGGATTTTCGCAATAATTTCCATCCCACGGGACTTGTTAGGCGATGTTTTTTACCCGTAGTAAACCATTGTTCCATTGTTTCATTAATTGTTTAGTTTTCGCATTCTCCTTGTTTCTATACTCTGCTTGTACCATTGAAGTTCCTACGCTACAGCCTCTGTCGGCCCTTTCACTAGTTTTCTGCACTAATGAGTAGAGTTTTGATGTAGTTATTTACGGGTTCGTCTCAGTAGCCTTTAGATCAGACAGTGCTACACGCGCATAACAAAGCACCAGACGCCAGTTTCCACTTACCCGAACTCGTCAGTCGTACGCATCAATCGGCTCCATCAAGAAGCGATCCTTTAACCTGTTGCGTCAACAGCTTACTCCACTAACTAGCACTTTATGGCACTGCACCATGAGGCTTGACTGTTGGCCGCCATTACTTACAAATTATCTGCGGTATAGCCTGACTCATCCCCCGATGCAAATTACGGACTTTGCGCTACGAAACCGTCCGATATTGGTTTGACTGCATTTACACTTTTGTCACAACATTGCCAAAATACGATACCCCCATGCAGAAAGTCAAAGGTCACAGATCCGCATATGCTAGATCTATTTTCACTCTCCTTCAAGTCCGTTGGCAAGAATGCGCTTAGAATGACTGCGAAAATCTCCATGGGTGAGGATAGCTAGGAAAAGGGGATACTAGCCACCGAGGTTTCGTAAAAGAAAAGCGGACTTTCGCATTTTAATCTATTTTGCCTGGTAGCAATTAGCCTACAGGGTAACTCGGTTAAGCATCGGACTAACGCATAACAATTTTCTCTGCACTATGTTAGGACATACTACCTTACTACGATGCACAAGCAAACCTCTTCAAACGGTGCGAATGGGAACCTTATAATTAAGTTGATCACTAAGTATCCACTTAATGTATTTAAGAAACTGCGTAGATGACTAAATTAGAGAATATATCGTTTTTACCATGATGAACTTTGTAACGTTGGTCCCACTGCTTCATACTTGCAACTCCCCTAAGTACTACTTGCATCACTTAGAAGAGCAGGTGATTAATAGTCTCTAGCCCGATTGGAAGCCTTAATTTTGGCACAACGGCCACAAAACGTAGGTAAATGTAATTAGACCAAGTTGCCTACGCTGTGTTTTACTTCGCTCGCTTATAACCCATGGAATTGGGATGACACACAACTCTTGTGAAGAGGCGTATAGCCTCTCTGACCACCAAAATCTACGAGCGTGTCTTTAGCTTGGATGTTTTCTCAAAACGTTTGACTTTAGTGCAGTTTATGGCCATTCTTTTGGTTCCTACATTTTATCAGTAGAAAATATTCGTCTCATATCCACGGCTGCATGGAATCGAACTGACGGTAACAGTTACTGGTCTGCCACTCTTCAAGAGGATGAATATCTTGATGTTAAGGCTGGTGGTGACAATCCTACACAAACTGTTGTTTATAGGAAATGGGATTCTGCCGTCCTTAATGAGCGGCTCAATTAATTGGGTCAACAGTTTAGAGACCAACGTGTTACACCTCCTGCCGGAAGGTGGGTTAAAGGTTGCAAAAAAGCAAATCAAAAATGGTTAACGGTGAATCTGCCGATCAAAACTTTGTCCCTCTGAAAGGTTCACATAACCCCTGATAACCTATTCTAGGTTGTCACCTTTGGCTTTCCCGGCGAAACAGGTCAATGGATCAATGTATTTAGCACGGGTAAAAAGGCAACGCTTGACGATCCGCGAAGGTGAAAACAATATGTGAATGCATCAAGAAAATCAAAGTAAAGCATATCGAAGGACTCACCGAACTTTCACTTGTCCACATAGCTTGGTTATCTCACGATATCTTAGTAACTTCGGCTGTCTTGTAGTGCATGTGGTGTGATTTTTCATCAAGTTGTTTCGGATTCAGTCAATGTAGAAGCAATGACGGAAATCGGGAAGACGTTTCACCACTGGGAAACACGAAGGAAGAAATAATGCCGGCGGCTTTCCAGCCGGCTGTACTGTGTGGCTAACTTCAACTTATGGCTTCAGAGTGGGGTGTTGTGACTTAATTTTAATAAGTGTTGACATTCGTGGTTTGGATCCTTTAGGATCTAAAACACCAAAATAAGAGTACCACTTTCCTATTTGTGCGCTGCCTCTCTGACTGAGTTCAGCCGTGATGAATCTTCTCAAGAAACACAATACACCTACCTCCTACTCACTAATGCATTCGAGGAATGCCATGTTCACGAACATTTCGATCATCGTTAGTAAGGCGGACCTCGCAAATTATGAAAGTATACCTTTGTTAAATTTAACTACTGAACATGACGAGAAGCATAACGGGTAGAGTAAATTCGATGCAATAGCTGCCCGCTGGAATGACGAAAAACAGTTGAGATGACAAGTTATTTTACCTAGATAACTAGTTCCATTGGTTTGCAGGGCGCTTGAGACAGATTTTGAACTTGGCTGATACTCTGGAAAAATTTAATGCGTCGACGCCAACAATAAGTAAGGTTAAACGGCCCCGGGGAAAAAAGGGCAGAGTATCTAATGGGATAGAATCCCGCAAGGTATCATCTGTGCTTCTTTGAGCTCCACTAAGGACAGATCTTCAAACCCTACATCCCCGTGTCCAAATTAAACTACCGTTTCCCATGGCACATTAGATATGGTTAGATAAGAAATCACACAAAAATTATGAATGATACCAATCGGTTGCTAAAGCTTCAGCACCCGGTGAGTATAAGCATGGTAATGGCAGCTGCTGGTATTCGCCTACGCATTCGGAACCGATAGACAAAGAGGTCGCTCGATCGATTGTCCACAGCCAATCAAGCAGCAATGCCTACACGGGTGGCGTGAATCGCTTTGTAAACCCACACGACTAACTGGTTCGATCGATGCCAAATTTCGGCCACAGGTTGTCAATCAACGAAGAGCACATCGGAATTGCTCAGTGGGGTGTAGGTTCCCCTATAAATAATACGTTGCCTTCTGATCGACGCCCAATCTTCGTTTTTGCTTGTCAGCAACTGCTACACAAGATGTTGACACAGGGAATGAAGCAACAGATGAGCAAGCAAAAGATTTGTTTTGGCTAGCATCCGTCTATCGCGATGTCAACTCCATTGCAAATGACGGAGGGTTCGCTTCCTGAAAACTGGCGCCTGTGGAAAACCAAATGGTTGTATTTTGCCACACTGACTCAGTTGTATAGGCATCTGGTTGCTTACCAGTTGGCGATGTTCCGACATGCTGTTGGCGATGAAGCAAGGCGTGTGTTGGAGACAATCGTATTGACAGGCGAACATAATGAGCCCAATTTTAGCGAGGTGCTCCAAAGTGTTGGTAGAATCTACGAAAGTAAAGCTACTGAAACTTATCAACGCTACTTGTTGTTTGATCGAAAGCGATTTCCAGGTGAACTAGTCGAAAACCACGTAACAGAGTTGCAAATACCAGTAAGAACATACAATTTTTGCTAGTGCCTATGCGCTTCGCTGGTGAGAGCTCGAATTGTACGGGGTTTTAAGGATGAGAACATTACGCGAAAGTTATTACAACACGGGAAACTTACGCTGGACCAATACATCGACATTTACAACAGGGAAACAGTAACAGCGTTCCAATTTCGTCATATAAAGCCTCACACACTCGCTGAACTCTGTGCTGTTTCTCAGCCCAAGTATGCTATGTCGCAGACTGCTCCGACACGTGGACTGACTTACCAGTACTGTGGTCGTATTCATGACCCTCAAAATGAAGGTTGTCACTCCTGGGCAAAGACCTGCACAAAATGCTTGAAGATGGATCACTTCGAGACGTTGCGGATCAAAGAAGGTGCATTCCGCTGGCTGCGACAATGCGCCGGCCACCTACGAAATTGTCATCAGTAACGCAGAGCGCCAAGGAGAGAGAAGAAGCGTATTTTCTACGCTGAGCGTTGAAAATGTCACGTCCTTTCCAGTTGGATACAGAGGCCACGGGCAATATTTGGCCGGGGTGCAATGCGACTAATCACAACACAGTCTTAAAGTGTGAAACAGTACAAAATTCCATCCGAAGGGCAATGTCATGCTGAATATGTCAATTAGGAGGACGGGAAAAGCCACCAGCTCACGTTTGTCCCCGTACAGAGAGCTTTTGTGCCTATGCAGGGTGTCGCTTCTAGTCAGAAACTAGATTTCGTTTCTTTTAAACTAGTGGGCTTCATGCATTTATGTCAATAAGCTATGGATGTCGTTTATCGTTATCTTAAAGTCGTTGGCAAAGCATTGGGGAGGTTCGACTGCTACCTACATCTATCGCCAAATGAGTCTTCTGTATCTGTAGCCTTACCTGCTAGTAAGGTGGCAGTAGCGAACCACGTAGGATTTCCCAATAGTCGGAGCGCCTAGCTGCACTCGGCATTATGACCAAGTTTAACGAAGACGCAGATTGCGTCAGCCAGGTGGTAATTGTTAAAAGAACTTGATTTTCGGGTGCGTATACATCCGAAACCGCTTACTGCCGCCTTTGGAAGAATGCACTACATTCTAGCAAAATTAGACCATATATTGACAGGTTTATCTAAGGCAATGTTCCTCATAAACAATTCCGCATTTTGGCATGTCGCGTTGGATGAGGAGTCGGCTTATATGACGGCGTTCGGTTCACCATTTAGGAGATTCTGATGGCTTACGCTTACCATTCTGTTTAGTGAAATAGTCCCAAAACTTCTATTACAGGCCCTAGAAAATTTACCAGGGACTGTTTGTGTAGCTGACGATGTGCTGATGTTCAAGTTTACCGTAGAAGAGCAAGACTGCAATTTTAATCGGTTTTTCTAGCGAACACTGACAAAAGCATTAAACTGAACCTTGACAAATTAGAACATCGCAAACCAGAGGTTGCATTTTACGGACATCTTTTGAGCTCCGATTCATTGAAACCTAATCCATAAAAGGTCAGGGCAATAAAAGAAAAGCTAACACGTACTGACATGAAAGGAGTCATGCGGTTGCACGGAATAGTCAACTGCCTGAGCCGCTTTTTATCACCAGTGACAGAAGTAATGAGACATATACGCGAACCTACGCACAAAGGAGAAGACTGGCACTGGAACAACGAACAAGAGAAAGTTTTCAATCGATTAAAATCTTTGATCGCGGCTGCTTTAATACTCGCTTGCTTTGATCCAATTCTGCCTGTCGTGATACAATGCGACAGCAGTCGGCATGAAATTGGGACGGTGTTGTTGCAAAACGGAAAACTACTGAATTTTCGCATTTGATTCTTGACACTGGCCGAACGCCGTTATGCACAACTAGAGAAGGAGATGCTCGCAAGCACATATGCAGTCCTACGCTTCAGTGACTAAACTTTTGGGCGAAAGACCGATGAATATAAGGATCACCTGCCACCGGTGTCAGTCGTCGAAATGTCACTCTATGTGCTGTGTTGCTTCCAGAGGATGCTCATCCGACTTCTGAAATACGATTTATGAATCAGGTGTCAGCCTGAAACACAAGTTTACATCGCGCTGTCATGAGCCCAACTTTCGGATACATGTGCAATGAAAGAGGGCCTAAACACCTCTCCCACGACAGAGGAACTCGCCGTCATCGGAGAGACTTTACAAAAACCGAGACGTTGCACGGACGAATATGCAGTTTGCAAAAGTTTGGAACAAACAATAGCTGATGGATGACCAGAGGACAAAAAGAGTTTCTCGGTGGAATCGACATCGTTTTTCCATTTTCGTGACGAACTCGTTGTACAAGACGGTTTGACCTTCTAAACGAATCGAGTGTTAATCCCAGTGGCAATGCAATGCACTATGCTGGAGACGACTCATGGTGCGAATCTAGGAGAGAATAATTACCTCATATGAGCCAGGAAGCTGATGTTTTGGCCCGGGATGACGAGTAAGATTCGGAACTACGTGTCCAAATGGCCTTAGACAAACGAAACGTGAAATACTTACGAGTAGCAGTGTGAATTGATTAAAACTGTTCTCGAGGAAGACGTGGTGCTATCACTTCTCTTCAAAGGAGATATTCTATTTGATTGGATGAGGAGAAGCGTTTTTACTGCAGTACCTCAAATGTTCCCAACTGCCTATCCACACATCATTGCCGAAACCGCACCGTTGGTTGCCCCGATGTCTAAAAGACAGACGCCCTGTCCAGTCCGAATCATACATTCCGTATCAATTTATTTGTACCTGTGGTGTGAGGTACTTCGGACATACAACTATGAGTCCGTCTAAACGGATTTCTCAGCCCTGTCCCACGGTATTGCAGAAAGTTACTGTCGGTTGCATCAAGAGTTCTATGCTAGAACATCTGGTCGAAAGTGGACATCAAATTAAAGCTACAGTCGCTCTCAAGGTATTTTGCGCCAAAACGCTACTCCTAGGAAACGAACGTTACGGACGTTCCATAAACTGACGTTTCCATAACTTGAACAAGACAAACAGAGGGCGCTTGTTCAAGCTTTTCTTCTGTCCTGAGGTTAATAGACTTTCAGACAGCTTTCACTCCACACGCTGACAGCCACCGGGTGCTGGGTGAGTCACCAAAACAGTTGAAATGCAAGTGCTATGTCGCGTGAGCATATGTGGGTCTCTATGTCAGCCGACTGGCCACGTTGCTTACGCTAATTGCGCTTACCTTCGGTAATTTTGTTGTTTATAGCATTTTTAAGTAACTGTGGACATTTCTTACTTATCGCGGATTCGTTGCTAACCAACTTACATCATATCGTAATTTAGGGAAGAGTTATGCCACCGTATCTGTATGCATTATTGGATTTATTTCATTTCAGCTGGTCGTTTAAAGTGAATGGCTGTTGCTTGATATCCCCGGTGTGGCTGCGCTTGATGTGCATGTTGACAAGGTGCCTACCTGTCTATTACCCACTACCTCGTCCATACTGACTCTAGGAGACAGTTGGTCGTTGCTGGAGGGGACGGGGTGCACGGTCCCCTTGGTCATGCTAGGTTCGAAGAGTGGTTCCATTCACACGGTTTGTGTGTGGAACGGACTATGGTCCAGCCACCGCCTTGTCTGTGATTGATTCCGAAATACAGCGTGCTTGTGTTTGCTTGTGACGGAGTGTGGACAGGCTCCGTCGATGAAACATAGCTCCCACGCACCTGCCTCCCGGTCTTATCATTCGTGTTCACACTGAATATGGCGTGTGTGGATGGAGCTGTGGATGGTGCAGGAAGAATCTTATAATTCCTTCTAGCAATATACGACCGTTTTTCCAAGGCGCGGGACTTATTACTTAAGTGATGCCTGTGTAATCTTTATAAATACTGTTTTTAAACATGAAATGCTCAAATTTACTGATGGTGTTTTATCACTTTTGTGGTAGATTGTACAGATGCTGAAAGGGAATCCAGCTGGGTGCGTAATGCTTATCGACTTGACTTGACTTGACCCAAGTCTGTACAGCTCGACAAGGGGGTTATTTGGATGCTACATGTGGCTGGCCGTCATGCATGCCTTCTCGGCCTGGTTCCAGCAGCCTAGGTCGTGCTGCACGAATAACCGAGATTGTTTTTCTGCGTATCATGTTGCAGCAGTTGCTCTTCCAGTCGATATTCTTGGGTACACTGATGGGATATGCTCAGAACTTTGCGAGCTGCCAAGTGAAGTGGATTCAGTTTTCGGAGGACAATGTGTCACCCTTGTCGAGATCTCTTTGTAGTGCCGCGTGTTCGCCCGTTGTCTAAATGTTAGGCCAGATTTTGACGTCGTCTATAGATAGTATGAAGTTTGACTGGAGCATCTTAGCGAGATCGTCGCAGATTACTTGGAACAGACGGGATCCCAACACCGATCCTTGACGCACACCAACCTGACTTCAGTCGGGTCAGAGATAGATCTGTGGGCTTTTCCATTCTGCTGACGTTTAATGAATGAGGAAGTGGCTTATCCAAGCAAGCACAGAGTGGACGATTGCATAGCTTCGTGGTTTGTAAAGTATTCGGTGTTCCAGGGGATCGAATGATTAAGGGAGGTCCAGATGTTTGTCTGGCATCGGATGACAATATCCAGCTTAGTCGGACTAGTAATAGGTTTGTGGTACAGGAGTGAGTTCAGCGGAATTCATGTTGCTGCACATAAGGTATCCTTTGCGCGGTTCTAAGCTTATTTCTTTCATACCTTTCGGTAACACGGGGAGGAGGGTGATTGAACCGTACTTGGAAGGCTGCGCACGATTCCCACTCTTGAAAATAGAAGTGAGTAATCCCTGTTTTCACATTGCCGGAACTTGTATTACCTCAAAGCTTCGTTGGAAGAACTGGAGGAGTAGGAATTTCTGGTAAATACTAAGAATGACTTAAGCCTTGGCATACAAACAGGTGAGGGCCACAGAGGTTGACATTGTTTTGTAGAGGCTGTTTCGTGGTGGGGGCTATGCTTACTCTTGTGGGGTCTGATGTCGGTCGTTTTATTTGTTGTACTGTCATCACTGGCCTTGGTGCAATTCCGGGTTGGCTTGTGCCGTTCTGGACGTCAGTAGCTGGTTACAAACCTAGACATGCCTCGGCTGACGGAGTGTTTTGACAGCATCCAGGTTCTGAGCGCAATGCTGATGGGAGCGCACAAAAGGGTTGCGTGCTCTGTGTCACCCCGTTGATTTGTGGCCTAGTGTCCATCGAATTCACATGTGGTTCAGATGGCAGCTATTTTGCACAATTTCAGCCAGGTTTCCACCATCAATTCCGCCATAGATTTAGCTTACATTTTTACTTTTATCACCCATAGACCGTTCCCTCTGCAGTTGGGCGAAGATGACGAACTTGAGACTGAATTAGCGATCACATCTTCGAGTGCGAGTTCTTCTCGAATGAAGCACCATTCATCCCTGTCATACGCGTTGGCCTCTAGCGCTCTTGGAATCTGAGATTCGAGGCCATCATGGACAAAGAATATTTTACGACTTCATGTCTGCGGTAATCCTCCGGGTATACTTTGCGTTGCTGACGTCTGGTTCATGAAACACCCGGAAAATTCGAACAGTGCATGGAGGGTATGGGGGCGAGTGATTGAGAAGAAGGCTGTCTCTGTATCGTTATCTGAATGAAGCGTTACCTGTAGTAAGCGCGATTTACCAAGGCGTACAGAGTTGGGGTGACGGACTAGGTACATCACGCTAGCCGGGTTACATTGAACCCCTATTAGTTGACACATGGGATCCCACAGTTTTCTGTCGTCTAGTAGCTTATATCTAATGAAGTTTGTCCTGGATTCAAGCACATTAGCACAGATAACAGTTAAAGTATTAGGATATTGTCACGTGTTTTGAAGGGACTTGTGGCTGCTTGCTTCGGTCAAACCCCTGACGGAGTCTGGAGTCCCGTGGTGGTATTGGCAGTATTAACTAGACTTAGTTTGACGACGGGTGGGTTAAGATGAGCGGTGTTTCGGTCAAGTGAGTAGCAACAACTAACACATAAGTCCTCAGTCATGTAAAGTGCCCATATATCATCTCCCAGAGAGAAGAAGCAAAACGGGTAAACCATACAGAAAAAATAGTTTTCAATTATTTCTTCTTGAGGCGTGGGGAAAAAGTTAGGTTTCACTCGTTGGTAAAAAGAAATAATTGCTTGTTCATTTAAAGTGATCAGAATGCCAAATGGCTCGGCATGTGATTGAAGGCCCATTATTTTGCTGCCTGTGTCCGCATCCTATACATCCGGTGGTTGGCCATGGCTGCTTCAACGACTGCACCATTTTCTTTTACATGCATAGATCGGGTTATGTTAACAGTGTGCATACAGCCTCCGTAGCAGCAGGAAGCCTAGCTCTCAGTCAATAGCTGTAGGTTTTTGGTATTTTGTAGAGGATCTTGAAATCTGTTTGTTTGTTTACACGATAACCGGTGTTGCTAGGGTGATCATCTACCGAGCTGCAAGATATCCTATTTGTATGGTTTCGGAGCCAACTCGGAAGATGTTTATTGATTTTCTGAATTAAGTGCCTGGTCATACGTCCAACGTAACTATACTCACAAGAACAGGTGAACCGGCCACTTACCATCGATTGGAGATTATCAGGCACTCGGTTTTTGAATTTCAGAACAATTAGCAATTGCAGTAAGTCTTTTTGCAGCTTTGTGCCAATTTAAGCGGGCAGACACCCACAATATTGTTTCCTTTAAATGGTAGAGTCTGAAAGAGCTCCTTCTTTTCGACCGTCTGCGTTCCTACTTTGAACTCCTCTGCTTCATTTGGGTGTCGATGAAGCGCTCCAGATATCTGTTATCGAGGAATGCTTCTGTGATTCCTTTGAGTACTTGTTTGATGGCGTGGTCTCTGCAGACTTTTTATGCGCAGTCAGTCAAGGTGCATACCAACGTCCAGTTGCGGGTTAAAGGGAGGAAGCTGTGAAAATTCGTGTACTGGTCTATCCACTAAGGCTTCCAATATAATTTATCTGGATTAACTCGTCGATTAGGCTGTTCAAGCACTTCTGAAAGAAATTCACCTAATTACTATTTTCCATTTCAGCTGTAAAAGCAGCATCGGGATAGGCATTATTGAAACTCTCGACTGTGCCCACAAATTGGTTCCCCAGTCGCTCATAAAGAATATATCATCGACATATCCTCGGTAATACTTTGAACTAGATGCTCGCTCTTAACGGACCATTCCCCAGCATTCTCATGCAGAAATCTACTAACAGAGAAGCGAGAGGTGATCCCATTGCCCCACCATCGACTTGTCTGTACAGCTTGTTAACGAATTGGAATCGTATATCAACGGTGCATCTAAGCAGCAGTTGATTTAATTGTTTCCTTGGTATACCAAATTTTACCCCTCACGGGCTTATGTACGCAAACAGGAAATTTACGGTCTCTCTCAATATTGGTAAAAACAGCAACAACATTCAGGGAAAATATTCGATAGTCACGAATGTTCAAACTTTAATTTCTTCGAAAAATTTTAACATGTTATTCAGACGTTGAGGCGCGATTATTTTTCGGTTGGGGTCTAATATTTTGGTCAACCATCTTGCAATGTTGTGATATGGTGAATTTTTCGTATGTAACATGGGTCTCAGTAGTGTGCCTGAGTTGTGTATTTTCGGAAGACCACAAAAGCAGGAATGGTGTAGCTTCTGGGTCTCAATTATCAGTCCTCTAACAGTATTCGATGTGGCGCATTGCTCTGCTGAAGAAGGTGTGGCGAACGCAGCTTTAGGAGCAGCCCCTAATGACTGGATGGCTAACCCTGGATCGCTGTCTATTTGTTCGGCCTCGCTACACTGTCCTGCATTGGAGTTTGATATTGAGCATCGAATTCGTGGCGCCGATGCGTCTGATTCCTGTGGGACAGCTATCATTGCTGCTGTTTGCTCAACGGTCTTTGTCAGTCTGCCGCATGTCTGTTCCAACACAGCTGTAAATCTGACGAGTGAAATAGTCGTACACCAGTAGCAAAGCAAAAAGAATCAGCTGTATTATTGAATTTTTTATCCCACTGAGGCTAGGCCTGGCACATATAGGACGGAATATTTTACGACATTTTGTGCATTCTATTCCAAATCGCACAAGTCTGACACAGCTTTCTGCATCACATTTTACTTTCAATGCTGAAGCTTTAGAGCTAGCATTCCGTGGGCAATCAGTGCTTGCCATTGTAGTGGTGGATTTTGTGGATGCCTAGCGTCACATTATCTATACGAGTAGACTGATTCCAAACACTGTCGGTCAAGTTGGTAGTAAGGCTGACGTACCATAGGTTACTATTCTGAGGGATAAACTTATCGACTCAGGTCCGTGCGTCGATCTCAATGTCACACTTTGAAGATGGAGT
This sequence comes from Dicrocoelium dendriticum, assembly GCA_944474145.2. Classification (NCBI taxonomy): domain Eukaryota; kingdom Metazoa; phylum Platyhelminthes; class Trematoda; order Plagiorchiida; family Dicrocoeliidae; genus Dicrocoelium; species Dicrocoelium dendriticum. Next base: position 28,405,803 of record OX104071.1, on the reverse strand, counting down.
AGTGTAGCTAGACCTTCGCTGTCGTGTCGACAGATTACAACCCTGCCTATGTTACAGTCCCACGGTATCGTGGCTAAGAGAACTAGCTGATTTAGTCTCTTGATCTCAAAGCGTATTTGTCCAAATGCTGAGTGGAGTTTGCTGCTGCGGAAAGGAGGCTTACTCTGTAGCTGATCCAGGAAGTGCTGGACTAGAACTAGTCAGAGCTCTCTCGAGTGAGAACGAAGTTAGAGTTCAACTATTGAAATTGTGCAACCTTTGCACGTAGGTATAGGTAAACACTAGGCTGCAGTATACTTGGGAAAATGATATCTTGAGATAGAGCCTGTAAAAAAACAAGACAAATAGGTA
>OX104071.1:28302383-28405108 GCA_944474145.2 Dicrocoelium dendriticum | reverse complement strand
ATTTGGGGTATGTGGTTGGCGCTGTGGGTGGTGCAGCGCAAACCATCCATGGTCCCTCTGTAGGCGCAGGCGTCCTGTGGCTTGCCACAGTGACAGGCAAATCCGAAACCGGATGCCGCCAACCATATATATATATATATATATATATATATATATATATATATATATTTATATATATATATAAGCGGGAGAGCCTATCGTGCGCTGAGGCTAGTGGTGGCTAGATCCTGACAGATGGTCAAACACTGCTGATTCTGTTGTACCATTGACTCATGTCCTGGGCGCCTCCACGTGGCGACCGCTGGGTAGGATTTGGGTTTCGTCCTTCTCCCTGCTAAGATCCAGGACACCAATCCGCATGAGTCAGTGAAATGACCACGTGCTAGACCAGCTGCGTTTCGGGTGCTCATTTAATCGAAGGCTTTGGTTATGTACCCGAGTCGTCCTCCTGTCATTTGTGGACACACTGCCAGTATCCTAGTCCATCCTCTTCGGACGTTATGAAGTATTCGATGGCTTTCTTCCCGTAAAACCTAGCCATGGGAGACAACAGGTCTACGGGTTATAAGCTCCCAGCTCGATTGGCGTAGAGCACGAGCACCACTCCTTTTCTCTGACGGTGGGAGGGCACCTGCGGGTGTTCAATGGCTTGCTACTGCCCGCCTCAAGCCAAGAAGCCCCTGGTCAACTTGGAGCAAACCCGCCAAAGCCCACCTGCGTCTGGCCGTGTTCCCAGGTGCATCTTACTACGGTAGCAAAACATATATGAATCGTTGCAGTACCTCCAAGGCTGCGTGTGACGACCGTCAAGCAGATCCTCATCCGTCGTTGCAATCACTTTCCCGAACTGGATCTGCTCCCCACTGCCATGTGCCTCAGGCTATTGAGCCAAAGGCTCCTGGTGAAGTCTCTCAAGCTAACCTCCGAAGCACAACTACCATCTCGCGTGCGATTGCCCACCAATGCAATCGTATGCCTGCGTGCAAATCACTAAGCATCGGGTGCTGGAGTGTGCGCAAACTACTGGACTGGAACTCGAGCCAGTGCCAGGAGCGACGCACTGAACTCGTCGCGATGGAACTGGCGCGCTACCACATCGTTATTGCGGCGCTCAGTGAAACTCGGCTCGCTGAGCAAGGTAACTTGCATGAAGCAAGTGCTAGCTACACATTCTACTGGGTGGACAACGTCGCCTCAACACCACGTAAACATGGGGTCGGATTTGCAATATCCGATCGCCTAAATAGTTAAGTGGTGGTGAACCAACAGGCATTAGCGCGCGACTGATGACTGTTCGCCTACGACTCGGAAGAGGCAAGATTGTCACCTTTACAAGCACGTACGGTCCGACCATGTGTTATCCTGATGACACGCGTGATTAATTCTACACCCAACTATCCTCCGTGATGCGGTCTGCGCGGAGGAGCGACCGACTATTTCTGCTGGGTAATTTCAAAGCGCGCGTTGGGCGTTATCCATCGGTGGATCAGCTACAGAGTATGCCTCCTTTCCGCAGCAGCAAACTTAGCATTTGGGCAAATACGCTCTGCGATCAATAGACTAAGCCATCTAGATCTGTTACCCATATTACCGTGGGACTGTAACATAGGCACGGTGGCAATCTGTCGACACGACAGCGAAGGTCCAGCTACACTACTCCACTTTCAAAGGGTGACATTGAGCTCGACGCACGGACCTTAATCGATATGTTTATCCCTCAGAATAGTAACCTATGGTACGTCAGCCTTACTACCAACTTGACCGACAGTGCTTGGAATCAACCTACTCGTATAGATATTGTGACGCTGGACATCCACAAAATCCACAACTACAATGGTAAGCACTGATTGCTCACAGAATGCTAGCTGTAAAGCTTCAGCATTGAACGTAAAGTGTGATGCAGAAAGCTGTGTTAAACTTGTGCGATTTGGAATGGTATGCACAAAATGTCGTAAAATATTCCGTCCTATATGTGCCAGGCCTAGCCTCAGTGGGATAAAAAATTCAATAATACAGCTGATTCTTTTTGCTTTGCTACTGGTGTACGACTATTCCAATCGTCAGATTTACAGCTGTGTTGGAACAGACATGCGACAGACTGACAAAGACCGTTGAGCAAGCAGCAGCTTTGATAGCTGTCTCACAGGAATCCGGCGCATCGGCGCCACGAATTCGATGCTCAACATCAAACTCCAATGCAGAACAGTGTAGCGAGGCCGAACAAATGGACAGCGATCCAGGGTTAGCCATCCAGTCATTATGGGCTGCTCCTAAAGCTGCGTTCGCCACACCTTCTTCAGCGGAGCAATGCGCCACATCGAATACTATTAGAGGACTGATAATTGCTTTTTTGTGGTCTTCCAAAAATATACAAATCAGACACACTACTGAGACCCATGTTACACACGAGAAATTCACCATATCACAACATTGCAAGATGGTTGACCAAAATACTAGACCCCATCAGAAAAATGATCGCGCCTCAACGTCTGAATGAGTGTTAAAATTTTTCAAAGAAATTATAGTGTGAACATCCGGGACTATCGAATGTTTTTCCTGGACCTTGTTACCATTATACCTCTGAGAGAGACCGTAAATTTCCTGTTTGCGTACATAAGCCCGTGAGGGGTAAATTTTGGTATACCAAGGAAACAATTAAACCAACTGTGGCTTAGATGCATCCTTGACCTACAATTCCAATTCGATAGCAAGCTGTACAGACAAGTCGATAGTGTGGCAATCGGATCACCTCTCGCTTTGCTGCTAGTAGCTTTCTACACGAGAATGCTTGGGAATGGTCCACTAAGATCGAGCATCTCTAGTTCAAAGTACTACCGAGGATATGTCGATGATATCTTCCTTATAAGCGACTGGGGAACCTATTTGCGGGCACAATCGATGGTTTCAATAATGCCTATTCGGATGCTGCTTTTACAGCTGAAGAGGAAAATAGTAATCAGGTGAATTTCTTGGAAAAGTGATTGAACAGGCTAATCGACGGGTCAATACGGGAAGCTTATTGGATAGACCAGTACACGAATTTTCACAGCTTCCTGGCTTTAACACGCAACTGGGCGTTGGTATGCAACTTGACCGACCGCGCAAAAATAGTCTGAAGAGACCACACCACCAAAGAAGAACTCAAGGAAATCACAGAAGCATTCCTCGACAACGGATATCTGGAGCGCTTCATCGACACCCAAATGAAGCAGAGAAGTTTAAATTAGGAACGCAGACGGTCGAAAAGAAGGAACTCTTTCAGACTCTACCATTTGAAGGAAACAATATTGCAGGTGTCTGTCCGCTTAAATTGGCACAAAGCTGCAAAAAGACTTACTGCAACCGCTAATTGTTCTGAGATCCAAAAACCGAGTGCCTGATAATCTCCAATCGATGGTAAGTGACCGGTTCACCTGTTCTTGTGGGTAAAGTTACGTTGGACGTACGACCAAGCACTTAATTCAGAAAATCAATAAACATCTTCCGAGTTTGCTCCGAAACCACACAAATAGGACATATTGCAGCTCGGTAGATGATCACCTTAGCAACACCGGTTATCGTGTAAACAAACACACGGATTTCAAGATCCTCTACAAAATACCAAAAACCTACAGCTATTGACTGAGAGCTAGGCTTCTTGCTGCTACGGAGGCTGTATGCACACTATTAATGAAACCCGATCTATGCATGTAAAAGAAAATGGTGCAGTCGTTGAAGCAGCCATGTCCAACCACCGGATGTAAAGGATGCGGACACAGGCAGCAAAATAATGGGTCTTCAATCACATGCTGAGCCCTTTGGCGTTCTGGTCACTTTAAATGAACAACCAATTGTTTCTTTTTACTAACGAATGAAACCTAACTTTTTCCCTAAGCCTCAAGAAGAAGTAATTGAAAACTATTCTTTCCGTGTGGTTTACCCGTTTTGCTTCTTCTCTCTCGGAGATGATATATGGGCACCTTACAAGGCTGAGGACTTATGTGTCAGTTGTTGCCGATACACCGCTCATCTTAACCCGCCCGTCGTCAAGCTAAGTCTAGTTAATACTTCCAATACCACCATGGGACTCCAGACCCCGTCAGGTGTTTAACCGAAGCAAGCAGCCACAATTCCCTTCAAAACACGTGACAATATCCTAATTCTTTAACTGTTATCTGGACTAATGCGCTTGAACCCAGGACAAACTTCATTAGATATAAGCTACTAGACGACAGGAAACTGTGGGATTCCATGGGTCAACTAATGGGGGGTTCAATGTAACCCGGTAAGCGTGATGCGCCTACTCCGTCACCCCAACTCTGTACGCCTTGGTAAACCTCGCTTACCACAGGTAACGCTTCATTCAGATAACAATGCAGAGACAGAGTTCTTCTCAATCACTCGCCTCCATACCCTTCATGCACTGTTGGAATTTTCCGGGTGTTTCATGAACCAGACGTCAGCAACGCAAAGTAAACTCGGAGGACTACCGCAGACATAAAGTCGTAAAATCTTCTTTGTCCATGATGGCCTCGAATCTCAGACTCCAAGCGCGCTAGAGGCGAACGTGCATGACAGGGATGAATGGTGCTTCATGCGCGAAGAACTCGCACTCGAAAATGTGATCGCTAATTCGACCTCAAGGTCGTCATCTTCGCCCAACTGCAGAAGGAACGGTCTATGGGTGATAAAAGTGAAACTGAAAATTAAACCCATGGCGGAACTGATGGTGGAAACCTGGCTGAAATTGTGCAAAATAGCTGCCCTCTGAAACACATGTAAAGTCAATGGACACTAGGCCACAAATCAACGGCGTAGCACAGAGCACGCAACCCTTTTGTGCGCTCCCGTCAGCATAGCGCTCAGAACCTGGATGCAGTCAAAACACTCCATCAGCCGAGGCATTTCTAGGTTTGTAACCAGCTACTGACATCTAGAACGGCACAAGCCAATCCTGAACTGCACCAAGGCCATTGATGACAGTACAACAAATAAAACGATCGACATCAGACCCCACAAGAGTAGACGTAGCCCCCTACCACGAAACAGCATCTACAAAACAATATCAACCTCAGTGGCCCACACCTGCTTGTATGCTAAGGCCGAAGTCATTCTCAGTATTTACCCGAACTTCGTACACGTCCAGTTCTTCCAACGAGGCCTTGAGATAATACAAGTTCCGACAATGTGAAAACAGGGATTACTCACTGCTATTTTCAAGAGTGGAAATCTTGCGCAGCCTTCCAAGTACGGTTCAATCACCCTCCTCTTCGTGTTACCCAAATATATGAAAGCAATAACCTTGGAACCGCACAAAGGACACCTTATAAGCAACAACATCATGGTGTCAAAGCAGCATGGATTCCGCCGAACTCAATCCTGTACCACAAACCTATTACTAGTCCTACTAAGCTAGATATTATCCTCCGATGCCAGACAAAGATCTGGACCTCTCTTAATCATTCGATCCCATGGAACACAGAATTCGTAATAAACCTCGAAGCTATGCAATCGTCCACTCTGTGCTTGCTTGGATAAGCCACTTCCTCATTCATTAAACCTCAGCAGAATGGAAAAGCCCACAGATCCATCTCTGACCCGACTAAAATCAGGTTGATATGCCTCAAGGATCGGAGTTGGGATCCCGTCTGTTCGAAGTAATCTGCAACGATCTCGCTAGGATGCTCCAGTCAGACTTCATATTATTTATAGACCACGTCAAAATCTGGCCTACCATTAAGACAACGGGCGAACACGCGGCACTACAAAGAGATCTCGACAAGGGTGACACATTGTCCTCCGAAAAGTGAATCCACTTCACTTGGCAACTCGCAAGGTTCTAACCATATCCCATCAGTGTACCCAAGCATATCGACTGGGAGAGCAACTGCTGCAACATGATACGCAGAAAAACGACTTCGAATTATTCGTGCACCACGACCTAGGCTGCTAGAACCAGGTCGAGAAGGCATGCAAAAGAACACTTTGTCCCCCTACAAAAAGCGTTCGGGTTGTTCGCACAAACAATCTTTCAACAATTGCTGAACGCATACGTGAGGTCCCAAGTGGAGTACGCGGTCCAGATCAGGCGACTATGGCTCAAACACGATGCTAATGCGCTAGAAGCTCCACAACGTGAGGTGACGAAAATCTTTTGGAGAATATCTCACCTCTCCCACTAACGCAGACGGCAATCACTAGGTTTGTACAGCGGCGAATACTGGCGACCTAGAGGAGACCTTATTATGGTGTACCAAATGCTGATTAACCCCGATCACGTCTGTCGCAATCTGTTTCATATCAGACACAATACCAAACTGAGGAGCCACCAAATTAAGCTGACCCCAGACTACAGTCGACTTGATTGCTGACGAAACTATTCTCCCTTTGGGTATTCGAACGTGCAACGATCTGCCTTATCACGTTATTTTCGCCTTCCGGACATTGACGCCTCAATAAAACGAGTTAACCGCACTCTATCAAGTTTACTTTAGGCGATAAATCTGTTCCCATCGAAAGACGAATTATCTCAAGCGGTGTGCTCACTAACCCTCTGTTTCGTAGCGGTGAGCAAGCCATCGTATGTGTACTTGTGAATAACTCGGTGAGTTACCTCAAAAGACAAGTTTTCATTTATTCTATCAATTTAAACAAGCACTTTACTATCCCCATTCCAGTCATCCGATTGGACTTGTAAGGTAATACTTTTCACCCGTTATAAATCATTGTTCCATGTTCATTGGTGTATATACGGTGTCTAAATGCAAAAGTAACGCTTATCGTCTCATAGTTGTTAGCTAATTTGCTTAGTGAACTGCCGCCCTCTTTTTTGGTTTCCGTCACTAAACATGACAGACGTCCACGCGTAGCATCAAAACAACCCTCATGTCGAGCTGTACAGACTTGGGTCAAGTCAAGTCAAGTCGATAAGCATTACGCACCCAGCTAAATCCCCTTTCTGCATCTACACTATCTACCACAAAAGTGATAAAACACCATCAGTAAATTTGAGCATTTCATGTTTAAAAACAGGCATATTTAAAACAGGTATCACTTAAGTAACTAGTCCCGCCCCTTGGAAAAACGGCCGCATATTGCTGGGAGGAAGTATATGATTCTTTCGTCAGTTGACGAGGCCAACATTTTTACAGAAGAGTAGTAGGGGGAGTTGAATGGTATAGGTAGAAGTTCGTCACATCTGGACTCACTCAGACAGACTAATTTCCACCTATACCATTCAACTCCCCCTACTACTCTTCTGTAATCAGTGCGCAGACCAAATTGCTTATAATGCCATTTGTTTGGCGGCTTAAGTTTGGTAAGCTCGTCACTTGGTGAGGGGGCTACCCTGTCCTCTGCACGGCAGTAACGTGTAAGACAGTGGACAGTGAGGGGCGCTATATCACATCTAGTAACTTATTCACGATGGTCGTTGCCGTCCCCCGTAGCTCAGTGGTCTCAACCACGGACTGGCAACAGTCGAGATGCGGGTTCGAGCCCTACCAAGGGTCCGATGGAATTCGCACTGCTGATGATTCCCGAAATGATGAAACGCGCATACAGTGCTTTTCCGGGCGTGTGGCAGCTGATGAGTGAGTCTAGATGAGGCCAACTTCTATTAAAGCGTTTATTGCTAGCTCGTTTCACTTGGATAAAAACAGCAAACTGCGTTATGTGAGGTGTCTCGGATACTTTTTCAAAGAATGCGTGTAGATGAGCGACCTCAGTGAACTTGAAATTGTTCGGCCAAGGCATTCGTCAGAATATGCAAACGAAATTGATACATTTGCAGTAGATTGCGCAGTAAAACGATGTTTTGGGGAAGGCGCCAACTTAATTCAAACGCCTCGCTTAAAAGCGAGACAGGTTAGAATACAAGGCGTCACGACAATATTTTGCGCAAATCTACCACCCGGCAATCGTTGTACGGTGCCCACCCGAAGGCTAGCGGCAGGGACGGTAATGAGCAACTCACGATATCTAGACGGTACCCGCATCACTAATTGAGACAACAACGTAGAGTCGGATGGTGGGAAGCGAAAGTGGACGTCCATCGAACCAATGTTTTCCGTCAAGCGCCAGGTGTCATGTAGCGCCCTCTGATAAGTTTCGATCAGAACCTGTTTGAATCAGCACGCAACGTATTACTTATAGGGGAGCCTACGCCTCATTGAGCAATTTTTATCTGCCCTTCGTTGATTGGCAACCTGTGGCCGAAATTTGGCATCGATCGAGCCAGTTAGTCTTGTGGGCTTACGAAGCGATTCTCGCCACCCGTGTAGGCACTGCTGCTTGATTGGCGGTGGACACTCGATCGAGCGACCTCTTTGTCTGTCGATTCCGAATGCGTAGGCGATTACCAGCAGCTGCCATCACCATGCTTATACCACATTTTTCAGCTTGGACTGCTTCGGTGTTGGAATTCCGTACACTGCATGCCCTCTTTTTGTCATCTCGACCACCTCTGCTTTCCTGATGGTTTCCTCGCTCGCTCGACATCACACTACTTGGCGGATGGTGTCTCATGTGAATGCGGTTTCGCCGATAACAGTCGTTTCCCCACATTGACTACATATCTTCTTTCGCTTACCCACATTTCCATCATTCCTCTCACCGACTGTTTTACTGTTTGAGGAGCCAGTTTTAGCCATACTTCTTCAACTACCCGAAGTGCTGGTAACTCTTTCAATCCGCGATCCTACTACCGTTTCTGCTTAAACATTTCTTTTTCCAAACAATCTTACATCGTCATCAGGGATCGTGCTTCCGGTTGGAGCAATATTTTGTCCGCAAGCAACAAAGTTCTCGTTCTGTAGCTTAAGAAACTGTTAACAGAGCTCACTCTGAGTTCAGGGGACGGTGTTTGTTCTTTCCTTAAGCATGATATCCGTACGGGTCCACCATAAGATTTTAGCCTTAATCTGTATTGTAATTGCGCTCATCACTGCTGTTTCACCCTTTCCGTTCGACTAGTTGTGGTAAGGGCTGGTGAGTGGATGATCGGATTTCCACTTCTTACTGGAAGCTTGGAACTACTTAGCAGTAAACTGCGGTCGGTTGTCTGATGCTACTTTCTCAGGGATTCTGACTCAGTCGAAATGACCACGCAGTTTGCTTTCCAACGCATGCATCAAACTCAGCATAGTTACTGAAGTAAGCTACCTTGTGACGAATTTCTACCCATACCTTTCAACTCCCTCTACTACTCTTACGTAATCTACCTTGATTAAGTAACCTTTTCCGTCGTCCATGAACAAGTCAACTGCCACCTTCTGTCGCAACCTTTTCGGAAGCTTTCAAAGCGATATTGGGTCATTTCTGAAACGCAAGGTAGCGAAGAGCACACTTCGATAAATCTCATCACGTGTTTACAATTATAAAATGGAGAGTTGAGACAGGATGCGCTAATGAAGCGCGATATAGACTGTCGAATCAAAAGGAGGCAGAAACTGTGCTCATAAATTATCCTTATTTGAGTCAGATGAACAAGTCGTTTAAAGTCGTTTATACCATCGCTAAACGCTACCCAAAACAACTTTTAAAAAATTGACCATTGCTAAAGCTATTGCAAACAAGGCTCTGAAACCGGAGCTGTGCAAACAGCATACATGGCTACATGCTCTGAAATTGCCTTGGCCTTGCACTTGACATGTGACGTGCCTTAATAACGTGCTACCTAATGCGGCAGTCTGAATGATCAAACCATTGATTTAGTTTTCATGCTGCATGGTTAATGAGGTGGTTACCTTCTGTACAAGCCTCTACGAGATTTATTCCGCCCGATGAGAATTATCGAAAAGAAACTGTACTGTCTTAATCGATATATTGGTTGGCCTACTCAAGCAGCAGCTACCACAGTACACATAGGATGACCTACGGTTGGCGACATCCAGTTTCGGATTTGCCTGTCAATGTGGTCGCCACAGGATGCCTGCAACTACGGAGGGACCATGGGTGGCTTGCGTTGCACCACCCACAGCTCCACCCACATACTCCATATCCAGTGTATACCCGAAGGAATAAGACCGGGAGGCAGGTGCGTGGGAGCTACGTTTCATCGACGGAGCCTGTCCACACTCCGTCACAGGCAAACACAAGCACGCTGTATTTGGGAATCAATCACAGACAAGGCGGTGGCTGGACCACAGTCCGTTCCACACACAAACCGTGTGAATAGAACCACTATTCGAACCTAGCATGACCAAGGGGACCTTGCACCCCGTCATCTCCAGCAACGGCCAACTGTCTCCTGGAGCTAGTATAGACGAGCTGGTGGATAATAGACGGGTAGATACCTTGTCATCATGCATATCAAGCGCAGCCACACCAGAGATGTCAAGCAGTGGCGAATCACATGAAATGAAACACCATACAGACATGCCGCTAAATTAGCACATGATAAAATAGATTAGCAACATAGCCGCGATACATCGAAAATGAGCGATAAACAGCTCACGAAATATATGCAACATGGAGGAAGGCACGAAGTGAAGCGCATATTCAGCCATGATTCCGATGGGACAAGATCTGTACCACAGATTGCATTTATATATATATATATATATATATATATATATATATACATATATATATATATACATATATATATATATATATCAGCGGGAGAGCCTATCGTGCGCTGAGGCTGGTGGTGGCTAGATCCTAACAGATCGTCTACCAACTGCTGCTACTATTGCGCCATAGTCTCATGTCCTGGGCGCCTCCACGTGGCGACCGCTGGGTGGGAGTTAGGTCTCGCCCTTCTCCCTGCTAAGATCCAGGACACCAATCCGCATGAGTCAGCTAACTGACCATGTGCTAGACCCGCTGCCTTTCGGGTGTTCATTTAATCGAAGGCTTTGGCTGAGGACCCGAGTCGTTCTCCTGTCAGGATTGGGCGCCCTGGCAGTATCCTAGTCCATCCTCTCCGGAGGTTAGGAAGTGGTCGATGGCCCACTTCCCGTAAAACCTAGCCATGGGAGACAACAGGTCTAGGGGTTCTAAGCCCACAGCTCGATTGGCGTAGAGCACGAGTGCCACGCATTGTCTCTGACGGTGGGAGGACACCTCCGGGTGTTCAATGGTTTGCTACTGCCCGCCTCAAGCCAGGCAGCCCCTGGTCAAATTGGTGCAAACCCGCCAAAGCCCACCTGCGTCTGGCCGTGGTCGCAGGTGCGTATCCAATTACGGTCGCAAAACATATGATAATTGTTCCAGTACCTCAAAGGCTGCGTGTGACGGCCGTAAGCAGATCCCCATCTGTCTCTGCAATCACATTCCCGAGATGGATCTGCTCTCCACTGCCTTGTGGGTCAGGCTATTGAGCCAAAGGCTCCGGGCGGAGTCCCTCAAGCAAACCACCAAACCACCCACTGCCTTGTGGGTCAGGCTATTGAGCCAAAGGCTCCGGGTGGAGTCCCTCAAGCAAACCTCCGAAGGACAACGACCACCTCGCGTGCGATTGCCCACCAATGCAATCGTATGCCTGCGCGCAAAGCACTCAGCATCGGGTGCTGGAACGTGCGCACACTACTAGACCGGAACTCGAGCGTGCGCCCGGAGCGACGCACTGCACTGGTCGCAATGGAGCTGGCGCGCTACCACATCGATATTGCGGCGCTCAGTGAAACTCGGCTCGCTGAGCAAGGTAAGTTACATGAAGCAGGTGCTGGCTACACATTCTACTGGGTGGGGAACGCCGCCTCAACACCACGTGAACATGGGGTCGGATTTGCAATATCCGATCACCTCCATGGCCAGCTGGTGGGTGAACCAACGTGCATCAGCGCGCGACTGATGACTGTTCGCCTACGACTCGGAAGAGGCAAGGTTGTCACCTTTATAAGCACGTACGGTCCGACCATGTGTTATCCTGATGACACGCGTGATTAATTCTACACTCAACTATCCTCCGTGACGCGGTCTGCGCGGAGGAGTGACCGACTATTTCTGCTGGTTGATTTCAACGCGCGCGTTGGGCGTGATGCATCGGTGTGGGCAGAAATTTTCGTTTCGCGTGGCATTGGTTTACCGAATGCGAACGGTGACAGGCTGCTCTCACTGTGTGCCACTCACGGCCTGACGATCACGAACACTCGGTTTGCACTGAGTGCGAGTGATATAGCAACTTGGACGCACCGACGGAGTGGTCACGCTCACCTGCTCGACTATGTCATCGTACGTCAGCGTGATATGCGTGAAGTGCGCATGACACGTGTACTGCGTGGAGCTGAGTGTGGCACTGATCACAAATTGGTGCAAAACAAACTGTACATATATTTTCGTAAATCGATGTATTGCACTCCCGCCGTGAATCGGCGTAAATTTAACATTCTCTCCCTCGGTACTGTGGCGAAAAGTACTGAGCTAGAGAAGCCGATGGCTGCACGCCTGTGTGGTGATGTGGACTGCATAGCCACAGTGAGCGACCTGTGGCACCACATTCGCGACCAGGTGACAGCTGCTGCCGAGGAGACCATCGGGCGCGCAAAATGTAAACGGTCCGATTGGTTTATGACAACAATGTGACGGTTGAAGCATTGGTGTCAGAGAAGAATGCAGCATTTGCTGCACATGTGGCAGCTCCCAGCGACTTGGGGTAGAGTAGTCAGTTTCGCAAACTTCGACGGCGACTGACCCGAGAGCTCCGTCGCATTAAAAATGCATGGTGGACGTAGAAGGCGAAGCAGATGGAATGCTGCGCCGAACGGCGCCAACACAAGGAATTCTTTGACTCCTTGAAGGCGGTGTATGGACTGAGATTGGAGCCACTGAGGACACTGATCGATGGTAGTTCAGGCGCTACCTGCACTCAGACTGCAGACATAATGCAGATTTGGCGGAAACACTTTGACTGTCTCTTGAACAACCGTTCAGAGATCGACTGGCCTACATTGAACGGCCTGAAGCAGCACGATGTGAAGGCGGATCTGGCGGATACGCCGAGACTGGATGAGACGCAGAGAGCACTTGCTCAGCTGCGAAACGGCAAATGTGCCGGAGGTGACGGGATCCCACCTGAAGTATTGAAACACGGTGGTCCCGCGTTGTTGACTGCACTGCACCACTTGGTGCAACGTGTATGGACTGAGGAGGAGGTGCCTGCTGAGCTGAAGGATGCCGTTGTGCTACCACTGTACAAGCGCAAAGGTAGCAAGCAATGTTACACGAATTATCGTGGCATCAACTTGCTGAGTCGTGTGGGCAAGGTGATTGCCCGAATCCTGCTCAATCGCCTCGTGAGTCAGGTTGTGGAACCTAACGTGGCGGAAGAGCAATGTGGATTCCCTTCGGGTCGCAGCACTATAGATATGGTGTTTGCGGCTCGTCAGTTGCAAGAGAAGTGCAGAGAACGACACCAGCCATTGTACTCGCTTTTTGTTGATTTCACCAAGGCATTTGATACGGTGAACCGCGAGGCACTGTGGCTGGTGTTGGGTAAGTATGGTTGCCCGCGTAAGTTTGTAAGTTTAATTGAATGTCTGCACAGTGATATGCGAGCGAGGGTGCAGCTGAGTGGAGAGACCTCGGATGACTTTGCACTTGTCTCTGGTGTGAAACAAGGCTGTGTCTTAGCTTCTGCCCTGTTTAATATCTATCTTCATGCAATTTTGTCTTGTGCTTTTGATACGGCTTGTGCTTACGGTGTTCGTGTGGAGCATCGTATTGATGGTGGGTTGCTGAACATCCGTCGTTTCCGTGCGAGAACTCAAGTTCGTGAGACAACTATCCGTACGTTGCTGTTCGCTGACGACTGTGCGTTGTTTTCACACAGCGCGGATGAGTTGCAGCACATGACTAGTGCTCTGGCTTCGACAGCGGCCAAATTCGGGCTCACCATCAACACAAGCAAAACTGTCTGTCTCTTTCAGCCTTCACCGGAGGTGCAATCTTCAATATTGCCTCGAATCAGCATTGGTGCTGAAGTATTGGAAACCACCTCCCGTTTCAGCTACCTTGGGAGTGTGATGTCGACTAATCAACAGCTACACGTTGAGTTGCGTAATCGCGTGTCGAAGGCAGCAGCGGCATTCGGGAAGCTTGAGTACCGAGTGTGGAACAACCATCAGCTTACCATTGGCACGAAGCTGATGGTGTACAAATCCATGGTGCTGTCCGTTCTTCTATACGGCAGTGAAACGTGGACCATGTACCGTCGGGATGTGCGATATCTCGAGCGATTCCATCAGCAGTGTCTGCGACGAATTTTTGCGGATCGGTTGGGGCGCCAGAGTTGCAGACACGGAGGTCTTGCGCCGAAGTGGGATGTATGCAGTGGACTGCATACTTTTACTGAGACACCTGAGATGGCTCGGTCATGTGAGCCGTATGGATTTGACGCGGATACCGAAACAACTTGTATACTGTCAGCTGAGTATAGGGAAGCGGCACGTGGGGAAACCAAAGTTACGTTACCAGGACATGACTAAAGTGAGCCTCACACGTTCTAATCTTGATTGCAGATCATGGGAATCGAAGGCGGTTGATCGTGGTGCATGGCGCGATCTAATCACGAAGGCAGTTGCTGAAGTGCGGGAGAAAGCCCTCATGCATGCAGAGAAGAAGCGGCAGTTGCGGAAGCGGCAAGCACCGATGGATTGTACTCCATCGACATCGAGCGCATGGTGCTGTAGAACCTGCGGTCGCGAGTGCCTTAGTCAGGCAGGCCTAGTGAGCCATGAGAGAGGTCACTCGGGACCACTGCCGAAGCGACGACGGGTCCCGCAATGAACGTAGGCTGCACCGGCGCAGCGTTTGTAGGCACGCTGAATTCGATTTACTAACCGCATGGTTGCATGCTAAGTCTTTATTTCAGGTGGTGGGTTTACAGTTTTTACTTTAGTGCTTTTCTTTCTCATATAAATATCTCCCTGTACTCTATGCCACTAACTTGCACACATCGCCTAAGCCAATTGCATTTGATTTCCATAATATTTTTGTGTTCGTGGCATTCCGTGAACTATATTTCCTGACCTCGTGCACTTAGCTAGGATTTGTTTGTAAATAATTTATTTCACATGCCATTTAATTAAGGTTTATATCACCGCTTCCTTACGCCTTAATCGTGTTTTTCCCTTTTTCTGTCTCTCTTTCTCTCATGTGTTTGGCTGTTGTTTGATATCCCCGGTGTGGATGCGCTTGATGTGCATGTTGACAAGGTGCCTACCTGTCTACTACCCACTACCTCGTCCATACTGGCTCCAGGACACAGTTGGTCGTTGCTGGAGGGGACGGGGTGCACGTTCCTTGTGGCCGTGGTAGGATCAAAGAGTGGTTCCATGCAGTCAGTGTGGAGCGGACTACGGTCCAGCCACCGCCTTGTGTGCGCTTGATTCCCAAATACAGTGTGCTTGTGTTTGCCTGTGAAGGAGTGTGGGCCGGCTCCGTTGATGAAACGTGGTTCCCATCCACATGCCTCCCGGTCTTATTCCTTCGGGTTTACACTGGATATGGAATTAACCGCGCATGGAAACGGCTTATCCTCTAGATAATTCATCGCAAAAAGCAGATAAAAAGTGTGGTAGGTGAAAAAACAATATGATCACAAGTAATGAATCACAAAATCCCTGGAACGAGCTCACCAGAGTGAAAATGCGAAATGGCGGGCGGCGTGTTCCTGATAGGGGGTCACCAATTGTTGGGCGGAGCCTGGGATACTAGTCGGTAAACGATGACACGTAAGACGTGTCAAATACGACAGTAAAGAAGTCGGAGGAGACTGAACCCAACGTGTATTGTGCAGGGTACAAGAATAGGATGCGAATCAGACAGAGTGAGAAAACGTGCAGCGAGGTACTCACCAAAACGGTTTGTGACAACGGATGTGCAGTCAGTTAAACAAATGGACGTTTCGAAGGTTAAAACAACCATAAGATCCAATGTTACAAGATACTGAAAGCGCATGTTTTCTGTTGCACTACAAGCCCCTGAGAAGACACGTCCTCAAGTGACCGTGAGCGAAATCCTAGCTCTGTTATGAATAGTCGCTGCCATAAACCAGACCCCAGCGCACTCAAAAACAAACGGCTTACGCTTGACCTGGATCATGTTTGACATCGATGCGCATGACGATGCTGACGATAAACACTGCTGAAGGTGTAACGTTTAATGCAATATCAGTTAACAATGCCGACTTTAAACTAATTATACTTAAGACTGACCACGCGCCCCAGAAAATTGGCTTGTTACGTTAGTGTAAGCGATACTGAAGCACAACTTCAGCAAATCACTCGCCTAGCCCACACCAGAACTATCCGGTAACCATGCGTCTAACACTTGACACATGATGCCAAACGCTCCGGCCTTCTCTTTGACCACTCCCCGGATAAAGGTTTTGCGTCAATTACGAAATCGTGTCAAGCACACGGTATTCGTGCCCTACTGTAATCCAATTGACTATACATTTTTCCAAACTGAATCGAAGTAGATTCTGGACAACGCAGTTTAGCGTTTAAACACTGAAAGCAATACGTATGGTGAAATGCAGTTCTGATGACAAGAGTGCCGTGTATCCTTGCGAACAACTTCACGACATACTAATGCAGCGCCCAGATCTACTACGAAAAATACATTCATCTAGCTAGGCAAACAACCGCTTCGTGATGTCGGCTGGTTGGTTCGGGTTTACCCACTTCCAGCAAATAGTTCGGCGGTAGTGTTTCAGGATATGGTGGGTTTTCGCCTGGCAAGGGTTATTTTTCCATAAAACGTCACAAATATCCATTTAACAACACTGTGACGTGGCGGACGTGACTCGCCGCTAACTAAACTCACTGTTTCTTACATATCTGGATAATCTAACCCAATCCACGGATGTGGGTCATTCAATACGCAGAGTTCATTTCTCTTCTTCCTACACCTGACCGAAAACAATCCCAAATACGACCTCATGTCCACAAATTCAAGCAATACAACAACACAACACATTCATGCACCCCTAACACATGGATCCATATGTTACTTATAAACTCGTGTCGTTACTACATTAACCAGTCCTTGTTGTGTCTCCATAATCATTACTAAGCAGGCATGTCTCGCACTGTCGAGAATAAAACATTTCGTTCTTTCTTTATTTAAGTATTGCTCGGTAACTATTGTTCCAGATAATATTATGTCAAGCAATACATCAACTTTTAATCGGAAACACTTAAACCGACGTTTTACTTTGGCTCATGTGCTCACGAAACCATGGATTACTACATGGCGAAATCATGCCGACCGTTGGCTATTGCCACCATAGTAATAACCTTGATTTTTTCGCAAACCAGCGCCATAATGTTCCGGGATCCCACTATTAACGCACGAACTTCTCAAGTGAGTAAACTACGAAAATTTTGGTTGTACTTTATCCTAACCATACCTTTTATTGTTTCAAAGCAGCTATGTTTGTAGGTATATTTAGTCGTGCCTTCACTTGTATACCTCCTTCTACCGGGAATATGCCATTTATTTATTTATTTAAAACTTCAGTAGCGTAGCCATTGTACTGACTAATAACACAAGTACTTTTTATTATTGCATTGAAGCAATAAGTGCAGATATTTATCTTTTCAATATATTGTACGATCAGCATATGCAGAAACAAACGGGGGTAGGTTAAATGTCTCGGTTTGCCGTGCAAGAAATCTGGAAGCGTCTCGGTTTGGCTCATCAATAATCTGGCCACCTTACATGCACCGTACTTAACAGGCGCGTCACCACCGCTGAATCTCACAGTAGAGCAGTATACTTAGACGTCGTCGTGACATGGGCCTCAGGTGTTCCAGCAGTGTTGTGTGCAGTTCGCTAGCGGTATCTCCTATACACACATATTCACAATTATTGTGAATACATTTGTGAACTCCGTTAGTCATCTTATCTACGAAAAGTGTGTCTTTCAGATACACCATTGCAGAACAGATCCCGAGTTTTATTCCTTGGTTAGTGCCGTCGGAAAGGAAAAGGAAGTTCCTTCTACCTATAATATTCTTCTCGTCCCAATCCATCCCGCTGTATATTTTCAATGTGGTTTTAACATATTGTGAAACGTGTCTTTAACTACCGGTTTCGGGTGTCCACTATTCAGAAAGTACCTTACTGTCTACTTCCTTCTCTGTGCACATGGCCTTATCTGTGAAACACAGAGATCGGAATTGTAGTGCTGTGTCCCATCTGCGTCTGTCTGTTGACGATATATCGGTTCGGAAGCTAATCATTCTTGCAAACAGAGCAGTCAAGGAATAGCGATGTGCTACTCTATGGTGGGCGATTTCAAATTCCTCACAAACTAGCTTTTCTTATCCACTTTTGTGTTCAAAATGTGCCATCCACTTGATACCAACAACCTTTGGCCATTTACTGAAGTTTGCCAGTACTATGTACAACATAGTAGACATTGGCGATCTAATGATAACATCATGTTCTTGAGTGTCTACTTCTGACTGAAACCCGAGCTAGAACAACATACCGCGCAATGTCTTACTCTCGGTTGTTTCAACCAACTTAATTTTCGGTCACTCCCTAGGTCAAGCTCTTCAGTCAAACGGCGTTTCACCATACCCAGTGCGTCGCAGTTCGGCATCTTGGTGAGGAGTGCGCTAACGTTGACATACATCATCGTTTCATATTCGTTTCACACGAACTCATGACGGTTCTTTAAGAACGTATTCCTTCACCCTGTCAACGGCTACATTATACTAACGATTGCATATAGACCAGTAAATGCGAACTTTTGCCAACCCGGTAACCTTGTCACAATTAACGCGGTACTCTTCCGCAAAGCTCGGTGCAGTGCATCATGCATTGCTCTGCCGATGCCGATGCTAACCTCATCATTAACAGGTAATTCGGCCACCGCCACCGATAACTAACGCCTTGTTCCATGATAGTGCGTAGTGAAGCACCGCACGCATTAATTATTTCACCTAGCCACTATTAACCACAACCGATCACACGTAGACACCGCTAAGTCTGGGTCACACCACGTGAGGCTAATGGACTTGCCTGGCAGCTTGCATGTAGCTAGTTTCAGTGAGGGCAATCGATACTGTCTCATTGTAGAGGACATTTCAAGTCCAGTCGTCTGCGCGTAACAGTGAGCACTATGAACGCGGATGGCCGCCCACTTCTGTGTTGTGTGTCTTGATGCCGCGTGAGTGGGTGGAAGTTACAGTACTTCCTCAACCGTCCATAGATACCGCGTGCTAGTCCGCACCTATCCTACAGTGAATGAGCTCACGTGTTGTTTTCACGTCCGCGTGTGCATCACGTGGTTACTTGACTGAGCGCAGTCTAACCGCTGCACCAACCGATGCAGATGTTCTGAGTATTCTTGTACTGATTTGCAATTGGTCAAGACGATGGATCCAACTTGATGTGCTTATGAATTGGGTTGAATATTCTTAGGGAGGAGCTTGATTCCTTTATGGATTGGCTTGAGTCGGAAAAGTTATATTGATGCAGCTTGTTAGTTGCTTCACTCTCACTAATTGACATAAGATGTGATCGGATGAGATGGAGCTGACAGAGTGTCAAATTCCCGGGTCTCAAACGGAATACACAGTTAGGATGTGGGTACAATTGTGGTAGGGTATAAATAGATAAATAAATGGTATATATTTCGAGGATGCGATCTGTTTCCTAAGTGGAAGGGATCCTAAGTTGTGAAATCCTCACCATTGCACTTCGCTAATAATTTTCAAAAAACAAATATGAGCACAAATTTCAAAGTCAAATATCACAAGATAATCAAACTAGTTCTTCTATTTTTCCACCAGTCAGGGAAGCAGAGTTCTTCACAATCACATCAAAAGATGTTCAGGCCATAAGAATGAAATGAATGGGATCGTGGTCCAAAAATTTAGATGTATATGTTGTTCGTAATTTATGTAGGCGCCATCGGATCCGTTCTCGAAGACGTTCTCCAGGGATTGTGATGTCTCGAACATAGTAATCGTATTTCGGACGGTCAAATGCATACTAATTGCAAGAATTAAATAACGCAGTATACGTCATGAAAGCTTGTTCCAAATCTTTGAGTAATGAACTAGAAAAATCGTTTTCTAATCATCCTACTAAATTGTGGAAGCATGACCTTTACTTCTTTGTTGTGGATCAGGAATCTGCTGTTTAAAGACATGTGAACGCCGTCATCAGAACCGCGAATTTGATGGTTTATGATTCTGTAAAGCGAATGTAGATACAGTCACATTCTCCGGAGCCAGACTGTATCAAATACAGACTTAGCGCAGCTTTCTCTGTATGTCATTTTTGAGGAATAGCCACATAGCCCTTTCGTGAAGCGTCGCTGGACCCTCTCAAGAGCATATTGGTCAAATTTTCGCAGATTCAATTGAATCAACAAGCAGTATTCCATACAAGGTAACATATGTGTTGTAAAGTCAGATGCGAGATTCCGTGAGGAAAAGTGATACCATATATATCCGATGGTCTTCATGGCCTTCGAAGCGAGTCACAATGTTCAGAAAAATTAATGGTAAATGCTGAATATCGCATGCTCAGATCGCGAACTGCCCTGCATTGCGAGATGTATGTATCTTGCAGTACAAGTATGTCTGGCGGTAGTTAGTATTTGCACACCAAAAGATTACTCACGCTTGAAGTGACCTTGACTGGTCGGATTTGTTTCGTTGCTCCTGATTTTTAAGTTGTTGGATTCAAATTTTATCGCGGGTTGGCCTGTGTAGGTTCATTCGATCAGGCCTTCCTAGTGCACAAACTTCATCGAGTGTACTGTTAAGTCATGAACGCCTACAGCCGATGTTCAACTTTGCTGTGTTTTGGCGCAATCGCGCGCCCACAAGTATATCGCCTTTCTAATTAAATCAAAGCTCTTGGAACCACCAGAAAGCATATTGCAAGAGCTACTGAGAAAGACTTAAACTAACCAAATCGGTAGCTGTATAAGGCGGCTAGAGTCAATTGCATCTTCCTCCACTGCTATTGCTGATCGAGAGCGCCCACTGCACTGCAAATCGCGTTCTACTGAACGTACGCCACTCTTTTTGTTTGGTTGGAATTGTATGTGAGCGCCTACTGGAACCTGTGATGTAACCGATGCGACACGGCACTCGGTGGACCTCAGAGCTGACCTGTGCGCAGAGCAGTCGATTACTGAATTACAATCTACAACCTTTGGTGGAATTGGATAACTGGACATGCTTAAAGTCCGATTGATTTCTATCGATCATTGTATCTGAATCGGCGGCCTTTTTGTACCCCAGTCTAAATCTCGTGCACCTACTGAGAAATCACTAAAAATGCTTGTTAGCTCTAGCAAAACGAGAAGATCCACTACTAATTCAAGGAAGAGACAAGCATCTCAGGAAAAGCTAGCAAACCACCGTGCTTATAGCCCATCCGTTAGCACTGCAGAAACAAAAGGTTTATCCTCTGCAAATTGATAAAGCGTCATAAAGCGTTAGGTACGAAGACGTAAAGCGAATAATAAACTATAACTCCAAAACCCATTAGCTCCTAATGTCCATAAACGTGTCGCATGTAAATGTTCAGCAAGTATTACTGATCTTGTATCCTCATTAACAAAAGAATGAATTTGTGAAGGAGCAGTTAAATGAAGAAAATGTAAAACTTATTGGTTGGATTCTATCGAGGACAGCCTGACACGTTTCCTACTTAAATGATCCACCATCTAACCCAGACCACAGGCATATGAATGGGTCAAAGAACTTCTTAAATTCCTTAGCGTCTGAGGTAGCTGAAAGATGCAAGCGTGACGAAAATGCAATTGCCCTCAAGATACCGGACGACACGAAGCTTACAACTATCAGGAATGCGGTCGCAAAAACCTGCAGCATACCCTAAAAGAATATTAGCTGTTATAGACTACGGAAAAATCTTCATCATCCATGCCCAACGCTTTTCCGATTCAATAGCGAACATTTTGCCAGCATGTTAATTACAAACCAAAAGATTGTAAGGTCTATTCGAGATTTAACAAGGCAATCATCTTTGAAGACAGGATCCCTCCCTACATGAATTGCATCATGTTATATCAAGCAGTAACTAACCAAAGCAAACGAAAAACAGTTCCCCTTCTTCCTCGCTGAAATCGAATACCGAATACTGTATTATAGAGCAAGTAGAAATGGATTCTGTACAACTCTTTCGAAATATGGTGAAAAACGTTATAAAAGTTGTCAACCGTGAATATCATGATCGTTCTCATGTAATATTTAAAATATTCGACTTACGATATTTCAGGATTCACAAATGTGATATGTCATCGTAAGTGTGCAGTCGTTCGCTGAATCGAATTGTGACAAAATACAAATCTAACAACGTTTTGAACTGTTGCACAGATGATGCCTCAATCACATGTTCAGGTAAACTGTACCAAATGTTTACCACTCTCCGTTCGAAGCACAGTGGGTGGGGAACACATTTCACACCCGGCACGACAAGTTTGTATCTGTGTCCGCGTGTGCAGCATTGGCCTTAGCATTGGGAAGTCACCGAGATGTAGAATACGGTAGGTCATAATGAGGTCGACTCGCACCCAACGGTAGAACAACGTGTAGAGTCCTAGTTTCTCGCACCGGTCTTCATACCCAATGCCACGTAAACTCGGGATCAGCCTGGTAGCAACGTGTTGGACCCGTTCGATCTTTTGTGCCTCGCCTCGGTAATCGGAAAGTAGGCGGGCGAACCGTACTCTAGCATTGGTCTAATGATAGAAGAGAACAGGCGAGTGGCAAACCTCTCAGACCATGTGCCGAAGCTACGTTTGAGCGCCCAAAGCATGCGCAGTCCGTTACGATATAGCCTGTTCGTGTTGTCCACGGACTTCAAATCGTAGCGTGAGAGTACACCTAGGTCTTTCACGGAGGGTGTGAGATATAGCGTTTGGCCGTCAAGGGTGTAGGTTCGGCCATTAGCACCCTTCCCCAGGCTCATAAATACAGACTTGGCTGGGTTGACCGGGAGAAGAACTTCTGCAGACCATGTGGACAGGCGGTTGAGGTCTTGCTGAAGTAGGCCAAAGTCGTCGGGAGCGTCGATTTCTCTCCAAATCTTCATGTCGTCCGCAAACAATGCCCACGGCGACCGGAGAAGCTGCGGTAGATCGTTGATGTGGATCAGGAACAGAGTGGGCCCAGCACAGTGCCTTGAGGCACGCCACTTGTAGAGGGAGATGGTCGTCGACCTGTACCCTCCACTTTCGTTCAACAAGAAAGTCGCGGATCCACCGGTGCAGTGAGCCACCGACGCCACACATGCTGAGTTTGTGAAGGAGAACCTCATGACTGACCTTGTCGAACGCTTTACTGAAATCGATGAATATCACGTCGACGGACTTCCCCTTGTTTATTGTATTCAACCACTCATGCCTCGTCACAAGCAGGTTCGTAATGCATGAGCGACCTTGCATAAAACCATGCTGTGCGGGCGTCAGGACCTCGTTTGACTGTAGCAACTGCAGCAATCCCTTCTTCACGATTTTCTCAGCAACCTTTGCCAAAATAGGTGTCAGACAAATTGGTCTGTAATTGTCTACATCGATAGGGTCGCCGCCTTTCGGAATAGGCTTCACCGCCGAACATTTCCAGTCAACCGGCAAGAAACCTGCGGACAGCGATCTGTTAAATAGGTCAGTCACGACAGGAGAGAGGATGGTTGAAAGTGACTTGAGAACCAGTGGGTGAAGCCCATCAGGTCCGGCAGGTTTGGTGCCGTCAAGGTTGGCGAGTAGTTGAGCTACCTCTTCAACCTCGCAATGCAGACTATCGAGTTCGGTAAAAGCGGTACAAGGCGAACTCGGAACAGACACCTGGTTATTCGCAAACACAGAAGCGAAGTGCGCCGCCAACGCGGACGCACGCTCAGTGCCGGAGGTTAGGGGCTGTCCATCCGTGCCATCCAGCACTGGCACATCACCTGACGGCTTCAGGCATCGCTTCATGTATGCAAAGATTCTCTTTGGGGCGGTCTTCGCGGCTAATGCGAGCTGCTCTTCAAAGTGTCGGCGTTTATTCTTTTTTGCACTGTTGCATAGGTTCCGCTGACATTTATAACCTTCGTAATCATTGGCAGAGCCAGAGAGGAGGAATTTGTCCCACAGTCTGCGCCGCCTCCGAGCCAGGTTTCCATACTCCTTGTCAAACCAATGAGGCTTAATCGGTCCAACCTTTCGACATTTCAATGGCACAATGGGATAGCATCCGGTGCAGATTGCATTGACCTATCAGGCAGCAGTGTAGACTGAGATGATTATGCAGCCACCATTGATTCTCCAGCTGCTGTGGAAAAAATCCGTGAGAGAATTACCGGTATACGTGATGTTGTCTCATGCTCAGATACGAAGCAAGTCCCGTCCGTAGTGACACATTCTGAATTTCGACCATGCAGCAGATAGCTATGTCCCAAACCGGTGACAAGACTATCCTCGATTGTTTCACGGGGACTGGACATCAGTGCGATTAATGCATCGAGAAGTTACATCCTTATCAATAAGCAAAATACCTAAGAACATTATTCATCATCCTAACAAGGTTGAAATGAAACCTGAAAAATCTACCATGGCCAAAAATGACAACACTCATAGTACCTGGAAAACGTAAACAACAAAACCCTCAGGAGACACTTGTGGATTCTCTGGCCACTTCAACAGTCAATGGTACTGTTTCTTGTCCCCTTTTATACTTACCCACATCTCCTTTACCACCTCCTTTGAGGGACACTACAATACCACCTTTCTAGAATATGTTAAACTCACCCAAACTGCCCCATTGTTTGGAATCGCTCCACTCATTCCGCTTCCCTATTTACTATCAAAATATGTTATAAAACTCACTGGGAAGGAGTTGTTGCGGATAGCTCAGCAACTAATATAAGCCAAAGTTCTAATGAATATTGTGGCCAAAATCTGAGTCAGAATGTTTACCGAATGATTTTACTTACTGTAAGTTCACGGTTAAATATGATCCATTTACTCCGTACCTTCATGTCTTGTAATAAACCTGGAACTTGGTGCTGCACAAATGTGTCAAGCCAACTGCTGTCAGAAGTAATCAAAAGACTGGTAGGGGTAAAGGTTGCATTACTCACAAAACCTGCTTGTCTTCAAGTACACATTTTCCGCTTATCTGTCCCTTGATTACATCTGGCTAACCTGGTCGTTCGGTGGAAACCGATCTATTGTAGGTTGCATATATCACCCAACTGGTGTCAGCAAGTATGACGAGATCCAAATAGCAAATATTTTTAGCTGCATTTCAGAACTTACGCTGCAATATAAAGTCACCTGTGGGGTATCAACATGCCTGACATATGCTGGTCTGGCTTAGTACCAACCAGGAATCACGAAAACTTTATAATTTTCTTACGACTGAAGGATGGACTCAACGTAACCTTTTACCTACAAGGGGTTAGTGCGTTTGACTTCGATTTTACTTTAGGCCCTATTTTCAATATCACTGATGTACAATAAGACTTCACAGGATGCGACTATGAATTAGTCACCTGCAAAATAGAGGTAGAGACCCCACAGATGCATTCAAAAATACAATCTTTTACATCTTAAAATGTAAACCGGAACATATTTTCTACTTTACTCTGGTCTCAAAGCTAGGGCCTTTACTTTCGTTTCAATGACCTCCAGGGTGTATGTGCTCTGTTTTATCACAACATGCACTATTGCATGCAATTAACGACTTACAGCAAAAGAACATCTTGTGCACTACCTTCGACTAGCATTACTTTTGCTGATAAAAATAAGAAAAAATGCGCACACCAGCTCGAAGGTATGAAAAAACTCGTGCATACAGCGTCCTGTTGCGTCTCTATAGATTTGTAGTTGAAACGGATGCCAGTAAAGCTATGCATCTTAGGCAAGAAGTGGAATGAATTTTACACAGCGAAAACAAAGTTGGTGAGGTAAGTATCTTATGGAAAAAGAGGGTGGCAAACAAACATATCCTCATATTACCAAACCAGATGACATTATTGTCGACAAACCAACTGCTATAGCGGATGCCTTTGGTGCATACCTTGCTGAATCTTACAGCATCGAAAATGCGCTTCTAGTACTTCCAGTCGCATCTGTCATCTCTGAAACTGTTTCAGTTGTTGACTTCAATATCGGCAAGCGATGACTTGGTCGAGAGAAATGAAAATATTTACTTCGAAGTTGGCGCCGGTTAGTGCATCTCGACTACCTGGCTGGGATCATAAGGACGATGAACAGGTTCGGTTGGACACACCTGGCTGAGATGGCTTCAGTAGCGTTTGTGTTGTGAGTTTGTCCATCGTCCTCCCACTTAGATCCCCCTCAATTCCGATCTCATACGAAGTACATAACATTTCACATTAACTGCCTTTGAACTTTTGCAGTGTAAGCTGTTTATATCTTACCTTTTATATTGCGACACGTTACCCACAACTAACGTGTATTCAACAGCAGGGGCATCAAACGCATGACTAATTTCCTTCGGCCATCATATGACACTGATTCCGATGGCATCTCTTCAGCTGTAATCAAGAGTGGTGGTGATGATATAGCAGTAATATCAGTGAAAATTTCTTCCTTGTCCTTACAGTTGGACAAGTATCCTGAAAGATGGAGAAAAATTGCTGTCATACCGCGAGAGAAATCTGGATCCAAATCTGGATTCAAATTAATCGCCCAATTAGACACACCTCCATCCTTTCAGGATAGATGAAGAGAATTGTAAAGGAAAAACTCACATGTTTCCTCTTCTCACACAGCCTTCTTTCACATTTGCAGCATGGCTTTTTAAAGTCTCCTTCATGCATAACTTGCCAAATTAATTTCTTAAATAATCTCATCGGAGCGATTGATTCTGGACTTCCATGCATTGTCTTTTATCTTGACATGCAGAAAGCTTTCGATCGTTACATACAAAGAATACTATTACAACAGTTGTTTCGGTATATCAAACCCGCTTTTATCTTGGTTTCAATCCTATATGAAAGGACGCATCCAGACAGTGAACATAAAGGGGTTCATGTCTATGACCCAACAAATCACTTGTGGTGTAGTTCAAGACAGGGTTTTAGGTCCTCGTCTCTGCCTAATATACATAACCGGTCTTTTACCTGCCATACGCTTCGGGAACTGATAAAGTGAAACTAGTATACTCGTTCCACTCATCCCAATACCTAACTAAGGTAGCAGATATTAAATGTGATCTACAATCCATTGACAGTTAGGTCGTAAAATGGCAGATGCAATTCTCCACATCAAAATGCAAGATAATGACTTATGGATATCATGTAGAAGCATGATTGTTTCTACTTTATGGTGAGCCCATTCACGTTTACTCTTTTCTCAGATTTAGGAAAAAGGCATTCCAGCTCCTTAAATTTCAGCGAACATGCGAACTATGTTGTTACTAAAGCAAGATAAGTAATGGGACACAATAGTTAGTTACTACCGTTGAAAGAAATCAACATAAGGCCCTTCGTAGAATACTGTTGCACTACATTCAGCAATTTAGATAAACGTGAGTTGAAGGATATAGAAAATGTTCACCGCATTTTCACTAAACGCAATTTCGGTTACTTCACCCTTGTTCCTTGATGTAATGAATTAAAACTTGAACCTTTATGGCTGTGTAAATAACATTTGAACCTTAGTTTCCCATATAAACATGTGTGGTATAAGGTGCATAGTGAATACCACTCTATGCAATCGATTGGAAGCCAGATATGAACTGAGAGACACAGAATGTATGACTGTAGTACCTCCATTCAGGAACAGTCAGAAAGAACTTCTATCTTAGAGGGTTCAACCTGATATGGAATAGGTTATCTAGTTGTATAGGATATACAACGAGCTTGGGCGTATTCAACAACATGGTTTTACTGACATCAACGAAAATGAAACAGACCTTAACTGGCAAATATATATATATATATTTATTTATTTGAAACAAAAAGAGAACGGTATCCATTGGTCGAAGACTGTTAGTCTATCTCTGCGTTTTATTTCCACCATCCCTCGAAACCTGCACAACATTAACTTTCTATACTCACCCAATGGCCTCATATTGCATTTCATATCTCCACTGAGCGATCGATAACGGATATTTTCTTTGCGATCGATTGTCCGGAATTAATGAACAAGTCACCTTCCAATGCTGATGGTTTCAAGTTGTCATGTTTCGTGACATAGCACCCATACCTGCATTTGGATTGTGTTTACTTCTCTTTATTCTTGATGAAACCCTGGCCGGAGTGCAACAACTGTTTTTCTCGAACGCTCTGTACCACTGTCGCTATTCGCCAAGATTGTCGATCAATTTGTGACTGGCGTATCTGCAAAATATTGTATTTGTTACTATGTGCTTATGTCCTCGTACTTTCAAATCTTCACTAGTTTATTGTTGGCCACGACTGGGCTATTCTCCTGGTAGGACGAATTACGGCTTCCAAGCTAAAAAATATACCCATGCAAGTCATACTGCCACTGAATAGCTGGCAAAGAATAAAAGTGCCATACTTGAATGATCCGCATAACGGAAGGGGCCGAGGCTTCACCGCTCATAATGCACGCATAGAACATCCAGTATAAAAAACATCTCTTAAACAGGTGATGGTTTATTGCCATTTTGCCACACCGCCATACACCAGCTGGAGAATGGAAGTGCGGGTGAAACCTATGGAGGGAATAACCCGCATGGAATCATGCCGCCTGGAGACGGTACCATGGATAGTTGTATTAATTTGCTTGAACTTTGGTTAAATCTGCATTTACTAGTGTTCACAATTTATTAATCTCACTAATACACTCAAACTACCAATCACTACAAAACCCATTTGGGATCCATTATATCAAAAATGGACAATTAACGATTTTATGCGATCTCGTAAAAATTGATCAGACCACTCCGTTGAACTATGCGACGCAACATCGAAGAACATGTCGTTTGTTTACTTATCCAAGGCAAATAAGATATATCTACCGGAAAACCACAGTGACCTGCTTCCACTTCAATTGTTTAGGGTCCTAGCGTATATTTTTGGACATGGGTGCAGGTATTTGGAAAGCAAGGTAAGAAGACGAAAGCTGGCATATACATGCATTTCGTATTGTCTCCTCAGTACCATTAACAATAACTAGTATCCAACCATAATACCTAAAGATGGGTGTGACCAAATAAATACGAGGTGCAAAATGAATGACGGAAGTTCCACCCCTATATCCACGGCAGCCTTAAGCTGACAAAAATTGTTTTTGAACACACAGGGACGGCTTCATCCGGCTTAGCACTGAGGAGACAATAAGAAATGAATGCATCTACCAGCTTTCGTCTTCTTACTGTGCTGTTCGAATTTCTGAAGGAACTAACTGCTTTAAATTTCTCAGACAACGAATTCCCGCTAAAACTATCAAATTGCTTCATCGTATAGTCAGCCTGAGGTACAAGATTGTATGCGCACTTGTGGAAATATCCTTTCTTACAAAATGTATTCTCCTGCGTAGATACCCCCGCTCGGTTCTCACACTGTTGCGTAGAAATAAACTCAAGCCATCTGTGGCTAACCTCAAACGTGTGGCATCCGCTCACTTGGAGACGGCTAAGTCCAAACTTCTGAGTTTACTGGAAACTCACGCACGTCTACTACATGTGATAGAGGATCTATCGTTGTGTTGTGTTCGCTAACTTTTGTAAACCCAGTCTCAACTGTACAAAGCGAAATCGGAATACTCGGTTGGAGAACTCGCTTATGAACATCCAGCATGAGGAGCCAATTGTTCGTGATCCTAGTAAGTACGCGGTATATTTAGCAGACGTACAACTAGATGCTTTGCAGTTAAAAGCTTTGTCATATGGGTTTGATTACAAAATTCCTCCAAGAAGACTGGACGGTTGTTCATGGAAGCTCAGTTTGACAATTTTGTTAATCAATAAATACAATAAATTGTTGATTACATTTGTGAGCTAGCTGAGCAATCTAGTTATTCGTTACCAATTCCAGTCGAATTTCTAAAGGAAACCTTACTTCTGTGTGCAGCAAATGTTGGATTCCACTTTCAGAACACCTCATATCGTTAAATCTATGGTGTGGCAATGGGTAGCCCACTAGCTCCGGTACTCCCCAATTTCTTCATGCTGATGATAGAAAGAGGCATATCCGCAGAACTAGCCAAGTTAACATACTATAAATGTTATATGGATGATATAGTGGCCTTTTGTTCGTCGGAGCAGCAGATTGTTCATTTGGTGCAGCAACTCAACTGTGTACATGCCAAGTTGCGGGTCACCTGCGAGGTGGAACAGAAGAACTGTCTGTCATTCTTAGACATTCTCATCAGTCGTAAGGATGAGGCTCATTAAGAGGTCTATCTACAGAAAAGCAACACGGTCCGGTTAATACCGGCACTTCACCAGCTTCACATCGGTGCGGTACAAGCGGACACTTGTGAAAACTTTAGTTAGTCGTGCTGGACGAATTTGCTCGGCTGATTGTCTAGACGACGAGCTAGAGTTGATTACAACAACACTCGTCGTGAATGGTTATCCCCATAGATTTATAGATAAACACAGGCAGCAGCGAGTCTTGAAGGAATTAGTGCATATGGCAGCCAAGAAAAAGATCTATATCAAGTTGCCTTTCAAGGGTGACTTTATCGAAAAACATGCAACGTTTAATCTCCGCTACGCAGAAAAGTTACTGTGCTGCTCAGGTTGTGGTTATCAATAGAACCCGTAACTTGCCGGTGCCTCCAACCAACGAAGCTCAACCGATCGGGGCCAACTCACACTGTATACACAACTTCACGTGCAACTGCGAAGACAGTTACATAGGAAGAACCAATCGGTCGTTGACGTAGCGAATAACGGAACACGTGCCACATGTCGCAGCGAGACTGGACTTTAACGTGGTGCGACGGTTTGCGTACCTCCTTGACCCATTGAGCTATACTGAGTGGTTCCTCCGGGCACCGTGAGAGCTACTCCTACCAGGTTGGTCAGTGGTGAGAGGTCAGACAAACTCAGTCTCCTAATTCTCCAGCGTGGGGGTTTGAAATAGGATGGCGTCCATTTCTGTAAAACTAAATCATTGCCACCTCCATGTTGCCTTGTGGACAGGGTTTTGAGCTAAAGGCTTTGGATGAGGATCCTAATAGTCCTCATGTCTAGGTCCTGTCGCCCTGGCAGTATCTCAGCCCACATACAACCATGACATTTTCTTCAAACATAAACTTCATCCTACATCCGCCGTCGCGCAGATTATCAAGAGTCACCTTATCTGCAGCATACAGCAGGGCACATAAGCGAAAACATGCAACTGCTGGAGCCTCCCTTCTTTCTTTTCCACCTTTTTCTCTTACTCCCATCCCGACCCCCATTACTAACCATCCTTCTATAATTCCCAGCTTAATTGACAACAACCGAAGTGCCACTAGAGTAGAACCACCTGCAAACACCTTCCAAAAGCACCCATCGGATGCCTATGGGCAACAGCCCCTTATAAGGCCACGCTATCCCGTTTCCATGGCGACATTCAACGTTCGCACTCTAAGACAACCAGGTCAACAGGCTGCATTCGCACGCACCCTGGACACGCTGGGTATTGATGTGTGTCTTGTGTCCGAAACTAGGATCAAACACCTTAACGGGGTTACTAAATTAACTGCACCCGGCTTATCTTCTCGTTATTGGTTGCACGCATCCGGAGACGCCGATGCAGTACTCACGGGTCAAGCTGGTGTAGGCATCATTCTAAGCTCCAAGGCTGAACCATCGTTGGCTGATTGGATTCCGGTGAACAGCCGTTTATGTGCAGCCCGTTTGACGACATCATCCAAGGTTGATTCACGAAGTAGTACAAAACGCTGTTTGTTTGTAATTTTGCTTATGCACCCAACGACTGCAGTTCAGATGTTCTAAAGGACACATTCTATCACGAACTGAACGCGCTACTACGCAGTGCTACTAGTTCAGATATAATAGTACTTGCAGGGGATATGACCGCACAAATAGGGCGTCTGAGCACTTCAAAAGCTCAGCTAGGTGGTAATTACGGGCTTAACTCCGAACGGACAGACAACGGAGAGAGTCTGCCGCACTGTGTGCGAAGCACCAGTTGTTTCTTACTAGCACTGCTTTTCGATACAGTGGGCGCCGAAGTGCCACTTGGCGTCTTCCTGTAGCTGGCTTGCGATGGACCCAAATTGACCACATAGCCATAAGTTACAAATGGCGTGGTTCCATCCTGGATTGCCGCTCGTACTGGAGTACCTGTGTCGACTCTGATCATGTCTTGGTGCGCTGTCGTTTCTCTATGAAGTTTACCGGGAGGCGCACAAAGCGTCCCCTACGATTGGCAACGGAGAAATAGTGTCAGTCCTCGGTCAGGCAAGCTTTTCAAGAAGCGTTGCGCACCGAACTTCCGCTGTCTTGTCCTAATGACACTGAGCTTCAGTGGAATAGGATCTCGACCGCCATGCACGACGCAGGAGCATCTGCTTGTGGCATTATCCATCGTCACCGCACCAGTCACTGGATATCCGAGAGGTCGGTGAACCAGTTGGAATCTAGAAGACACCGCCCGGCTGGCGCTGAACACCATGTAACCAGACGGGCGTGAACAAAAGTGGAGCCTACGTGCTGACAAGGAAGCACAGTGAACCAGTAGGGCTCAAGAAATGGACGAGGCAGGAGCAGTAGGCAATAATAGCAAGCTCTTCCACCTAATCCGCACCAATGGTCAAAGAAAACCAAACGTCAGTGACACAATAAGGGATAGCGCGGGTGCGCTGACATACAATAAGGAGCGCCGTATGGCTTGTTGCGCGGAACACTTTCAGGATCAGTTCAGCTGGCCACCTGCTCCCGGACCTCTTCCTACTCAGGTGATGCAGGACAAGCCATGGACGGTTAGTTTAGAGCCTCCGTCAGAGGCCGAGGTCCGAAACACGATCACAGCCCTCAATCGTTTTCGTGCTGCTGGCCCGGATTCCCTCCCACCTGTAATATTTTAGGATGGAGGTGAGGTCTTCTGCAAAGCACTGACCTCCCTATTCGAATGTATCTGGAAGGAAGAGAGTATACCGGCTAATTGGAGCGAATCGTTTATAGTATTAATATAAAAGAAGGGAAGTCGCACCGACTGTTCTAACCACAGGGGTATTAGCCTAACGCCAGTTGTGACAAAATTACTGGCCTCGATTATCGTTCGTCGCCACACTGCGGAACGGGAATCTCGGATTAGGGAAGTGCAGGCCGGTTTCCGCCCAAGACGTGGCTGTATACACCATATATTCACTTTGCGACAGGTGCTAGAGCAGCGCCACGCATACCGCAGACCGACAATAGCTGTGTTCCCCGATTTCAAGAGTGCGTTCAATCGATTCTGTTCGAAATACTGGCGCGCAAAGGTGTTCCCACGAAATATGTGAACATCCTTCGTGCTCTATACTCGAACACTATAGGCCGCGTCAGGGTCTACGGTGTCCTCTCGGATAGCTTTCCGACCACAAGTGGCGTTCGTCAGGGTTGTCCGATTTCCCTATTTTTGTTCAATTTCGTTGTGGATTCTATCATGGAGTGTTCCCTTGCGGAATCTCACGATGTAGGCGTCAAAGTGCTGCCTGGAGCGATCAAATTGTTGAACCATCCACTCATGCAACTTTGTGAAGGCATAGATTTATCGACAACCACAATCTCCCACGAAACACGGCTGAACACGGGGGACCAGCAGGGCCCGGAAGGCCGCGATCAGTCGTCTAACCGAAAGCAAACTCAAAGGCAAACGTCACCACAAAAAACGGTTAATGGCCGACCCGTTAACGGTCGGCACAAACTCCATTCCTACCACAACCTGTGCTAGCTCACTCTTGGTTACAAAAGCACTATCCTGCATGTATACTAATGCCCAAGGCCTCATAAGTAAGTTGGTAGAACTGCGTCACCGTTTGGCTTCGGAGCCTCGAGACATCATAATGATCGCCGAAACCTGGCTGAGCGGCGAAATCACAGACGCTGAGATTGCCATACCGGGTATGTCAATTCTCCGGAACGACAGAACGGGCAAGGGCGGTGGTGTGCTCATTTATTTCCGAACGAACCTTCGTTGTGAGCTCATAGACGATCCCCAGACTTGTGTCACCGACGTCCTTTGGTGCAAACTGTGGTTG
This sequence comes from Dicrocoelium dendriticum, assembly GCA_944474145.2. NCBI lineage: Eukaryota > Metazoa > Platyhelminthes > Trematoda > Plagiorchiida > Dicrocoeliidae > Dicrocoelium > Dicrocoelium dendriticum. Next base: position 28,371,003 of record OX104071.1, on the reverse strand, counting down.
GAACGCAACGACGTATGCCTTCTCTCTGTGGTTTACCGACCACCGAAATCCACTCCGGAAAGGGACAACAGACTTATCTCCGCTTTTCGCTCCGTGCTTAAGCAGAAGTACAGCCACATCCTCGTTGCAGGAGATTTCAACACCCATGACTTGGAAAAACCAGCATCCGAGACAGACGTGTTCAAGGCATATTTGCAAGAGCTACGCTCTAGCACCTTCTTGTATAACCACGTCACCGTTCCAACCAGGTTCAGAACAGGAAACAACCCATCGATATTAGATCTAGTGCTCACTAACGAAGAGCTCATGGCCGATGGACTAAAGGTGTGCAGTCCTTTGGGCCGTAGCGATCACGTGACTTTGCAGTTCGATTACATCTGCTACGCCGAATATCCAGCTGCGGAGCTCGAAACGAGGCAATCTGTTACCAATTACCACGTTCTGTCTGCTCTAGTTGAGAATACCAGTTGGACTTTTCTAGCTAAGTGCACCCCAGAACTAGCCTGGAAGACATTTGCGAACACTATCACGTCACTTGTCATAGAAGCCTCAACACCAAAAGTTTCCCAACAACCCCGCACAGCGAAATCATTCTTGCGAAGCCGAACGCGAAAATGCATGACTCTAAGGGATCGGGCATGGCGCATGTATAAAAGCAACCCCAGCGCAGAAAACTGGACGGAATACGTTTCGCATCGCAACTACTGTGTGCTTTTGGTTCGCGAAGACAAGAGAACGCATCAGCAGGAGCTAGCCAAACGATTCTGTTCGAACAAAAAGCTTCTTTACAAACATGTGAATGGACTTCGCTAGGTGCAACGGGGAATCCCACCACTTAATACGACCAATGGGTATACGCATACTGCGAAGGAGGCGGCCAACGCATTACGGGCCTAGTACTCCCCAATCTTCCAAGGTGTACAAGCCTCGACGTATATTCCGCCACTGGTTACCCCACCGTCCGTTTTATCCAACGTCACGTTAACTGCAGAAATGGTGCTGCAAAAGCTGCTATCCTTGCGTCCACACAGCTCTCCCGGGGCCGATAACATTCACCCGAAAACATTACAGGTAGCTGCCATCCACTTAGCCGAACCACTAGCTGCATTTTTCAGCGCTGTTTCGATGAGAACATCGTACCTTCGAGGTGGAAACAAGGTGTAATAACGCCCATATACAAAGCAGGAAGTCGATCGGATCCTGCCAATTACCGCCCCGTAACGCTTCTGCCTGTGATCGCCAAAGTCACGGAAGTGGTGATAGCAGATGCGTTAACGGGATACTTGGAAAACTACGGCATAATTGCGCCAGGACAGCATGGGTTTCGTCAACATCGTTCATGTACGACGAATCTGCTGATAACTCGTGACAACTGGACCAAGACTGTCGATGAGGGAACAGGAGTCGATGTTGCATTCTTGGACTTTTCGAAAGCCTTCGATCGCCTGGATCATCGAACCCTGCTCATTAAACTCCAACAGTACGGTATCGGAGACCCGTTGTTAGGATGGATCGGTAACTTTCTCTCTGAACGGCAGTTAGAAGTTAGAGTTCGATCATCCTTTTCCGATCCGATTCGAGTGGGATGCGGCGTACCGCAGGGTTCGGTACTTGGGCCTCGTTTGTTCCTGCTTTTCATTAACGATCTAGTAAGAGTTATTACCTCGAAATTCTTACTCTTCGCGGACGACCTCAAGGTTTGGCGGGCGATAAAACGATCGGACGACCATGAAGTCCTACAGCGTGACTTGAATGAGGCCTGGAATTGGTCGGTGAGAAACGCCCTGCCGTTTAATGTGAACAAATGTCGCGTTGTTCATATCCGCCATCGACAAGTCCACGTCTACAAGCTTGAGGCACACGATCTGAAGACCACCACTCAGGAACGCGACTTGGGTGTGCTAGTACAGGAAGACCTAGGGTGTTCCAAACAGTCAGATTCCGCTTCTAAAAGGGGCAACCAGCACGTTGGACTCCTGCGAAGAGCATTCGGAATTTTGGATCCATCCATCTTCTCTTTGATGCTGAATGCCTACGTGCGTCCTCACGTCGAATATGCAATCCAGGCCTGGCAACCCTGGCTAAAACGTGACCTTGCAGCGCTTGAGACCCTACAGCGTCGAGCAACGAAAATCGACAAGGGCTTGCGCCACACTCCTTACCAGGAACGACTGGAGATACTCGGAGTGTTCAGCGGACGGTACCGGCGACTTCGTGGAGACCTCATACTAGTGTACCAGATATTGAGCGATCCCAGTCACGTATGCCGCCACCTCTTGAAGCTCAGCCCAAACACTAACCTTCGCGGTAACAGTTTAAAGCTGATCCATCAGTACAGTCGTCTAGACTGTCGGAGAACCTATTTCTCCCTCCGGGTCTGCGGGCCCTGGAACGCCCTTCCAAACTCAGTTGTTTGTGCCCCCACATTAGATACGTTTAAAAAACGATTGGACGTCGCACTGAGCCCCCTGCGCTTTGTTTTATGAACGAAAACGCTTGTATATATTTAGGCTAACCAGCCTCTTTGGATTTATGCCCCAAATTCACGGTCGTAAATCTGTGCGAACCGGTGAGTACTCCATTTTTATTTGCTACCATCACCAACGATAACAATTTCTTAGCCAGTTTTGCGTCGTACCACTTTATCCCCCTAAAACTGTTATACTTCTACCTTTTATCTCACTGACGCTCCTGACTTCAACCACTTATGTGGTTTGCCAATCTGTTAGTATTTCTATTGCCAACTTGCGGGACTCGTTAAGTGTGTGCTTTTTTACCCGTCATATACCATTGTTCCATTGTTCTGGTGAAAGGTTAGTTGATCTAGATTATGCAGAAGACATCGTTTTGCTTTTCGACGATTTTGCGGCGGCATAATCAACCCTGAATAGCCTGTCCAGAGTGGTCCCATTATTTGGTATGCACTTCGCACCTTCAAAGTGCAATGTGTTGCTGCAGGACCACCAGCCACTTGATGACCCCTTGATGCTTGCTAACGAGGAACTCGAGGTGGCTGATCATTTCACTTATCTTGGCAGCTGCATCAGCAATGATGGGCGCATAGAAACTGACGTCAGCTCACGCATTGCAAAAACCAGAGCTACCATCTTGAACCTGTGGCACCTTTGGCGACAGAAGGGTTTCCCTCCGTCTGAAAGGCCGTGTATACAAGGCCACAATGAGGGTCGTTCTGCTGTATGGTAGTGAGACTTGGCCCCTTCGGTCTGAAGAGCTGAGGAGCCTTCAAGTCTTTGACCATCGTTGTCTGCGAAGCATTGCTGGAGTCGGATGGCACCAGCGTGTTCGCAACGATTATGTGCGTAGGCGAGTACTAGGTGGTGATAACCATGCTAGCTCCCTAGAACAACAGATAGCACTGAATAAGTTGCGTTGGGTCGGGCACGTGCTACGTATGCCTGGTCACCCCTTACCTAGGAGGGCCTTGTTTAGTCTGTCAGGTGTAGGGTGGCGCAAGGCTCGAGGTGGACAGAAGTTGACTTGACAGCGGCAAATGTAGTCCCTGACGACCAAATTGGGTGCCGTTGGTCCGTCTCGCCTTCCGGGTTGGAGTCCACGTGACTCGCCTTGGGCTTGGGTCGAGACTTTACAGGACATGGCTCGCAACCGACACTAGTGGCGCGTCTCCTGCCGTCTCCTAATCGGATTGCCTGTTGAAAGTGTGTTGCTGAGTTATCTGCGGGGTAATGGCTGATTATGACGCGTGGCAGTGAAAGCCGCAAGGAAGCTGTCTCGCCGATGTCGCCTTATCTTTGCACGATAGCCAGCTGTTTGTGACGGTATGTTGTTAACACAAGGTGTAGGCGCCTTGACTCTGAATGTTTGCTTGGGGCATTAAGGTTTTCAGGTAAGTACTTTTTCTCTCCCTCTTCTTATTCTTTATTTCATAGGTCCTCATGGTTGTATGGCAGCGAAACATCAGTTCAAATGGCTGATGTACTGCTGATGATGATGGGATGATGCCAAGGTGGGTTCAACTTGAAAATGACCAGCATCTTTGCCCTACTGACGTTCCGTGCTTGCGCAAGCCGCCAGCTACATCAACAGGTAAACAACTACAGACTACGCGTCACCGGATCGAGCTAGGATCAGCGTTCACACTCGTAGTACGTCAGCTTAATCCCCGCTTCCTCCGGCTCGCCTAAGTCGTTGCAATAAGCCGGCCATCTGCGCTCAAAAGCAATTATTTGTCAGCTTAAGACTACCGTGGATATAGGGGTGGGACTTATGCCATTCATTTCGCACCTCATCTTCTTTTGTGACTCGTATAGTGAAGTATTTAGTTGCACACCGGTTATTAATAATGGTACTGAGGTGACAATACGAAATGTATGCATCTCGCAGCTTTCGTCTTCTTACCGTGTCTTTGAAAGTTGTGAAGGGAACTAACTGCTTTAAATTTCCCAAAAGATGAATTCCCTTTGGAATTATAGTTTCAGATGGTCAGGAATAAATGAGTACACTAGTTCGATGTCGTCCGTAAATAAAAATGGACACCCGTGCCTAATGTAATCTCATTTATAATTTATGTAAATGAGGAAAAGCAATGGGCCAAATACACTGCCCTGAACGAGAACACTAGTGACAAAGCTAGAAGAAGAAAAGGTTGACCTATGGAACAATGGTATAATACGGAAAAAAAGCCAAGGCTTGACAAGTCACGTAGGATGGTTTGTGGGAACGCGGCTAGTTCAAAAAAGTGGAACAAAAGTGGAAAAAACGCATCAGTAAACTCACCACATTAACACTAGGGTATTTCCGTCTGCCCCGATTTCGTGGGGTTGGTGAGCACAATGTTTGTCTGCGCCAAATCAACACTCAATGAATAGAAATCAGTCCAAGTAATGTGTGCGATGTAAAGCATCGCCGCGGAAATGACAAAAGTCGTAAGACCGTTCCACGGTTGACAAATTTGAAGGACAAAATAATTCCAGTGGCATTCCAGACGATCACTGAGCAGCTTCAACTTATGACCCCTGAATTCCGTGTAGCGGGTAAGCTTCAGGAGGTGACGGCAGGCGTGACCGAGTTTTTCAAATATGGAACGCCAGGATTTGGTCAACCCGTAGATAGCGATTTCTTCTGCTGTACACTCCCAGGGCTCTAAGTCGCCTATGGTATTGCAGGTAGGACAATCCCTTTGCATTTTCGTTTCCCTTCGCTAGGCGGTCCCCAGCGCAGCCAGGTCGCGTTTTAATCAGGGTTGCCAGGTCTGGATCGCGTACACTACATTGGCCCTGACATATGCACTGATAATTTGGGGAAAGATGGAGGGATCGAACGGCCCAAACGCCATCTGTAACAACCAACATATCGGTTCGCGGTTTTGGACACCTTAAAGAACTGCGCCGAACAGCTGAGATCATCTTGCATCACCACCCAAACTTCACGCCCTTGTGAGGCGATTTTCAGCATGTCGTCTCCACGCTTATATTCGTACGTGGGCTTGTGGCGGACATGCACGGTGTTGCACTTGTCGGTGTTAAAAGGAAGTAGATCTGCCTTTGACATTCCAAGGGTGTGGTCTAAATCTCGTCGCAGCATACCGTGATCTTGCTGACAGTCGATTGCCCGCCATATCTTGATGTAATCGGCAAAAAGCAGGAAATTCGACTTGATGACACTCGCGAGGTGATTAATAAAGAACAAGAATAATCGTGGCCCCAACACTGACTCGTATGGTACACCGCAGTCCATAATAGGTGAATAAGAAATTGAGCCCAAAACTCGAACCTGAGAGCGCCGCTGAAGAAGGCGGTTTCCGATCCATCTATGGACAGGCTTCCCAAACGCATGCTTGCAGCTTTTGGAGAACAATGACGTGATCTGTGCGTTCGAAGGTTGTAGAAAAGTCTAGGTAGATGATATCAATACCGATCACACTGTCAGCCATCTCTGTGCAACTGCCACGGGCAATAAGTAGAATGGTAGCACATGACCGATGCTGACGGAATCCGTGTCGTTCTGACGCCGTGAGGTTAGACCTTTCGACGCAGCCCATTACATCCTCAGCTATGATCGATTCCATCACCTTTGAAAGCACTAAAAGGAGAATCACTGGGTGATAGTTTGCGGGCTCTGAACAGCTACCAGTCTTTAAAATCGGGGTAATGATGTCATGCTTCCACATGTTAGGGACCTGCTGTTCGTCCAGGTATCTTTGGGAAAATTTAGTTAGTGGTTCAGCTATCCTCGTAGTTGCCACCTGCAGTGCTTTCGGGGGTATGTTGTCAACCCCATGGGGAATTATGGGTGCGCAACGAGAGTAGCTTCCTCAAAATGGTCGCCGAACTAAAGGTGAGGTGTGTAAGTACTGGCGTCTCGGAGAGTGGGACAGGTATGCTACACATGCTGGTAGCACGTCGGAAAATTGGAGCCATAGAACGTAAGCCACATCCGTGGCGGTTTAAGCACATCCACCTGCCGTGGGGGAACACCACGTTTCACATTCCGGAGGCTGTTTACGTCTGTACAGAAGCTTTTGTTAGCACAAAAGGTTTCCGCTACACTCTGCTGGTGTACTAATTTGTCCTCACGCACAAGTGTGGTACAGTGATTACGATGCCAAACATAGTTACTCGTTGTCAGGGCTAGCGTTGGCTCTATACGCATGTCACGCTGCATCTCTCACTGTCATGTATTTTCGGGTTCTGCTCCGAATGAATGATTATGAACTTGTGGAACGAAAGGGTTAGTTGACCCATGCAGATTTAATCAGACCGCTGAACTTGTCAGTAAACTCTATCCAAACACTGTCAATAGAACAGTCGTCCGAAAACTCCCAGCTGGCATCTGCCACAAGTTCTGCCAACATGTCGTAGTGGATGATTGTTCGAAACAAATTACTATATTTTCGTGGATACTCCGCGCAACAAACCAAGTCGTAAATTATGACTACGTGGTCACTCCACCCCAGAGATCTCTCCATCCTTAGATCCTCAATTATGCGCTCTTAGTTCGTGAGCACCAAATCGAGCACAGATGGTTTATTTCCGGCTCTGAATCGGGCGGGCGAACTGACATAGCTGAAGAGCGGAATTCTCGCAATATACTTGTAGATCTGCCTTGAATTGCTCGTTGGGGAATGCTAGAATTTCCGAGTCGTGAGTATTGAAGTCGCCGGAGATGAGAACATGGCTGTATCGTCCTCTTAGGACGCTTACCAAGGATAATGTCAGGCAAAAGTCCATCACTGGGGTGAACATTGGGGGACGATAAACAACAGCCAAAAGGCAACTGTTGTTCAGTCTGTCGCAGATTGCACCAAAGTGAGTACATGATCAGCATTTCCGGATCGACTACCGGTTCCCACTGCAGGTCGTTGCGGTAGTATAACATTAACCTCCGCCCTTGCAAGGACGATCGTTTCGGCATCGGTAATTTCTGAGTGTAATCAAGTGTCCGTGACAAATATGGGGTCCTAGGAATGTGACGCTTCACGTAGCCGCAGTTCGGTAAGCTTGTTCAGAAGACCTTGTGCATTAGGGTATATGCAAGAAAGTTTGCTTCTCTTTTTGCAGGTAATATATGGGGAGTGTTTGTCAGTTTCGCTGACTAGTTGATTGAGGTTATCCGAACTCAAATCGGGAAGTGCTGCGATTAAAAGCTACTCTCGTGTGTTTGGTTAGCAGATGCTGCCTTGATTCGGAGCTCGGAATGAGGGATCCTGCGGCTCGCATACCAGCACTCTAGCAGCATTGCTGAAATTTGACTTGATCGAAGAACCACGTTCATAAGCCTCGGACCACATACCTTGTAGTTTAGCGATCATGGCAGCCTCGAGATTGATTGCGCTAGGAAGTTTTGCAGGAAGAGTGCCTCGCGAATGTACCGTCATTGTTCCTGGTCACTTAGCGCTCTTCATGACTTCCAGTCTCGGGAGCGTTGTGTTCAAGGATGGTCCTTGCTACGGATTCCTTCCGGTTTTCGTCCAAGTAGTGCTTCGCCTCCTCGCCCGCTCCAAGAAATATCCGGGAATAGCCGTAGGGAAGGTGACCCATGCCAGGGGCGAGCTGTCGATAACAGAACAAGTTCCGCTTTATTGGCGGCAGTCAACACATCTCGGAGAAGTCTTGATTCATCATAGTGCTTTGAGTTCGGGTGAAGAGTAAGGCGTGTCAGATTGACGGGATTAGCTACAACACCTTCCATGTCACATATGTAGTTCCAGTGACTCACATCATCAAGTTGTTTTCCTTTTAAGGAATTTGACGTCGATCGCGGAACATTGTGGTAGATTACCGTTGGTATGTTACGTGCAACTCGGGTTGAAGTTAAACGATCAAGTGGTCAGTAGACAGCCAATGGAGGCTGTGGCTACAGCCGCGTCTTCTTCATTTTAACCTGAGTCCAGTGGGACTGGCCGAAGGTCTAGGTTTTCGGTCACTTTTGGCAGCAATCAAGTTCCAACCACCACTGGTGTCGAAGTCCTTTTGCAGTTTCGAAACCGTCTGGAGGGCAAACGAGGCTATGACCGTGCTCATTGCAATCGGACTGGTGATGGTTGTTTCAGGCATATTTGGGCGACTGGCGGTATCGACGTTTAAAGCCAGATGGTTGTAGTAACCCAAAAGATATTCTTATCTTATGTACACATTTGTTACTCAATCGTACAATATTGGTTTTTGTTTTAATGCCGACTCTGGTTGGCGGAATCCGATTTCGGATTCGCCTGTCACTGTGGCCAGCCACAGGACGCCTGCGCCTACAGAGGGAACATGGATGGCTTGCGCTGCACCACCCACAGCTCCAACCACATACCCCATATCCATATTCCTTCGGGTTTACACTGGATATGGGGTATGTGGTTGGAGCTGTGGGTGGTGCAGCGCAAGCCACTCATGGTCCCTCTGTAAGCGCAGGTGTCCTGTGGCTGGCCACAGTGACAGGCAAATCCGAAATCGGATTCCGCCAACCATATATGCATGAGATGTGCCCCATGCTGAGGCTGATGTTACATTCATGATGCTTCTTCACCGCAGTTGGACTACACCAACTTGCACTTAAACTGGGTCTCTTTTTAAGCTGGATAAATTTCATTCCACTTTATTTGGTTTGTTCTGCCTACCTGACTAATCTGCTATTAATTGGCCACGTTGTTTACGGTGATTGTGCTTATCCTCGTTAACTTTATTGCGTTTGTAGCATTTTATGACTCACTTCCGGACATATTTTACTTATCGCGGATTCGTTGCTAACATACTTCATATGCTAATTTAAGGAACAGTTATGCGTGCATAGCCATATGCTTTAATAGACATACTTTTTTGTTACTGTCATTTCAAGTGCTTGGCTGTTGTTTGGCATCTTCGGTGCGACTGCGCTTGATGTGCATGTCGACAAGGTGTCTACCTGTCTAGTACCCATTACCCCGTCCATACTGTCTGTAGGAGATAGTTGGTCGTTGCTGGAGAAGACGGGGTGCACGCTCCTTGTGGTCATGCTAGGCTCGAAGAGTGGTTCCATGCACTCAGTGTGGACCGGACTACGGTCAAGCCACCGCCTTGTGTGCGCATGATTCCCAAATACAGCGTGCTTGTTTGCCTGTGAAGGAGTGTGGGCCGGCTCCGTTGATGAAACATGGCTCCCATCCACATGCCTCCCGGTCTTATATCTTCGGGTTTACACTGGATAATGCCGACTCTACTGCCATTCTTACTTACATCCGGCTCACCACTTCTCTCTACAGTGAGCTCCGACACTGACGTACGCTCTCATCGCTTCACCCGTCTTTCGTTCGTTTGTAGCCTTTCTCGAATACAATCCGTTGTGTCCGTTCTTCTGATATCCACACCAGAGGAAGAACACTCTCGGAGTGGCATAGAGTAGTCCTACAAATTGGTGACCCCGATTCGCACTCGTGAATTTTCAAATATTTTGGTTTTTTCGTTTTCGGTGAGTTCGTTCCAAGTCGTTTTTTCCCTAATCCCTAGTGGATTATTTACCGTCCGTCGGTTTCTAAAACTTCACTCGTATCATTCATATACCATGTCTGATGCCGATGTAAAACCCGGATCGGGCGGTAGCATGAATTTGCTCACCTTGGCTATTGCGGATTTTATGGCACACAAGCCCAGCGTCTGGTTTGCCGTTTTTGGGATAGAGCTGGAAAACAGAAGGATCTTTGCCTAGCAAGTTAAATACAGCCAACTTGTCTCACGCCTTCCGCAACAGGTGGTGACACTGGTTGAAGATGTACTGCTTCATCCAACGAAAGACGGTAAATACGAAGCAATGAAGCAATTGATCCTAAAGGAGTCGCAACCCAGCGCTCGTGTTCGATTGGAGCAACTCATTCATAGCACTAAGCTAGGCGATCGCAAGCCTTCAGTTTTGCTCCGCGATATTCAGCAGATAGCTGGCCCTTCGTACATGAGTGAAGAAGCTTTAAAAGAACTGTGGCTCTCACGCCTACCTGATCCTCTTCCTTTAATGCTCGTAGCGTACTCAGATAGATGGTTCAAAGAGAGGGTCATAACCGCAGACGCAGCATTTGAGATAATCCCTCAGCACACGAAGGCATCCAGTAACATTTTCGCCACATTAGCTGATAAAGACTTGAGTACGAAAGCGTCCGCGCAAGCAGACCCCAGAGACGAAGAGATAGCCGCGCTTCGCCGTGAATTAGCAACAATGCAGTTAGAAAGACAAGGCTTACTGAGACCGCACGCCGACCACGAAATAGCCGCCATTCGTCACGGCGCCTATCAGTCCCGACCTCCACCGTACAGATCCAGGTCACCGCGCAGACGCAGTCCATCACCCCCTCGCAGCCGAGCCCGAAATGCCAATTTAATGGATGATTTGTGTTGGTATCATGGCCAGTATGGTGACAATGCTCGACGTTGCAGTTCACTTTGCGCGAAGCGTGGTGTAGTGGCACAAGGAAATTAGTTCACCGGCATGTGAATGCAGCCCACGCGTCGGGCAGCGACAAAACAGGCCGTCTGTTTTACCTCAAGGATAGGTGCTCCCGCGTCACTTTCCTTATCGACACAGGAGCCGAAGTGAGTGTTATCCCTGCCAGCGAACAAGACAAGCATTCGAATCCCACGTACAAGCTACGGTCAGGCAACGGCTCGCCGATAGCTTTATACGGTCAGCCCATGATGAACCTAGATTTAAATCTCCGCGGAGACTTTCACTGGGTTTTCACGGATGCGTCAGTACCTTCCGCAATTATCGGCATCGGTTTTGTTCCAAATATTGGATGGCTTGTCGACGCGAGTCGCTACAGAATTTTAGATGACCAAGCAAAACTAGGTGTTGATGGCGTCCTTTCAGATGCCCCGATAATCAGCCCTGTATTTCGGATCGCAGACGCACCGTCCGACTACTTGAGCCTCCTCTCCGAACACCCGCGACTGGTTCGACCGGCTGCAGAGGTTCCACCAGTCACGACAGAGGTCGCTCACCACATAGTCATGCGCGGTCAACCAGTTAGCGCACGACCAAGACGGCTTGCTCCTGACAAACTACGTGCAGCATGAGCTGAATTCGACCACATGCTTCAGCTCGGTATCGTCAGACCGTCCAACAGCCCATGGGCGTCGCCTATCCACATGGACCCCAAGAAGGTCATGGGGGACTGGTATCCATGCGGAGAATATCGAACCTTAAATACGGTTACCACGTCCGATCGCTATCAGATCCCACACATAGTGGATCTCACCGCCAGTCTGGCGGGTAAAAATATCTTCAGCAAAATCGACTTGGTACGCGCATACAACCAAATTCCGGTAGCCGAAGCGGACATCGCTAAAACTGCCGTGACGACGCCATTTGATTTGCTCGAGTTTCTGCGCATGCCATTCGGTCCAAAGAATGCCGCACAAACTTTTCAGCGCTTCATTGACCAACTTTGTCGCGGTTTAGACTTCGCTTACGCTTATCTCGACGACATTTTAATTGCCAGCTCTTCACGAGAAGAGCACATGCGCCACGTAAGAACACTTTTTGATCGTTTATCTTAACACGGGGTGACGATCAACGCAGAAAAGTGTCACTTTGGTGTCGACTCAGTCAACTTCCTCTAGCATCGTATCTCCTCTGCAGGCGTCGTGCCACTGCAGGATAAAACCCAAGTCATCATCGACTACCCCGAGCCTCATTCTTTCAAACAGCATAGGAGTTTTGATGGGCTTGTCAACTTTTACCGACGGTTCATACCGAACTGCGCCTCCTGATGCAATCCCCCACGGACCTTCTCCGAGGGAAACCCAAGAAATTCGAATTTCCTGCCGCAGCACGCGTTGCTTTTAAGTCGCTGAAAGAGGCTATCGCCAACATAGCTTCAATAGCACATCATGATCCGGCCGCCCCACTGTCCCTCAGTACTGACGCCTCGGACGTGGCAGTCGGCGCTGTTTTGCAGCAACGAGTAGCCGACACGTGGCAGCCCTTAGCGTTTTTCTCCAAACGCCTACAACCTACCGAATCTCGCTACAGCACGTTCGGTAGAGAACTACTAGCCATATACCTAGCGATACGTCACTTTCGACACGTCTTAGAAGGCCGCTACTTTGCCGTCTTCACCGACCACAAACCCGACTTACGTGCTCGGCTCGACTACCGACCGACACTTTCCTAGAGTCGCGCCACCTTGACTATATCGCTCAGTTTACGACTGATATACGGCATGTCTCAGGCGTGCACAACGCCGTCGCCGATGCACTTTCCTGCATCCAAGCTATCTCCGCTGACGCCGGCACTGCTATCGACTTGGCAACTATGGCCACAGTACAACTCAACAATCCTGAGGTTGATTTACTACGCAGGTCTCCCTCACTAGACATACGAACCGTTCCGCTGACATCATCAGACGGCACTATACTTTGCGATTTATCTCTGGGCCCGCCGCGCCCAGTCGTCCCACGCGAGTTTCGTCAGACCGTGTTCGACACGTTGCACGGCTTGTCTCATCTAGGCGTTAGTGCATCCAGTAAACTCGTAACCGCACGATTCGTTTGGCGCAATGTTAATCGGGACGTCCGTATTTGGGCAGCTGCTTGCTATCCGTGTCAACGCGCGAAGGTGCACAAGCACCCGAGAAGCCCATTAGGCACGTTCCCCACGCTAGACGCACGTTTTCATCACGTGCACGTCGACCTCGTAGGTCCTCTACCGCCTTCCAAAGGCTCTGTGTATCCACTGACCTGTGTCGATCGGTTCACTAGGTGGCCGGAAGCTATTCCCATACCTAACTGCTCTTCGGAAACGGTAGCGAAAGCTTTTCTGGAGCGCTGGGTAGCTCAATAAGGCTGTCCCACCATTGTGACCACCGATTGAGGGTCACATTTCTCGTCAACATTTGCCACGCTGCTTAAGGATTTAGGCTGTCGCCACGTTCAGACGACCGCGTATCATCCGGCCGCTAACGGCATGGTGGAGCGTTTTCACCGCCAAGCAGCGCTACGTGCGCATGCAGATCCTTCATGGCCTCCCAGGCTTAAGAAACACGGTTAAAACCAATTTCGACGCCACACCAGCGAAGCTAGTCTACGGTAGCACGCTGCGGTTGCCCGGACGGCTGATAGCACCAGCCCCATCTACTTCCTCTTTTGACTGCGGAAGTAACACTGATCGATTGGCTCACCAGATGCGTGAGCTACGTCTACCCACTCCTCGAGCGCAGTAGACACTAGTGTACGTGCCCGAGAAGCTGTCTACGTGTTTACACGTCCTTCTTCGCGCAGACGGTGTTCGACATCCTTTTCAGTCGCCGTACATTGGATCTTTCAAAGCGCGACACCGTGCGAGTAAGAAGTACACTATTGACCGCGGTGGTCGACGCGAAGTCGTCTTCATCGACCGTCTAAAACCTGCCTTTATGGAAGAAACCACCTCGCCTACTTTGTCTGGTAGTCCTTCGTGCGACGTAACAACACACCGCACAAACCTAGAGGATCCTGGTGCAGTTCAACCAGACCAAGATCTTGGTCTACAAGCTTCAGCCGTCCCGACATCTCCCGAATCTATCCCGCCGCCTCCCATGACCAATAGCCGTGGTCTGGAGGTGCGTAATCTGGTTGGTTTCTTCGACTATGTACAGTGCAAATACGTTTAACTTTGTAGGTATTGTATATATTTGCCCCGTTTTGGTCGATTAACGTTTTTAAACAAAAAATCGATAACCGAACAATCTTTTTCTAAAAAATATTCAAAAAAGCAAAAAATGTAAACATGCAGATAATTCGTTCGTTCCTTCTGGCGTTTTCTGCGCGTTCATTTTTTATTCCCTCGTCTCTACACGTCCAAACCCTCACCTTCGATTTACTGGCCCACACAAGCACTGTTTTCGAGAACCCTGACGCAAATGTCGGTCGTTTTTACCGCAAGACGGGTGTCGCTTCTTCGTGGGACCACGATCGTTTCTTCGTGGGACGATGGTCGCTTCTTCGTGGGAGCACAGTCGTTTTTTCGTGGGATGATAGCGGATTCTTCGTGAGACCACGGCCGTTTCTTCGTGGGACGATGGTCGTTTCTCCGTGGGAGGAGGGTTGTTCTGGCACGGGGCGGGGTGGAGACCATTCGCAAGCGCAACATTTGGCAGCAGCGGAGGTTGAGGTCCTGTCGGCCTTTTTCTGGACTAGCCAGTGTTTTTGGTAGTTCGACAAGCCGGCTCCAACAGCTCGCCGAAATGCACCCTACCCTGCAATCAATAAATAATAAAGACCGAACGGCACAGCGGATCCTAATTGTCGGCTACATTTATTTCCGAACACGAACAGATATTCCTTGGCATACGAATACCTTTTACGAACTTCGATCCACGACCATTTCGAAGGCTTCTTCGTTCAGCCTTCTAAAAGGGAAGCTCTTTAGCAACCCAAAAGATATTTCTTATCTTATGTACACTTTTGTTACTCAATCGTACAATATTGGTTTTTGCCAGGTGTTGGGTGGCGCAAGGCTCGAGGTGGACAGAAGTTGACCTGGCAGCGGCAAAGGTAGTCCGTCCCTGACGACCAAACTGCGTGCCGGTTGTTCCGTCTCTCATTCCGGGCTAGAGTCCACGTGACTCGCCTTGTACTTGGCTCATGACTTTACAGGACATGACTTGCAACCGACACCAGTGGCGCGTCTGCTGCCGTCTCCTCATCGGATTGCTTGTTTTACGTGTGCTGGTGCTGAATTATCTGCGGGGTAATGACTGATTATGACGCGTGGCAGTGAAAGCCGCAAAGAAGCTGTCTCGCCGATGTCGCCTTATCATTGCACGATAGGCAGCTGTTTGGGGACGGTACGTTGTTAACACAAGGTGTAGACGTCTTGACCCTGAATGTTTGCTTAGGGCCTTAAAGTTTTCAGTTAAGTCCCTCTTCTCTCCCTCTTCTTATTCTTTATTTCATAGGTCCTCATGGTCGTATGGCAGCGAAGCATCAGTTCCAATGGCTGATGTACTGCTGATGATGATGCCAAGGTGGGTTCAACTTGAAATTGACCAGCATCCTTGTCCCACTGAAGTTTCGTGCTTGCGCAAGCCGCCAGTTACATCAATAGGTAAACAACTACTGACTACGCGTCACCGGATCGAGCTTGGATCAGCGTTCACACTTGTATTACGTCAACCTAAACACCGCTTCCTCCGGTTCGCCTAGGCCGTTGCGATAAACAGCCTTTCTGCGTCAAAAAGCAAATTATTTGTCAGCTTAAGACTGCCGTGGATATAGGGGTGGAACTTTCGTCATTCATTTCGCACCTCATGCTCATTTGGTCACTCCTTTAGTGAAGTATATAGTTGCATACCGGTTATTAATAATTGTACTGAGGAGACAATACGAAGTGCATGCATCTCGCAGCTTTCGTCTTCTTACCATGTATTTCAAATTTGTGAAGGAAACTAACTGCTTTAAATTTCCCAAAAGATGAATTCCCTTTGGAATTATAGTTTCAGATGGTCAGGAATAAATGAGTACACTAGTTCGATGTCGTCCGTAAATAAAAATGGACACCCGTGCCTAATGTAATCTCATTTATAATTTATGTAAATGAGGAAAAGCAATGGGCCTAATACACTGCCCTGAACGAGAACACTAGTGACAAAGCTAGAAGAAGAAAAGGTTGACCTATGGAACAATGGTATAATACGGAAAAAAAGCCAAGGCTTGACAAGTCACGTAGGATGGTTTGTGGGAACGCGGCTAGTTCAAAAAAGTGGAACAAAAGTGGAAAAAACGCATCAGTAAACTCACCACATTAACACTAGGGTATTTCCGTCTGCCCCGATTTCGTGGGGTTGGTGAGCACAATGTTTGTCTGCGCCATATCAACACTCAGAGATTAGAAATCGGTCCAAGTAATGTGTGCCATGTAAAGCATCGCCGCGGAAATGACAAAAGTCGTAAGAGCGTTCCACGGTTGACAAACTCGAAGGATAAAATAATTCCAGTGGCATTCCAGCCGACCAGTGAGCAGCTTCAACTTATGACCCCTGAATTCCGTGTAGCGGGTAAGCTTCAGAAGGTGACGGCCGGCGTGACCGAGTTTTTCAAGTCTGGAACGCCGGGATTTGGTCAACCCGTAGACAACGTTATCTTCTGCTGTACACTTCCAGGGCTCTCAGTCAACTATGGTATTGCAGGTACGACAATTCCTTTGCATTTTCCTTACCCTTCGCTAGGCTGTCTCCAGCTCATCCAGGTCGCGTTTTAAGTAGGGTGGCCAAGTCTGGATCGCGTACACTACATGGGCCCTAACATATGCACTGATAATTTGGAAAAAGATAGAGGGATCGAACCGCCCAAACGCCCTCTGTAACAACCAACATATCGGTTCTCGGTTTTGGACACCTAAAGAACTGCGCCGAACAGCTGAGATCATCTTGCATCACCACCCGAAGGTCACACTCTTGTGAGGCGATTTTTAGCATATCGTCTCCACGCTTATATTCGTACGTGGGCTTGTGGCGGACATGCACGGTGTTGCACTTGTCGGTGTCAAAAGGAAGTAGATCTGCCTTTGACATTTCAAGGGCGTGGTCTAAATCTCGTCGCAGCATACCGTGATCTTGCTGACAGTCGATTGCCCGCCATATCTTGATGTAATCGGCAAAAAGCAGGAAATTCGACTTGATGACACTCGTGAGGTGGTTACTGAAGAACAAGAATAACCGCGACCCCAACGCTGACTCGTATGCTACACCGTAGTCCATAATAGGTGAATAAGAAATTGAGCCCCGAACGCGAACCTGAGAGCGCCGCTGAAGAAGGCGGCTTCCGATCCATCTATGGACAGGATTTCCAACCGCATGCTTGCAGCTTTTGGAGAAGAATGACGTGATCTGTGCGTTCGGTTGTAGAAAAGTTTAGGTAGATGATATCAATACCGATCCCACTGTCAGCTATCTCTGTGCAACTGCGACGGGCAATAAGTAGATTGGTAGTACATGACCGATGCTGACGGAATCCGTGTCGCTCCGACGCCGTGAGGTTAGACCTTCCAACGTAGCCCATTACATCCTTAGCTTTGATCGAGTCCATCACCTATGAAAACACTGAAAGGAGAATCACTGGGTGATATTTTGCGGGATCTGAACAGCTACCAGTCTTTAAAATCGTGGTAATGATGTGTTGCTTCCACATGTTAGGGACTTGCTCTTCGTCCAGGTATCTTTGGGAAAATTTAGTTAGTGGTTCAGCTATCCTCGTAGTTGCCACCTGCAATGCTTTCGGGGGTATGTTGTCAACCCCATGGGGAATTATGGGTGCGTAACAAGAGCAGCTTCCTCAAAATAGTCGCCGAACTAAAGGTGAGGTGTGTAAGTACTGGCGTCTCGGAGAGTGGGACAAATATGCTACACATGCTGGTAGCACGTCGGAAAATTGCAGCCATAGAACGTAAGCCGCATCCGTGGCGGTTTGAGCACACCCATCTGCTGTGGGAGAACACCACATTTCACATTCCGGAGGCTGTTCACATCTGTACAGAAACATTTTTTAGCACAAAGGGTTCCTCTACACTCTGTTGGCGTACTGATTTGTCCTCACGCACAAATGTGATACAGTGATTACGATGCCAAACATAGTTACTCGTTGTCAGGGCTAACGTTGGCTATATACACATGTCACGCTGCATCTTTTACAGTCCTGTATTTTCGGGTTCTGTTCCGAATGAATGATTGTGAACTTGTGGAACGAAAGGGTTAGTTGACCTATGCAGATTTAATCAGATGGCTGAACTTGTCAGTAAACTCCATCCAAGCACTGTCAATAGAACAGTCGTCCGAAAACTCCCAGCTGGCATCTCCCACAAGTTCTGCCAACATGTCGTAGTGGATGATTGTTCGAAACAAATTACTATATTTTTGTGGATATTCCGCGCAACAAACCAAGTCGTAAATTATGACTACGTGGTCGCTCCACCCCAGAGATCTCTCCATCCTTAGATTCTCCATTATCCGCTCTTAGTTCGTGAGCACCAAATCGAGCACAGATGGTTTATTTCCGGCTCTGAATCGGGCGGGCGAACTGACATAGCTGAAGAGCGAAATTCTCGCAATATACTTGTAGATCTGCCTTGAATTGCTCGTTGGGGAATGCTGGAATTTCCGAGTCGTGAGTATTGAAGTCGCCGGAGATGAGAACATGGCTGTATCGTCCTCTTAGGACGCTTCCCAAGGATAATGTCAGGCGAAAGTCCATCACTGGGGTGAACATTGGGGGACGATAAACAACAGCCAAAAGGCAACTGTCGTTCAGTCTGTCGCAGATTGCACCAAAGTGAGTCCATGATCAGCATTTCCGGATCGACTACCGGTTCCCACTGCAGGTCGTTGGGACCTCCGCCCTTGCAAGGACGATCGTTTCGGAGAAAGGCCATACCATGTATCGCGACCTCGGCGTCGGTAATTTCTGAGTGTAATCAAGTGTCCGTGACGAATATGGGGTCCTAGGAATGTGACGCTTCACGTAGCCGCAGTTCGGTAAGCTTGTTCAGAAGACCTTGTGCATTAGGGTACATGCAAGAAAGTTTGCATCTCTTTTTGCAGGTAATGTAAGGGGCGTGTTTGTCAGTTTCGCTGATTATTTGATTGAGGTTATCCGAACTCAAATCGGGAAGTGCTGCGATTAAAAGCTACTCTCGTGTGTTTGGTTAGCAGATGCTGCCTTGATTCGGAGCTCGGAATGAGGGATCCTGCGGCTCGCATACCAGCACTCTAGCAGCATTGCTGAAATTTGACTTGATCGAAGAACCACGTTCATAAGCCTCGGACCACATACCTTGTAGTTTAGCGATCATGGCAGCCTCGAGATTGATTGCGCTAGGAAGTTTTGCAGGAAGAGTGCCTCGCGAATGTACCGTCATTGTTCCTGGTCACTTAGCGCTCTTCATGACTTCCAGTCTCGGGAGCGTTGTGTTCAAGGATGGTCCTTGCTACGGATTCCTTCCGGTTTTCGTCCAAGTAGTGCTTCGCCTCCTCGCCCGCTCCAAGAAATATCCGGGAATAGCCGTAGGGAAGGTGACCCATGCCAGGGGCGAGCTGTCGATAACAGAACAAGTTCCGCTTTATTGGCGGCAGTCAACACATCTCGGAGAAGTCTTGATTCATCATAGTGCTTTGAGTTCGGGTGAAGAGTAAGGCGTGTCAGATTGACGGGATTAGCTACAACACCTTCCATGTCACATATGTAGTTCCAGTGACTCACATCATCAAGTTGTTTTCCTTTTAAGGAATTTGACGTCGATCGCGGAACATTGTGGTAGATTACCGTTGGTATGTTACGTGCAACTCGGGTTGAAGTTAAACGATCAAGTGGTCAGTAGACAGCCAATGGAGGCTGTGGCTACAGCCGCGTCTTCTTCATTTTAACCTGAGTCCAGTGGGACTGGCCGAAGGTCTATGTTTTCGGTCACTTTTGGCAGCAATCAAGTTCCAACCACCACTGGTGTCGAAGTCCTTTTGCAGTTTCGAAACCGTCTGGAGGGCAAACGAGGCTATGACCGTGCTCATTGCAATCGGACTGGTGATGGTTGTTTCAGGCATATTTGGGCGACTGGCGGTATCGACGTTTAAAGCCAGATGGTTGTAGTAACCCAAAAGATATTCTTATCTTATGTACACATTTGTTACTCAATCGTACAATATTGGTTTTTGTTTTAATGCCGACTCTGGTTGGCGGCATCCGGTTTCGGATTTGCCTGTCACTGTGGCCAGCCACAGGACGCCTGCGCCTACAGAGGGACCATGGGTGGCTTGCGCTGCACCACCCACAGCTCCAACCACATACCCCATATTCCTTCGGGTTTACACTGGATATGGGGTATGTGGTTGGAGCTGTGGGTGGTGCAGCGCAAGCCACCCATGGTCCCTCTGTAAGCGCAGGTGTCCTGTGGCTGGCCACAGTGACAGGCAAATCCGAAATTGGATGTCGCCAACCATATGTGCATGAGATGTGCCCCATGCTGAGGCTGATGTTGCATTCATGATGCTTTTTCACCGTAGTTGGACTAAACCAACTTACACTTAAACTGGGTCTCTTTTTAAGCTGGATAAATTTCATTCCACTTTATTTGGTTTGTTCTGCCTACCTGACTAATCTGCTATTAATTGCCACGTTGCTTACGGTGATTGTGCTTATCTTCGTTAACCTTATTGCATTTGTAGCATTTTCTGAGTAATTTCCGGACATATTTTACTTATCGCGGATTCGTTGTTAACCAACATACTTCATATGCTAATTTAGGGAAGAGTTATGTCTGCATAGCCGTATTCTTTAACAGATATATTTTATTTGTTACTGTCATTTCAAGTGATTGGCTGTTGTTTGACATCCCCGGTGCGGCTGCGCTTGATGTGCATGTCGACAAGGTGTCTACCTGTCTAGTACCCACTACCTCGTCTATACTGTCTGTAGGAGATAGTTGGTCGTTACTGGAGGAGACGGGGTGCACGGTCCTTGTGGTCATGCTAGGCTCGAAGAGTGGTTCCATGCACTCAGTGTGGAGCGGACTACGGTCCAGCCACCACCTTGTGTGCGCTTGATTCCCAAATACAGCGTGCTTGTTTGCCTGTGAAGGAGTGTGGGCCGGCTCCGTTGATGAAACGTGGCTCCCATCCACATGCCTCCCGGTCTTATTCCTTCGGGTTTACACTGGATAATGCCGACTCTACTGCCATTCTTACTTACATCCGGCTCACCACTTCTCTCTACAGTGAGCTCCGACACTGACGTACGCTCTCGTCGCTTCACCCGTCTTTCGTTCGTTTGTAGCCTTTCTCGAATACAATCCGTTGTGTCCGTTCTTCTGATATCCACACCAGAGGAAGAACACTCTCGGAGTGGCATAGAGTAGTCCTACAAATTGGTGACCCCGATTCGCACGCGTGAATTTTCAAATTTTTTGTTTTTTTTCGTTTTCGGTGAGTTCGTTCCAAGTCGTTCTTTTCCTAATCCCTAGCGGATTATTTACCGTCCGTTGGTTTCTAAAACTTCACTCGTATTATTCATATACCATGTCTGATGCCGATGTAAAACCCTGGTCGGGCAATAGCATGAAGTTGTTCACCTTGGCTATTCCGAATTTTATGGCACACAAGCGCAACGTCTCGTTTGCTATTTTTGAGATAGGGCTAGAGAACCGAGGGATCTCTGCCGATCAAGCTAAATACAACCAACTCGTCTCACGCCTTCCGCAACAGGTGGTGACACTGGTTGAAGATGTGCTGCTTCATCCACCGAAGGGCGGTAAATACGAAGCAATTAAGCAGTTGATCCTAAAGGAGTCGCAACCCAGCGCTCGTGCTCGATTGGAACAACTCATTCAAAGCACTAAGCTAGGCGATCGCAAGCCTTCAGTTTTGCTCCGCGATATTCAGCAGATAGTTGGTACTTCGTACATGAGTGAAGAAGGTTTAAAAGAACAGTGGCTCTCACGCCTACCTGATCCTCTTCCTTTAATGCTCGTAGCGTATCCAGATGGATCGTTAAAAAGAGCGGGCCATAACCGCGGACACAGCATTTGAGAGAATCTCTCAGCACACGTAGGCATTCAGCAACATTTGCGCCACAATAGCTGATAAAGACTTGAGTAGGAAAGCGTCCGCGCAAGCAGACGCCAGAGACGAACAGACAGCCGCGCTTCGCCGTGAATTAGCAACAATGCAGTCAGAAAGACAAGGCTTACTGAGACTGCACGCCGACCACGAAATAGCCGCCAATCGTCACGGCGCCTATCAGTCCCGACCTCCACCGTACAGATTCAGGTCACCGCGCAGACGCAGTCCATCACCCCCTCGCAGCCGAGCCCGAAATGCCAATTTAATGGATGATTTGTGTCGGTATCATTGCCAATATGGAGACAATGCTCGACGTTGCCGTTCAGCTTGCGTCAAGCGTGGTGTAGTGGCACAGAGAAACTAGTTCGACGGCACGTGAATGCGGCCCACGCATCCGGAAGAGACAAAACAGGCCGTCTGTTTTATGTCACGGATAGGCGCTCCCGCGTCACTTTCCTTATCGACACAGGAGCCGAAGTGAGTGTTATCCCTGCCAGCGCACAAGACAAGCATTCGAAGCCCACGTACAAGCTACGGGCAGCCAACGCCTCACCGATGGCTTCATACGGTCAGCGCATGATGAAGCGAGATTTAAATCTCCGCGGAGACTTTAACTGGGTTTTCACGGTTGCGTCAGTACCTTCCGCAATTATCGGCATCCATTTTCTTCGCCATTTCGGATTGCTTGTCGACGCGAGTCGCCACAGAATTTTAGATGATCATACAAAACTAAGTGTTGATGGCGTACTTTCAGATGCATTGATAATCAGCCCTGTAATTCGGATCGCAGACGCACTGTCCGACTACTTGAGCCTCCTCCCCGAACACCCGCGACTGGTTCGACCGGCTGCAGAGGTTGCACCAGTCACAACAGAGGTCGCTAACCACATAGTCACGTGCGGTCAACCAGTCAGCGCACGGCCAAGATGGCTTTCTCCAAACAAACTACGTGCAGCATGAGCTGAATCCGACCACATGTTTCAGCTCGGTATCGTCAGACCGTCCAACAGCCCATGGGCGTCGCCTCCGCACATAGTCCCGAAGAAGGTCATGAGTGACTGGCGTCCTTGCGGCGACTATCGAATCTTGAATACGGTTACCACGCCCGATCGCTACCCGATCCCACACATAGTGGATCTCACCGCCAGTCTGGCGGGCAAAAATATCTTCAGCAAAATCGACTTGAAACGTGCATAAGACCAAATTCCGGCAACCAAAGCGGACATCGCTACGACTGCCGTGACAACTCCATTTGGTTTGTTCGAGTCTCTGCGCATGCCCTTTGATCTAAAGAATACCGCGCAAACTTTTCAGCGCTTCATCGACCAAGTTTGTCGCGGCTTAGACCGTCTACGCTTATCTCGACATGTTAATCACGAGCACTTCACGAGAAGAGCACATTCGCCACGTACGAACATATTGTGATCGTTTATCTAAACAAAGGGGTGACGATCAACTCAGAAAAGTGTTCGTTTGGTGCCGACTCAATCAACTTCCCCCTGCTATCGTATCTCCTCTGCACGTGTCGTGCCACTGCAGGATAAAATTCAAGCCATCATCGACTACTTTGAGCCTCATTCTTTCAAACAACTGAGACGTTTTGATGGGCTTGTCAACTTTTACCGACGGTTCATACCCAACTGCGCCTCACTGATGCAACCTCACACGGACCATCTCCTAGGGAGACTCAAGAAATTCAAATTTCCTGCCGTAGCACGCGCAGCTTTTCAGTCGCTGAAAGAGGCTATCGCCCACATAGATCGTGATGCGCTATTTCTATAGCGCATCACGATCCGGCTGGCCCACTGTCTCTCAGTACTGACGCCTCGGACATGGCAGTCGGCGCTATTTTGAAGCAACGAGTAGTCGACACGTGGTAGCTCTTAGGATTTTTCTCCAAACGCCTACAACCTACCGAATCTCGCTACAGCACGTTCGGTAGAGAACTACTTGTCATATATCTAGCGATACGTCACTTTCGACACGTCTTAGAAGGCCGCTACTTTGCCGTCTTCACCGACCACAAACCCGACTTACGTGCTCGGCTCGACTACCGACCGACACTTTCCTAGAGTCGCGCCACCTTGACTATATCGCTCAGTTTACGACTGATATACGGCATGTCTCAGGTGTGCACAACGCCGTCGCCGATGCACTTTCCTGCATCCAAGCTATCTCCGCTGACGCCGGCACTGCTATCGACTTGGCAACCATGGCCACAGTACAACTCAACGATCCTGAGGTTGATTTACTACGCAGTCCTACCTCACTAGACATACGAACCGTTCCGCTGACATCATCAGATGGCACTATATTTTGCGATTTATCTCCGGGCACGTCGCGCCCAGTCGTCCCACGCGAGTTTCGGCAGACCGTGTTCGACACGTTGCACGGCTTGTCTCATCTAGGCGTTAGTGCATCCAGTAAACTCGTAACCGCACGATTCCTTTGGCGCAATGTTACTCGGGACGTCCGTATTTGGGCAGCTGCGTGCTATCCATGTCAACGCACGAAGGTGCACAAGCACCCGAGAAGCCCATTAGGCACGTTTCCCACGCCAGACGCACGTTTTCATCACGTGCACGTCGACCTCGTAGGTCCTCTACCGCCTTCCAAAGGCCCTGTGTATCCACTGACCTGTGTCGATCGGTTCACTAGGTGGCCAGAAGCTATTCCCATACCTAACTGCTCTTCGGAAACGGTAGCGAAAGCATTTCTGGAGCGCTGGGTAGATCAATACGGCTGTCCCACCATTGTGACCGCCGATTGAGGGTCACATTTCTCGTCAACATTTGCCACGCTGCTTAAGGATTTAGGCTGTCGCCACGTTCAGACGACCGCGTATCATCCATCCGCTAACGGCATGATGGAGCGTTTTCACCGCCAAGCAGCGCTACGTGCGCATGCAGATCTTTCATGGTCTGAAACACTTCCCCTCGTCCTTCCAGGCTTAAGAAACACGGTTAAAACCGATTTCGACGCCACACCAGCGAAGCTAGTCTACGGTAGCACGCTGCGGTTGCCCGGACGGCTGATAGCACCAGCAACATCTACTTCCTCTTTTCACTGCGGAAGTAACACTGATCGATTGGCTCACCAGATGCGTGAGCTACGTCTACCCACTCCTCGAGCGCAGTAGACACTAGTGTACGTGCCCGAGAAGCTGTCTACGTGTTTACACGTCCTTCTTCGCGCAGACGGTGTTCGACATCCTTTTCAGTCGCCGTACATTGGATCTTTCAAAGCGCGACACCGTGCGAGTAAGAAGTACACTATTGACCGCGGTGGTCGACGCGAAGTCGTCATCATCGACCGTCTAAAACCTGCCTTTACGGAAGAAACCACCTCGCCTACTTCGTCTAGTAGTGCTTCGTGCGACGCCACAACTCACCGCACCAGCTTACAGAATCCTAGTGCAGCTCAACCAGACCAAGATCTCGGTCTACAAGCTTCAGCCGTCCCGACATCTCCCGAATCTAGCACGTCGCCTCCCACGACCAATTGCCGGGGTCGGGAGGTGCGTAAGCCGGTTGGTTTCTTCGACTATGTACAGTGTAAATACGTTTAACTTTGTAGGTATTGTATATATTTGCCCCGTTTTGGTCGATTAACGTTTTTAAACAAAAAATCGATAACCGAACAATCTTTTTCTAAAAAATATTCAAAAAAGCAAAAAATGTAAACATGCAGATAATTCGTTCGTTCCTTCTGGCGTTTTCTGCGCGTTCATTTTTTATTCCCTCGTCTCTACACGTCCAAACCCTCACCTTCGATTTACTGGCCCACACAAGCACTGTTTTCGAGAACCCTGACGCAAATGTCGGTCGTTTTTACCGCAAGACGGGTGTCGCTTCTTCGTGGGACCACGATCGTTTCTTCGTGGGACGATGGTCGCTTCTTCGTGGGAGCACAGTCGTTTTTTCGTGGGATGATAGCGGATTCTTCGTGAGACCACGGCCGTTTCTTCGTGGGACGATGGTCGTTTCTCCGTGGGAGGAGGGTTGTTCTGGCACGGGGCGGGGGTGGAGACCATTCGCAAGCGCAACATTTGGCAGCAGCGGAGGTTGAGGTCCTGTCGGCCTTTTTCTGGACTAGCCAGTGTTTTTGGTAGTTCGACAAGCCGGCTCCAACAGCTCGCCGAAATGCACCCTACCCTGCAATCAATAAATAATAAAGACCGGACGGCACAGCGGATCCTAATTGTCGGCTACATTTATTTCCGAACACGAACAGATACTCCTTTGCATACGAATACCTTTTACGAACTTCGATCCACGACCACTTTTGATTTCGAAGGCTTCTTCGTTCAGCCTTCTAGGAGGGGAGCTCTGTAGCAACCCAAAAGATATTTCTTATCTTATGTACACTTTTGTTACTCAATCGTACAATATTGGTTTTTGTTTTAATGCCAACTCTACTGCGATTCTTACCTACATCCGGCTCACCACTTGCCTCTACGGTGAGCTCCGACACTGACGTACGCTCTCGTCGCTTCACCCGTCTTTCGTTCGTTTGCAGCCTTTCTCGAATACAATCCGTTGTGTCCGTTCTTCTGGTATCCACACCAGAGCAAGAACACTATCGGAGTAGTATAGACTAGTCCTGCATGGTGCATTTTTAGCGCAGTGCCCAGTCTTCCTCCTCAGTTTTAATGCGGGGCCCAATGGGAATGCCCAGGAGTTACTCTCTGTCACGTTTTATTCAAATGAATCGCATTCGGTGCTCCTCACTTATTTAGCCATTACTGCCAATCTTTCGTACTTCAGCGATAGTTCATGTACAATCTTTACCGGTGGGAGGACTATACATACTGAACAACACCACAGTGTATCTGGTTTACTATTGTGTACATTCAACTGGTTCGCTGTGAGCTTGGAACATTTACGATGGAACTTGCCTTGACAACTGCTACACTGGGACGTAGCGACAACACAAATCCCTCAGCAAAGTAGCAAAAGTGGATGAGAAGTTTGACGTCCGGACGGTGGTTAAATGACATGAACAGATCAGCTGCAAGAGGAAACGTACACACACCTCAAAAGCCTAAAAGAATCATTGGAAAACTCAGGTGGAATGAAGTAAAAAAGTGAATGGCAGGGTCATTTTGAAGCACTCGTTATGTAAAAAATTACGACGCGCAGTATCAATGTGGATTACGATTCGCACTGAAGTGAATCATTGTCAACTCGGTCACTGGGACCGTAATTGATGAAGACGTATATTGGGTGTTGCTCGTCCGAAAACACTGGAGTGCAGTGCTTTTGGACAGCCAACATCCAATAGCCAACTGGAAAGGCGCTTTCAATCTGATGCGTCCTTTAGAGTGAAGTGATGCATCAAATAAGTGTTGGTCTCGAAAACTTTCCTCAGTTATTTGAAGATATATTGTTGTTGCATCGATCTTCTTTCTCAATAAATTGCTTGTCCTAACCTTATTATCACTTATGTTGACCTTCTCTGTGTGTGTGTGTGTGTGTGTGCCACTTATCGCACATTTCGAAATCCGACGTCCTACCATTTCTGTGCTAGTGATACAATTTTTCTGTGGCATGAGCCCTATGGTGATCGTTAAAATAAATTTTCTCGTCTTCGTCGTCTTCACTTGGTCACCTTCATCACACAGATCTCCTCATAGATTATGCTGCGTTCTCTGATGACCAGATAGGTTAACCGGTTGTTTCCAAAAACCCCTGAAGTCGTGAGTTCGCGATCAGTTCGAAACATTTTTCAAGATGCTGAATCTTCAGAGAATATTTCACTCATAGGCTTTACAAGGTTACCATCGCATCAACTGTGTTACCTTGGATAGATTTGTGCCTCAAATATCAAAAGTAATTATTAATGGTCGATGAATTCTTATCAAGGTCAGATGATGTTAGCGATGTTACAGTAGGTGCTCCACATATACCTGTTTTGTGTACGTAAATAAATTCAATACTACGATCAGGACCGGAGAATCACACCATTTCCCAAGTGATGTAAAAGCAGTGCGATTGTTAGCTCCTTGATGTACTTTACAACAGCAAAGTAAGCTATGGGTGAGGCATTCAACTGAAAAGATTTACCCAAGATGTTGCTCCATTCTACATAGGTGATTCAATGAATCGAGTGGATATTGGTCAAGTGTGTATCTTGAAATACAAGGAACAAATTGGGCATATTGCAACCTAGACAATCCAGACTATCGAAGTGATAGCTTGCTCCTTGGTAACCGAGGAAGCTCGGCTCGTAGCATTCGAAACCCATAACAATCCGTTTATGTTATAATGGCCCATCCGCTGCAGCAATATAAAGGACGATACACACAGATGAACTCAATGATTAGGCACATCGGTAGCTTAAAAGTGGAGGGTTGCGGTTTTGAACAGCCATTGCGTTATGATTCTCCCAGTTGATAGGTGTGCACACCAGTACAAGAGCATTTGCCTCATAAACAGAACGACAAGTACCATTCCACCAGAGTGGATTAGTGTAAGTATTAATGCCCATATACCGACCACTAAGGAACAAACCTCCCCAGATCATTGGAAAGCCAACATCTGTTTTGGTGTTTATTATACATACACTGCAACCTAAAACGACAATAATGGTTTAATAACAGTCGTGCCGACCAGAGCGTACATGGATACCGACCTTATGATATATGTATATAAAAGCTAGATTAAAGAGGAGCATTGGCGTTTCGTCGAGTTTGGAGCTGCATTGATCACATCTTCACTTTACGTCAATTATTGGAGCACGGCCACATATATTGGCGGCCCACCGTTGTGTTCCTCAACATCAAAGGTGCCTTCGATTCCGTTGATCGATGTGCCCTTTGGGACTGTGCACTCAGGAAAGATGCTCGAGAAATATGCAAATATTACTGAGCGCTTCAAGCGCGTGGATCCAGCAGAGAGCCTACGGCAATTTGTCGCACCCTTCAATATCTCCATCAGTGAGAAGCGAAGATACCAAATGTCACCATTCCTCCTCAACTTCGCGAAGGACAAGGTTATGAAAACTAGGTTCACTCAACGCGACTTAAGTGTGTAGTTGCTTACTGACATCAGTATGCAGATGATATAGCCCTCATCTGCGATAGCTCACAAATGTGCCAAGCGGTATCAGACAGATTAGCAATTGTTGTGCTCTCGAAACGCTGACCTTCGGGTGGTGACCAGCTAGGAGTCACTTAGAGACTGCCCTACCTGGATAACTACACCAGCACGTGTGGGGTGGAAGATGAGGTCATAAACCGTGTAGCAAAAGCTCGACTCCGTCACTTATGGCGCAAGTGCAACAACACAGTTGCCTACAATGCAACCGTCCGTGCAGGGCTGTGGATACTAGACCAACAGATTGACAGACATAGAGGATAGTTGCGTCCGACCATCGTTACTTTCATATTCGAGCTTATTTCTGGTGGGAGCACCACGTAAGCAATGAGCGGATTCACCGTTTTGTATAGGGCGCAGGAAGAGCGCGAATGGACCACCCAGCAATGTTATTCCACTCACCAGACTGCGATAGCTTGGTCATGTGTAAAACATACAAATACGCCGACTTCCACGTAGGATGTATGCTGTATGTGCAATAAGACCATAAATGGAAGTAGAGTAGGAGAACGAGCGATGACTTGGTGAAGAAAGATGTAGTATCTCATTTGGAACTTAACCTCAGTTTCTGCCTCCGATTCCCAGGTTGAAGGTACTGTATTACCTAGCCAAGAGCCGACCTCAGTGATATCTGTATTATGAGTACCTTCGTCTCAACCCGCTTAGCATCTCGTCCCAGTCAAGAGCACAGTGCCGAGCACAATAAAAACAAAGCACGAAATTACCTGCTGTGTTTTTGATTTCTCAGTCTCGTAGCTGAAGTGTTTCTTACATCTAACGTGTAGAGTGATAAATGCTGTCCAGTACTTGCTCATGCAGCGCTTCGTTGAGAACACAATTGATGAACAAAACAGGAACCAATGATCCGATATTTGGAAGCACATAAAATCCTAGGAATGAAGGAAAGAGCCAAACCTCACTGTCGCAGGTGTATAATTTCCGGTCCCTTTTGGCTAAAGTTCAAACGGCTGGTTGACATCAAACAGCATCTTACATACCGAAGTACAAAGCAAACATCAACACAACGCGATCACACGGCTTCGGAAATGCCAAGTGTGATCCAAGTAAGTGCAATGTCAAATTATAGGAGAGAACATTGTATAATTGGGTTTACTCAACAGATGTGCACCTCGACTAGCCCGTATGCGGTTGGACAAGGGAACCGATTTCCCCACTTTGTAATAACTACTCTAGTGTAAAAATAACGGAATTAGAAAAATATACAAAAATGTCAAACCGGAGAGGGTGATGAGCCGAATGTAATGTAAGTCGCAGCACAAAATGAAGTAAGGCAGATTGACAGCGGGCGCTGAGTCTTCAGCTCGGCAGGAGATGCATGTCCTCTCATTGACCTATCTGACTAGATGGGCACAGCGGTTGAAAGTAAATAGGCATCAAAGGAGTATCACGATAGCTTAGCCAATCAACAAACAGACAATTTAATGGTGCATCCCAGCTGCTCACAAGCCTGATTAACCTAACCCCAATCCGGGAAACGATTGTTTCGTCTCATTGAGGCATATCAATGGTGCGCAGTCTCTTGGTCCTCTCACATTCTTCAAATGCTATGCGGATATAGCTACTGTGCAATGGAAGTCGTAATCTCAGATGCCAGTCCCTGTCCTCTGAAATGTGAAGAGCCTGCATGACAGTGGAAGATAAGACTGCACGATAGACCAGTTACCTTGCTTCCGTCTGCAATGGCTCAGTGGCATGAGCAGCTAGTGGCCATTGGTCGATCCCCAGCAGGGGACCGATGGAAAACGCAACGCTGAGAAGCTACAACAGAGTGAAACGATCGCCTGGTACTTTTCCGGATTAGAGTTAGACTAATTGGGTTTGTGGACGTCTAGGATGAACCAACGAAATTTTATCGAAATCGCTAAACTGAAATGCTAACTGACGTCTCAATCGAAGGGAAAATGACTGGTGTACACTGCTCATCGCCCTTATCTCTTAACGGTAACATTATCCTCGTCGACACACTTTGCTTTTACACCATTTTTACCCGTGTTCAAACAACATTACCATGGCGACGTGCAGTAAAGCAACTGGAGCAGCCGCATGTTAGTTCACAGAGCACACACGCATTCGTGACCAAAAAGTGTGGAGGGAGAAACATAAATTAACCATACGAAGTAAAGATAAAAGAGGTGTAACTTGTATTTGAGAAGTCGAGCACTACAGCAAGATCGGAGAGGTTAGCTCTCTGCATCATCAGTGAATGTCTTTTTAACAGGTGCCGGCCCAACAAAGTTCCGGTTACCCCACTGGTGCCCTGAGTTCGAACGGAAAGACAAACCATTGTGTCCAGCCCGAAATCCTCGACCTCGACCCGCGTAATTGAATCCACGTCCGGATGAATTTCCGCGCCAAGCACCTCGGGGACGCCCGAATTGACGATCACCAAAATGCGACTCCTCCGGTTCCAATTCTGGTAACTGGGTCAGAGGTTCGAGATTGCCGCTGTCAATCGTATTCTGCCAAGTGCTGCAAAAGGAGTCCCGAAGATCTGCAGGGACATCAAAAACAAAACCCTATGGGAAACAGGGTGGGTTAAAAGAGTACATGGAATCTCACAAAAGAGTTAGAATTTCAAGCTCACAAGGCTGGCGGTTCCCCTTTTAAGCAGTGAATATTAGTAAAAGTGTTATAAGGTTTTTTAATCATTCACAGGGATGCGTGGCGCGAGTCATCGTAGACGATAAAGAAGGTTCTGAAGAGATGCATGGAATCAGTGGCAATCAAAAGATCGTGGCTAACTGGGAAATGCTTTTAACTTTGACATGAATGATATCAAAACCACCGGCATAGATGACAATGCTGCGTGAAAAAGAGTGATGCTTACTTGTGCAAAGCTCTCGGGAGTTTACTGGTGTGTCTGGCAGTACTCGCCGTGTAGCTGGATTGCGACACGCAATCCCAATTTGAGCGACGGTTTATTTTGTAATAAATCATTGCCATTTAAACCACTAGAACCAACATCGCACTCCAAACAACTCGCGGGTACTCCAATACAAACATACACAACTGAACTCCCAACCATTGTGTCAAGTGTTGCTCGCGGAGCTATAGCTTTGTGATCAAGATGCAAGTCGTCAACCACCAAGAGTGGAGTTGCAGTCTCAGCTCAGGCCATGCTTCCCTGAAAGCTCAGAGTGGGAAGAAAACCGGTTACGAATAGGTTGGGAGATAGCAGCTCTGTGACGCGCTGCGAAGTTTGACTGGATTACAATGAAAGTAAACTGCGAGAGGGAAGCCGGGCAGGTAGACAAAGGATTCATCGGCAAACATATGCATTAAACTACGCACAGTGCATAACCACAATGCTGGAAATCATAGTCACGAATAAGCGAGGAAGTGGGACCAATCCTAAGCTAGTTGTGATGACCTCCATCATAACGATACCGATGCCCTACTTATTATGAGCAAGTAACCAATTTCGCCGGCTAACTGGTAGTCCAGCATAAGTTAGCTGGAGTTCAATAGACATACCAAAGGAACAGGCCGCAGAAGCAATGACTAATTCTCTTGATCGCCACAGGTTATTCGACGATATCCGTGTCCGGTTATCAACTATCGAGCTTATCTCCAAGAAGCCAAAGGACATTATGCGAAAATCATTGAGACATAAGCTTTCGTTCCATTCTCATGGGTATCAATCTCCGACGACGTATCGGTAATCGTGAGTCGAATTGCCGCAAACCAAGCAGGATTCTACCCTGACCGTCGTCGCATCGATCACATACTTACTCTTGCCAAATTTTAAGGCAGATACACACTTACAGATGACCTACGACGGTGGTTTTCCTTGACTTGAAAGTCGCCTTCGACTACTGATCCTGGTAGCTTGTGGCACTAGCTATATGTGAAAGAAGTGTGGAAAACTCCTTTCCACTCTGAAGTCCCTTTACCGTGACCCCTGAGGCTGGGTAAAGGTCTAGGAGAAGTTGTCTCCTGAGTTTTCTACGAAAAGTAGGGTTTGCCAAGGTTGTCCTATATCTCCTACCCTCTTCAACTTTGTGATCGAGATGATCATGAATGACTCGGTTACTTCAGGCTTTTCCGGAGTTGAATGACTGCAAGGTGATCGACAAACAATCAGTGCGAGCGATATAGTTCTCTGTGGATCTAACACAGTGGCTATGCAAACACTACTGCATAGACTGGTGCATAGCTCTGCAGACTTCGGCATGTGCTTGCTTGCTTCATAGTTCAAAGTACAGTTGCAGAACAGGATCGGTTCGCGTACCTTAGTACCTGTGTTACCTCTGCTGGTCACATCACTAAGAATATTACTTTGCCAGATGCTCAACGATCTATGAACAGACGGGATTTCAACTAGTCAGTGAAAGACAGGCTGTGATAAGGCCAATGGTACCGGATGAATCATAATCCTGGTCGCGTTGGATCACCGGTGCTCGCGGATTATTGTTCAAATCTCGTAGGAACACCAGTTCAGCAATACTGAAGTCTACCAGTCGGTTTTTGGGAAGAAGCCTCCTGGCGCCTTAACCTAGTGCTTGCTGAATCTTAATCGCTTACGTCATGTCCTCTGCATGTTCGTTGACCGCTTTCCTCGGCGTACATTATACGTCGTAGCCACAACACTTTTGGCGAAACCGCGAGATTGCTAGGCGATGACATGATAAAGAAACTGATCGAGGGACTTGGTCAAGCTGGTAGGAGAAACCCCGGATATGGCACCCACCAGTGGTTGCACACTCTATCAGACACGGCGAAATCGTGCAACCAGTGTCACTCCTGTATTCGGTTTCTAGCATCTAGCCATTAATTTGCATTCCATCCTGATTAGTTTAACGCACCATCTTGCTTCCATTGTCTTGCGCTCGACCGCATTTCCTTACCGTTATTACTTAATGTTGTTCTGGCGACGTGTCGTGATAACTGGATCACTGTACTTAAGTGCCCGGATCATAATTGTTCAAGTGAAGTGAATCATATCAGTGTCCGACAGTGATCGTAAATTGTTATCTTATAACAAAACTACTTAGCCACAACCAAGATGGAAGGAACTAAAAAGGATGAAGAAACATAAGCAGAAAAAGGTTCAGTTCAGAGCATCGGAGCCAGTGACGAGGCGGTATCCAAGTAAACAAGCTTGCGACGCACTTTATTTAGGGCGATAAGTTTTCCAAGATGTATGCTTCATGTGTGACAGTCATCATCGCACAACCGTAGTACATGGCTACCGAAAATGGTAAGCTGTTCACGCACTATGCCCTATGAATTTGTTTACTTCACACAATTCACTTACATTTTTGTCCACCTCCAAAACGATGTCACTACGTAACCAATCTCCACTCCCTAAAGATGAGGTCGTAACATACTGCACGGTGTGCTTAACGATGAACTGAAGCGTCGGATGGTACTTGCATAACATTACTCGGTCAAATAAAACAGGTAAGTACGAGCTTTATATACCCACATGGATGAATTTTCAGCATTTTACACTATCAACAGTAAATATACCGAAAAGTCACCATTAAAAAAAGCTAAGTTTACAAGTGGGTAGAAAAATGAGGATGCACTGTTACAGATCCATCGAGTAACGATCCCCAAAAGCTAAAATAAATCATCCGAATTTGTAGCCATTCAAAAAGGTTTCATAAGAATGTCTCCTCGGAATTCGTTTCAATTGACGCAGAATTTGGTGTCCAAAAACAATAGATAAGATATCGTGCACGATACCTAGCATTTTTATTCAAAGTTAGATGGAGTAGACGCTTTCAGTGAAGTAGGAAGTTGATCGAACAAAACATCTGTCAGCGTAATCTTGCAAAACTGTGATATATACTGTAAATAATATGTGATTTTCGGCGAAAATGCAATGGCCGATTTATAAACCCCGGTATAATTCTTACAATTTCGTAAGTAATAAGAGGAAGAGCATCCTCACCTTACTTGGCCTCCAACAAGACCCGAGCTTAACGTGGTGCGACGGTTTGCATACCTCTTTGACTCTTTGAGCTATACGGCAGGTGCTCCTGAGCCCCTTGAGAGCTACTCCTACCAAGTTGTCAGTGGTTAGAGGTCCGACAAGCTCAGTCTCCTGGTATTCCGGGTTCGGAGTTTGAAATGGGATGACGTCCATTTCTGCAAAACTAAATCATTGCCACCTCCCCGGTGCCTGGTGGACAGGCCTCTGGACGAAACGCTTTGGTTGAGGACCCTAATCGTCCTCCTACTTAGGTCTAAGCGCCCCAGCATTATCAGCCTACATACAACCTTGACAACTTCCAGAAACTCTTATTATATTCGGCATCGGCCAACGCGCAGATTATCAAGGGTCGCCTTATCTGCTGCATACAGCAGGGCGGATAAGAGAAAAGATGCTACTTATGGTGCCTCCCCTTTTGCTTCTTCCCCTGTTTTTCTTACTCCCACTCCAACTCCCATTACTAAGCTCCTTTCTATAATTCCCAGCTTAATCGACAGCAACCAAAGTGCCACTGGAGTAGAACCATGTGCAGCCACCTTCTTGCAACAGACACAGCACGCCTATCTGCAGCGGTTCCTTATATGGCCATGCAGTCTCGTTTCGCTAGCGGCGTTCAACATTCGCACTCTAAGACAAATAGGTCAACAAGCTGCACTCGCACGCACGTTGCACACATTGATGTGTGTTGTGCGTATGAACCTAGGATCATTGACCCTCAGGGGCTGTGGAATTAAATGCGCCCGACTTGTCCTCTCGCTATTGATTGCACGCATCTGGAGACAGCGATGTGGCAACCACTGGTCAAGCTGAAATGGGCATCATCCACAACTCCAAGGCTGAGCCATTTTCGGTTGATTGTATTCCGGTGAACAACCATTTGTGTGCAGTCCGTTTGAGGATATCAACTAAGGTTGATTCACGAAACAGTAAGTACAAGACACGGTTTGTTGTGATTTCCGATTATGCACCCAACGACTGCAGTTCAGATGCTGACAAAGACACATTCTATCACGAAATGAACGCGCTACTACGCAGTGCTACTACTTCAGATACCACAGTATTTGTAGGGGATACGAATGCAAAAGTAGGGCGTCTGAGCTCTTCAGAAGCTCAGCTAGGTGGTAATTATGGGCTTAACTCCGAACGGATTAACAACGGTGAAGGTTGGTTTTAACTGTGTGCGGAGCACTAGTTGTTTCGTAGTAGCACTGCTTTTAGACACAGTGGGCGCCGAAGTGCCACTTGGCGTTCTCCTGTAGCTGGCCAATGATGGAAGCAAATAGATCACAGTGCCATAAGTTACAGGTGGTGTGATTCCATCCTGGATTCTCGCTCGTTCTGGAGTACTTGCATCGACTCTGATCATGCGTTAGTACGCTGTCGCTTTTCCATGAACTTCAGCGGGAGGCGCCCAAAGCGTATAGTCCGATTGGCAAATGAGAAATTGTCTCAGTCCTCGGTCAGACAAGCCTATCAAGACGCACTGCATACCGAACTTGTATTGTCTTGTCCTAATGGCACTGACCTTCAGTGGAATAGGATCTCGGCCGCCATACACGACGCAGGAGCATCTGCTTGTGGTACTATAAACCGTCGCCGCACCAGTTATTGAATATTCGAGAGGACGGTGAACCGGTTGGAAGCCAGAGGAAAACTCCTGGCTGGTTTTGAGCACATGTGACCAGACGGACTATTAGGCGCGGAGCCTGCGCGCTGACAGAAAAGCCTGGTGGACCAGTCGGGCTTAGGAAATGAAGGAGGCGGAAGCAGTAGGCAATTATCACAAGCAATTCCAGCTGATCCGCACCACCAGTCTCAGGAAACCAGGCGTTAGTGAGACAATCGCAGACAGCGCAGGTGCAATGATTCACAATAAGGAGCACTGCACTGAAAGAAAAACTTTCAAGAACAGTTCAGTTGGAATCCTGCTCCTGGAGCTGTTCTTACTTAGCAGATGCAGGCTGAGCCACAAACGTTTAGTTTAGAGGCTCCAACGGAGGCTGAGGTCCGAAACGCGATCACAGCCCTCAATCGTTTTCGTGCCGCTGGCCCAGATTCCCTGCCACCTGTACTATTTAAGGATGAAGGTGAGGTCCTCTGTGAAGCATTTGCCTCCCTGTTGGAACATGTCTGGTAGGAAGAGACCTTCCCGGCTAAGCAGAGTGAATCGATTATAGTGGCAATATACAAGAATGGTAGTCTCACTGACTGGGCTAATCACAGGAGTATTAGCCAAACTCCCATAGTGCAAAAATTACTGGCTTCGATTCTCTTTCGTCGCCTTACTGCGGAAAGGGAATCTCGGATTAGAGAAGAGCATGCAGGTTTCTACCAAGGAGGTGGCTGTATAGACCATATATTCACATTGCGGCAGGTGATAGGGCATCGCCACGCATACCGCAGACCGACAATAGCTGGACTTGAAGAGGGCGCTCGATTCAGTCGATCGATGCATTCTGTTCGAAGTACTTGCGCGGAAAGGTACCCCAAGAAATTGCGAAAACTTTACGTGCTCTATACACGAACATTACAGGCCGTATCACGCTCTACGGTGACATGTCAGATGGCTTACCGACAAAAAGTGGCATTCGTCAGGGTTGTCTGATTTCCTTGTTTTTGTTCAATTTTGCCGCAGACTTCATTATGGAATGTTCCCTTACGGTAGGGGTGTCCAAACTTTTCGCAAGGAGGGCCACATTTTGTGCAGTAAAAATATAATAAATGTAATAAGTGAAAACATGTCGAACCATTTTCAGTGTAACATTTTGGCATGTCATTTTTGTCATTATCTTAATGTAGCCAAAGGGGTAGCGGTGTGGGCTACTATTCCAATGGTCGCGGGATCGAGGCCTGCTGTCTCCACCTGATGAGATGAAATTACATCGAAACGCGTCGTGGTTGTGCAGTGTTTTCTGGTGGGCAACACCAAATTTCCATCTAAGTTAGTTGATGTAGATTATACGGACGGGATCTTCTTCCTTTTTGACCACGTCGCGGTGGCACAATGAATGCTGAATCGTCTCTAGGTGATAACATATGGTAAGAACTTCGCATCTTCAAAGTACAAAGTGTTGCTACAGGACCACCAGCCATCTGATGACCCCTGAACCCTTGATAACAGGGAACTTGAGGTGATTGATGGATCTAATTACCGTGGCAGCTGCATCAGCAACGATGCGCGCACAGTAACTAAAGTCAGTTTCCGCATTACAAAAACAAGAACTGCGTTCTTTGAGCTGCGGCATCTCTGGCGACAGAAAAAAGTTTCCCCCAGTCTGAAAGGCCGTGATTATGAAACCACAGTAAGAGCTGTCCTACTCTATGGGAGTGAGACTTGTCCCATTCGGTCAAGTGATCTGAGGCGTCTTCAAGTCTCTGGTTATCGTTGTCTGCGGAACATTACTGGTGTCGGGTGGCATCAGAGTGTCCGCAACGATAATGTGCGTATACGTGTGCTAGGCAGTGATACTAGCTAGTTCCTTAGAACAACAGATAACACTGAGTAAGTTGCGTTGGCTTGGGCACGTACTACGCATTCCCGGTCAACGCTTACCGAGGAGGGCCTTGTTTTGTCTGCCAGATGTGGGGTGGCGCAAGGCTCGAGGCGGACAAAAATTAACTTAGCAGCTGGAAATAAAGTCACTGACGACCAAACCAGGTGCTGTCTGTCCGTCTCGCCTTCCAGGCTTCAGTCCACGTGACGCGTCTTGTGCTTGGCTCGAGACTTTACAGGACATGAGTTGCAGCCGACACCAGCGGTGTGTCTGCCGCCGTCTCCTAGTCGGACTGCCTGTTTAAAGTGTGTTTGGTGCCGAGTTATTTGCGGGGTAATGGCTGATTATGACGCGGGACAATGAAACCCGAAAAGAAGCCGTCTCGTCGATGCCGCCTTATCTTTGCACGATAGCAAGTTGTTTGTGATAGTGTTGTTAACACAAGGTGTAGACGCTTTGACCCTGGATGTTTGCTTAGGGCGTTAGGATTTTCCGGTAAGTCCCCTTGCTCTCCCGCTTATTCCATAGGTCATTGTGGTTGTATGTGAGCGAAGCATCAGTTCAAATGACTGCTGTTGTTGTTGCCACCTCGTTCAAGAGCGAGTGCAAGCAAACCAGAAGGCGAGTACAACTCGTTGTGACCATGACGCCAGTCAACAAAGCGTCTGATGCGAATACATTGTACCACGCGAGTCTGATTCCAGCATGATAGGCGTCAATGGGGTTTTGAAACCGCAAAAACAGATGTGCCTCGCCGCTTACAAGACTAAACGCTTTTACGCCTAGCACCTGAGTCCCACCGCGCGCTGATTCTGCAGCTGTTAAAGTCGAAAGACTTAACGCCCGCACAGCACGGTTTCATTAAGGGCAGATGCTGCATCATCAACCTGCTGTTGACGTGACACGGATGGCTGCAAGTGTTGAACCGGGGGAAATCAGTAGACGTTATCTAGGTTAATTTTAGTAAAGTTTTTCATGAAGTGAACCATGAGGTCTTGCTCCACAAGCTGAGGATCTGTGGTGTTGGTGGTGCACTGCATCAGTGGATCAGTAAGTTCCTCATTGGGAGAAAATGGTTAGTACAAGTGCATGACCACCTAACGGAATGGTACACCACCACTAGCGGCGTACCCCAAGACAAAGTACTGGAGCCCAATTTGTTTTTGACAAACATCAACGAAGCACCTCAGCTTCTTCGGTCGCCCTGTGCACTGTTTGCAGACGACCTGAAGATTTTGAGTTACTGATTCGCCCGACGACTGTGACATCCTATAGCAGGGCCTTGTCTATCTGTCCCTGTTGATCTGCCGGTCAATCCGGTCAGGTCGTCGTTTATGAGACTGGGTAAGGATGGTAATGGGCGTAGGTACACACATCAGTCGGCCAACCGCTGCATCCGACAAGCTACGTAAACTATCTATGTGTACTCTCGCGCTGCAATTTGAAGTCTGTCGACAATACGAACAGACTGTAGGGAAATGGACTACGTCTGCTTTGGGCGCTAGACGCAGATTCTGCACTTGGTCTGAAGAGATTGTCACTCGCCTGTTCTCCCGTGATAAGACCGGTGCTTGAATACGGCTCTCTCGCCTATTGTCCAATCACAATAAGTGAGGTGCATAGACTGGAACGAGTTCCGCATGTCGCTATCTGGCTCATCACCAGTTTACTGGGTATGTCCTACGAGGACCGAGCTAGGAGAATAGGGTTGTATACCCTGTCCTATCGCCGTCCACGAGTTGATCTCATAATGACGCTCCGGATATTGCGCCTGGGCCACTTCCCTATGTTGGGGTCGCTGCCGCACGTTCGCAGCACACGCGGATACCGGTATAATCTGGTGTGCCGGATTGGAAGCGTATCGCTCATCTTCTATGTCTGGAGCGTCGAGTGGTGAAATATTGGAAAAGTTGCCGGAGACAACAATCGAGGCGAAATCGGCGTAGGAAGTTAAGGGATTCCCCGTCGCTCACGTTGCGAATTACAGGTATAAGGAGCGTATCGGACCCGGATAAGAGATTATGCAGCTCTAATGTGCTGCCACCGCGCAGGATCGGCGACGTGATTCCGCGCAGGTGCGCCGATCTAACTGGTGGAGCAACACAGCTCGCTCTAATTGCAGTATTCAGTATTCAACGCCAGTGGGGGCTGAAACTATACGTTATGGATCAAATGTACTTGGCGCAGTGCATTGCAGCTGCAGAAGCCTACAAGTGGAGAGTCGGTGGCCACACGTACACGTGACGTCTTGGTGTAGGACGCTCGAGAGGTTTAAGTGTAAGAACAGCTGTGCATTGTGGATCCAAAAGTGCAAGCTAGTGAACAGTGCATGCCGCGCATTGAGGTATGGGGTCATGTGACCGACTAGCTAAACTGTCATTAATCACGTGTGAAATGGCGCACATAATCTAGTTAACCAGAGCGCTCCAGCCCTAGTCGATTGTGTAGGGTGGTGTTTCAACTCATGCACTTGGATAGCAATGCAACTCCTGTGATGGCAGCCACAGGTGCTTGCTCCACAAGTAGGGTCTGAGAAGCGTGTTACGTGCAACTTCCTCAGCTTGTCGATACTAGACTGTGAAGCATCACATATGCTTCCAGTTGATGTGACTCAATGGATTAATGACAGTTCACGTTGGCCACTATGCAGGCAATTGCAACGATAAGCATTTCGGCTGGATAATCAGCTCCTACTCCCACAACGATACAGCGCCGCACTGAAGTGGGCACCATTCATGCGTACCAGTGAGTGCAATCACAACCATTCAGCATTCTCAACTGCAGATGGCAACCGGTTATTGCCTAAGCTGAAATGAATCGGCGGATAGAGTTGGCAGCGTTGTCTTTGCCGATTTCACCATCATCGATCAGCAACCATAGTTAAAAAGGACAAAAAAGTAAATTTAATCGCCCGGCACCAGTTCAGCCATCCTAACAATACCCGAAACAGCACCCCACTTTTTATTTACGGTAGTCGCCTTCGTAACATGCGTCTCATGCAATCCCTTATTCATCAAATCGCCAAGTGACCAACGACAGCACGTGATCTGTCAGTGCTGTAGGCTCTACAAATATAATCCCGCATCTCACAAACCTTTGGGATGCTTCGTTGTCTCGCCAACCAAATGGGAACACGGCGGATAGTACTTGTGTCGGAATAATGTGGTGCACCTCTGAGTGCAAACCCAGATCAATCGAGTGAAGCATAGATAATAAAAGACCCCACGACACATGTAAGTAAATACCTCGGTCTAATCCACGTGAAACTACGTTAGAGAAACAGAAATGGTGTGTAGGTCTGGGAAATACGCAGAAGATGCGCGTCTTTCTCGCATATTGGATCCTCAAATGGCAATAATGTTGTGCCACACAGGTTCGTGCCTGTGCCATTGTTATCCAGTATCATGTACAACCACTGTGCGCACCTTATTGTGCCCCCCCCCTAATGTTGGAATACTCTATCAGGCTACGCTTCGTCATTGGCCCAACAACATTATCTGAAGCGAATCTCTGACACGTGAGTTTACTAATAAATAAAATAATGCAATTTCGAACAAGCACCTGTTTTATAACGAACAATGGGGGAATATCACGTATCCAGTAGAAATCCGCTGCATCAGCACAAAGTAACGGCTGATGCTGGATTCTTGCAGCCGGTAGGTCATCGGCGCTAAGGGTCAAGAAGTTGAAAACGAAATGCCTATTTGAGAAGTCAAATTGGTACGAATCCATGGCGCAAATCTGGGCGACATTGGTGGTTTCATATGAGACGTGAAACCAGATCCAGTTCAGCCGGCGGTAAAAGTTGGGGCCACAAGGCAGAGCCAGATTCACAAACTTAAATTGTGGTGGTTGTGTATCAAAGCATTCCTACGAATCGGTTAGCTTAATATCTCCCTTCCTAAGTATGTTAAGATAAATTAGGGGCAATATGAGTCTCCCATCTAACACTGAAGATGTTGGTAAGAAGAAAGCAACAAGCAGTTGAATTCCGTTTATCAGCTCTGATCCGTGCACCGAGCTAAGTCAATTCAACTACCTTGACGTCGCCAAAGCAATAACGATGATAACAACAACGATAATAATAAAGCAAGAGAAAAGAGCAAGAAACGAAGCAGTCTGGGGAAATAACCAAGAGTCTGAGATGCAACAGCATGACTGACTTCGTGATTGCATCCAACCACTGATGCGACCGAACCCGCAGGATCGCATACAAGAGACTGGCAATATCCAAAATGAACCTAACATCCGATGAGATTTTGCATACGCTTTCGCCATGCTTCGTGGCTTCATCCAATCAAGCGAAATAACGGAAAACAACACATCTCGAGGCAACCAGCTCACTGGCGTGCGGAGCAAATGATCTAGCTGGTTCGAGTTCGAAGAGTTCTTCAATGAAGGGTTAGTGACCAAACACACAAGACGACGAACATCAATGTTACTCATTCGGTTTTCGCACTAAATATAAGAAACAGTTTGAAAGTGTAGGCGGTAAGCACAGTTAATCCTACAACACTTAGTGGCCGCCAGTCATGCAGTGATAACATCGTAGTGTTGTAAACGCTTCCTTTAATAGGGTAACGTTCAGTTCGCCGTCCACATAAGTGCGTGAAAGACCACATGATCCTTAACAATGCGTGAGTAACCCCTTCGGATACGGGAACCCTACCCAGATGAAAATGACCAATAGCCTTGGATATTCGGTGATACCGAGAACTGACAGTGAGCCGGACTTGCAATGTAACAGGAACGGGCACCTTGAGGATGTAAAGCACATGCCGAAGTGCACAGAGCTACACGTGTGCTCAGCAGTGTATTGCAAAAAATCTGAGTGCAGCCAAAGGACTGCATATTTAGATTTAATGAATGGTCAAGAAACGGAGCTGCGGATCGACGGATGTGAAAAGAGTCAGGAAAGGGTAAGTCATTTGGGTCACTAAGTTGAAAAGAAATTGAGAGATAGGGCAGTCTAGACGCAATTCACCCACCGTCGCGGACACAAAGAAGCATCTCGTAGATCTTTAGACTGTCATCCAATTCGTGGCACGATACTTTAGAATGGAAAAGTTGTTCTCGCTCATCATTAAAAGACAAACAAAGAAAAAACTACCATGATAAACTGATTTTCAAAGATGTTGAAGGTCAAAAATGCCGTCAAAACGCAAGCGCAGCTCAAGCCGCTCGATGGATACATTAACAAATGCGTCCCAGCGTGTAACCGATGGTGAACCCATAAACGCCTCAGGAAGGAATGAGATTTCAGTACGACAAAGCAACATGTAGTGCAACAGTGGGGCACAGATCAGTGCGGTGGGCCGGTGAATCGGAGACACTACCTAAACTTCACATCATTAGGACAATTGCCTTGAAAGTAGAACCGAGGCAATGGCCAAAGCAGTAGTTGTATTCGGAGGTCGCAACATATCGTGAGACACCGCTGCGTAATCTAGAATGCATTCATGATAAAATGGTAATGGAGACCGGCCAGCAATAATCCCTGTTGAAAACTCACAACATCTAATTTTGTAATGAACCTAACCACTGACAGTAAGTTAATGGGGCAATTGGGTCATCAAAACGGATCGGAATCCAGCTGGGAAGGTAATAAAGAGATCATTTAGTAACATGACTTACTTTATGGCCTTTAATGAAAGACATATTCTTTAGGTTACTCAGCATGGATTCTGGTAGTTGCTGACGAAGTGCTGCGTAAGCCTCGCCTTTACGATGTGCCACGGAAGATATTTCCAACTTGAAAGTAGTCCAGCCCTTCTGATCGTTAAACAAAGAACGAGACTCAACGACACCGTGTCTACCGCTGAGTTGCGCCAAGGCACAACACAGCGCTCGAAGGGGGCCGGTAGATTTCACTGGAAGTGCTTCATCCTCTTCCA
This sequence comes from Dicrocoelium dendriticum, assembly GCA_944474145.2. Taxonomy (NCBI): domain Eukaryota; kingdom Metazoa; phylum Platyhelminthes; class Trematoda; order Plagiorchiida; family Dicrocoeliidae; genus Dicrocoelium; species Dicrocoelium dendriticum. The sequence continues at coordinate 28,326,541 of OX104071.1, read as the reverse complement.
GAGTGGAGTGCTTCCGCTTCTTTGATTTGGGTTGTTCCAAATTTGTAACGGTTGAGTCGGTCCCATTCGATGTGCAATCCAAAGCCTGAGTTAGCTTTTGGGCAGTTGGAATGAAAGCGGACCACGTCTGCTCTGGTATGTTTGCGAATGTGCTTAATACAATAAGGGAGAGCGGATAGGCATTGTTTAGCTACCGCAATAGCTGTTGTGAAGAATGTTCACTTGTCAAAAAACTTGTGAAACTTTCAAGCGGAAGCAGATTCAAAAAGAGCAGTAAACAGCAAGGGAACAATTGAGGCCGTGAAAGCCGGAAAACAGTTAGTCGAAAATATGGAGACGAAATCAATAGAGTAGACACGTACTGAATCTAGTGATAGTCGAGCCAAGCAAATATACATCGGGTTGATTTGTAATGCGTCCGGTTGCTTTACTTCGCACCACTATAGTAAAATGATCAGCGAGGACAAAAAATGAAAAAACGGGACAATCGTAGAAAGGCAGTAAAGGAACGAAAGAATAACTGGTATAGAGCGATGGAGATGAGGACAAATACAACAAGAGCAACGACCTGCTCAAGGGCACCAAGTTGAACAGGGCAACCACAACAGCTGGTCTGAGTAATTATTAGAATTTATCCCGGCTGATGACATGGTTCCTAGTCTGATGGGAGTATTTAATCGGCTCAGATGACGAGTTTAGTAAACAATTGGAAGGGGGCCTAACGAATGCGGTTCTTGGGAGTCCCGGGTAGCGCCGTTTGCCTAGGCGCTTAGTAAATCATTTGAAGTATGAATGCGCGATTGTTCAACTTAACGAAAGGAAGAGGCTGGACCGGTTCGAAAAGTGCTGGCACTTCTCGGTGGAAGGTACTGTCATTTTCTCGAACTCCTCTTTGCTGAATAAACCGATTTCCAATGAAGAACCTACGCAGCAGCCAAACCAGACGAACAACAACGCATAGGCTTATAATGCAGGGAAGAATAGACATTGGGCAGCGTGACGTTTCAGAGACCAGAAAACGACCAAACACTAGAAAATTAAGTCAACTAACAGTGGACTGAGTAGCAACGGAGCATCCCAAACATCGAATGGTACCAGTGTGATCTCAACGACGATGCACGCCTATGATTAGTAGGTGAAAGTAACTCGGTTGGTCTTTTTCGAGCAGTAAATAGATTGCGTTGGCTTGCGTGTATGTCATGTATGTCTGCTCATCGCTTACCTATAAGAGTGATATTTTGTCTAACATCTGTTGAACGGCACAAGACTCGAGTGAGTCGAAAGCTGAGTTAGTAGCGGGAGATGAAGTCACTTCCGTTTAAATTAGGTGCTAATGGTTCCACTCGCCCTACCGGGTGGAGTCCAGGTGAAGAACTTGATATTTTTCAACAAACTTTATGTTTAGTAAGGGGCCTAACAGGACATAACTTACAGCCGACACCAGTGGCGCGTTTGGTGTTGTTCTATAATCTGACGGCGTGGTTAAAGGGCATGTAATGTTCAGCAATCAGTGGGACAAAGTTTATTATGGCGTGAACAGGTGATAACTGCATTACATTTGCATGATAGCTGTTGGCGATCACAAGTTGCTGGGAAGATGCGGACGCTTTGGATCTGGATATCTGCTTATGGCAATTAGGCTTTACGCTAAGTCTCTTACCCCACTTATTATTCGTCATTCCACGGGCTATTATGGTTGCATGGCAGGTTAACTTACTGACATACTAGTGTTGTTTGCGATGACGACGCTGGTCCATCTCGCTTTCCATGCCCATGAAATCCACCCTGCATTAAGTGCAATTTACTGAAGCGCATCGCTAACAACAAATAACGGCTCGTTTATTAGATTGCAACGCGTGGAAACATACGTAGGATGAGTGATTATAACGCAGGAAAGTGAACGCCACAAAGAAAATGTCCCATCAAAGTATCAGCAGTATGCCGGTGCGAAGTGCCGACGCTTCGCCGCTGCGGAACCACTACCAATCGCAAATGCGTTCAAATACTGCGAGCATCGCCCGATCCCTACATAGGCTCGAAGCAGCCCCCTCGGAGTAAAAGGCAGGCCTGTGACCATTAAAGATAGGGGCTAGTGAAAATGTCTCACGGATGCCACTTTAGATTGGTATGATAGGCTTGTCTACGGTCACCTGATGTTTTGGTCACGAAGATTTGTTAGAGAGGAGAAAGAACCAACATTAAGCCCCTCGTCCATTCCCTCACTATTACCCAATCGTAGGATCAAGGGATAATTTTTGTAAATGAAATAATGGTGAAAAGTGTTGTTGCTGGTATGGTCGACAAAAATGGTGGTGATGGATGGTGGAGCATCTCCCGGGTTTTTCACAGCGAGTTACCATTCCGTACAGTAACGATGAGTCTTCAGTACAAAGTGGGGTTTTGCGATGTCGTTGGGCTACAGCTCAGATCACAGATACCGCGGAAGGTTCTCATGTAACATAGTCAATATCAGCGAGAGATACCGATAACTGGGAGCCTAATTGCGCAGCCCATAGGTTAGAGGCAAGCATACTTTCCGATTACCTTTTAATCTGGGGAAAGCGGAATAAATGTTTATGAGAACCGATTGGTTACGCGAACGAAAATCGCCATATGTCGTCGAAGCATTTTCATGTTCATGCCTATTTGAGTTCAGGCTGACTCTCGATTCGGAAATTCTCCATAATTGGGACGGACACAAACAAAGGAGTGCCTGAATCAACAAAAGGGTGGAATTGCAAACAACAGTAGTTCTGCTCATCAACTGTGATCTGAGCACCGACATGTGGTGATTCCAGTTACTTTAACACATTTCAATATAATAACAATATTAGTAATAATAATAATAACATTGTAACGCTGTCACCGTCTGTACGCTGCCAACCCAGCCGGGGCACAAACAAAACACCGAGGTCTGCTAGACCGAAGTGTATTAGGAATAGGACACGACCAACTTTATAGGTCACATGCTATTATCTCCGGCTACACGTTTCTGAGCTGACTCACGCCACTTGTATGGACAGATTCCAAACCTACTAGCGATCCGCACGGGCTAGTTGTAGCCGCACTCATTCACGCCTGTCGCGTAGCAACCTGTGTCATGATGACGGACTGATTTCATCAGCTTTCGTGTGACTTGCCACAGGCCCATTTTACGACTCGAAACCGTGTCACGTGCTTAGGTTGCGGTCTCCGAATACCTCCCCCTTCGAACTGAGTCGGGTTGCGTACCGTTCGAACTCGACTTTGTTCAAAGCTTTTCGCCTTGGGGTCAACTCATAGCGATTGTGGTCGTCGCCGGTTTCGATTCGGCCCGCAATGCACGTCATTTGTTACTTGCAGCTCCTGTCGTGATCCACGTAGCCGCTCAGCTTCGTCTGCCAAATCAAACGTGTCTAGCAGAATGTCCCACGGTAAGGATGGAAGTTTTGAGGGACTTTAAGCCTTGTCGTAATTCGGAATTAGCTGACTGGCGTCTCTGACCCATTTCTTATTTCCTACCATTAGCTCGTAGATGACTCGACCAATTCTGCGGATCATTCTTCCTGTCGACCACCTCCTGCGAAGTCTCGCGCGGACATCATATCACCAATGTTGAAATGACGGAGCACCTACCAGAGTTTTCTCTCCTTGACAACTGCAATGCCTCTCTTTCCTGCTTGACACAAAGTCAACAACTTCGAATGCTTCGTTCAAACAAAATTTCGGCAGACGCTTTTCCTTCTGGAGCGTTTGGGGTTGACACATCCAGACACATGCACAAGAAAAACTGGATCGCATCCTTCGGGACCTCGTTTTGTCCCGCTTCACAAATAGCACGTTTGAAGGTATCCGCGAACCGTTCCGCCTGTCCGTTTGATTGAGGATGATAGGGTGGTGAGAACGATTGCTGAATTCCTTTCTCCTCGCACTACACGCGGAAGGAAGTCGGGGTGAATTGTGTACTGTTGTCTGTCACTATCATCTCTGGCAGGTCGAAATACTGGAACAGCTTATCCAGCTCGTTGATTGTGAGCTGGGCAGTCGGACTTTGCATCGGGCCATTTGGAGAAAGAGTGAACCAAAACAAGAAAGGATTGACCGGTGATTGGTCCTGCATATTCTAAGTGGATTCGCTGTCATGGCTTCTAAGCTTTAGGCCAAGGTTGCCAGGAGCACTTGGGAGGGGTCTTGGCCGCTAGTTAACAGCATTCATATTCTTGGCAGAATTGTTCACTTTCTGAATTCATTCCGGGCCAATAACAATGAACAATGAATTCATACGGGTTAAGAAGCGTTACTTTACAAGTCCCGTTGGATAGTTGCTGGGGATATCAACATAACAATAACTTTCATACGGTTGGCACTTGGATGCCCGGTATGAAACTGCTGTAAGACTTGTCAGTTCAATTTCTTTGGCACCACAACTCGGTCACCAAAAATCAAACAATTATCCACAACGGACAGTGAACCACGTAAAGAAGGGCCGCAAGTGATCAGGGATACTACCTTTTACCCAACCTGTTTGCATGTAATGCAGCACTTTCTCTAGGGTTCTGTCTCGGGAACTCTCCGTGCGGATAATCCTCTTACAGTATCGGCCAGCATTCGCTGGACTTATGACTCGAACTTGATGGCTGCAATCACACAATCATCGTTCTCCTTTGGGTACGAATTGATGAGACGAGACAGGGCATCCGCTTGGCCGATACTGTGTACTGAAATCGTACGCCAACAGTATAGTCGTCATACTTTATAACTGACTGGCGGTGAAAACGGGAATTCCTTTTTGTAAGTAGAATATCGACAGTAACGGCTTATGATCAGTCAGGAGAGTGAAATTTCTGCCATAGAGCCATGTGGAATCGCCTCATGGCGAAAAGAATTGCGAGTGCTTTCCTTTCAATCTGACTATTCTTCTCAGCTGAGACTATGGACCGTGTCGCGTGTGCAATAGCCTTCTCACCTCCGTTCATAAGAAGGCGGGAAATAACGGCATCGATACCGTAATTGGAAGCGTCCGAGGCAAAAGGATTTCCAAGTTCGAATTGAACTGAAGGAAGTGAGATCTGCTTTAACTGCGTCAAAAGACTACTGGCATTCCCTTGTCTATTGCCAAACGTCTTTGTCAACAAATGGTTCAGCGAACCTCTGGTTTGATGCAGGCTTGGTAGGAAAATACTGTAATGACTCACGAGACCGAGGAATGAGTGAAGCGCTCTGACGCCTTTTGGATGCTCTGTTCGTTTGATAACTGCAATATTAGCGGGATCTGGGCTCCGGCCATGCTGGTCTATAATAAACTCGAGGAGTTTAACACCATCTAACATGAACTCAGATTTCTCAGCCCGTAATCGAAATCCAGCTTCTTACAAACGCGAAAGCACTCTCCAGTGTGTGCATCAAGTCTTGCGGGTCTGCGCCCATAATCAAAGCATAATCCAGGTAGACTGCGGTTTTCGGGATATCATTCCATAAGTTGGAAAATGTCCGGTGCGGGTTTCACCCCAAATGTCAGCCGGTTGTACTGTAAAAGTTCGAGGTGCGTATTAATCGGTAGTGATGTTCCGAACTCTTAGGAAACTGGAACTCGCAAGCAAGTGTCAGCTAGATAAAGTTTTGTGAAGCATTTGCAACCGTTGCGTTTGGAGAACAAGACTTCTGGTACAGGAAAAGGGTACTGATGGGTCTCCAGCGCAGATTCAGATCAGTTGAAAAATCAGCACAGATAATGGTGTTGTGTCGCCGCTGATGCCTTCACCCCATGACCGCAAGAAGAAGTCCAAGACGAGTCAGAAGGACACTTGTATACATGAAATCACAGTTGCTTATATAGTTTGAAGGAAAAATGAAGGGAAGCTACTAAAGTACACTTGAGCCAACCAAATGAAGGAAAAACGTCAAATGCAACGGCGAATAAGCAACCGTGTACTCAAGAGCGAATCGCGTAGGTCCTTAAAAATAGCATCATTGGACTCCAAGCGTAAAGCGAATGACCATTTACAGTGACGGGCACTGGCCAATCAGAATGACGAAATGAAACGTTTAAACAAAAGTCACGAAACAACCGAGAATAAGGAATGTAGACCCAAAAGTTTAAAACTAGTACAATAATTGTGTGACAACTAAATATTCCTTTAACATAACCAAGTAGAACAGTGATGAGAAGAAAAAACCAATAGAATATGTTCATGCAAATAGCGCTGCTGAGAAGGACAAGACGATGAGCGTCCATTAACAATGACGTGGATGTACCAATCGGGCGAACCCAGTAGAGCGTTTGAACAACAGTCAAGAAGTAGAACATAGGAAGAGTAAAGAATAGCTATCAAGCTCGTTCACAATAAATGAATGTCTAATAGCTGTTCTCCTAATAACTGGCCTCACTGTTCGCTTTTTTACCACCACAATAGTTGTCGCCCATTCCGAACAGTAGACCCGTTCGATTATACTTCGGATGGCATACGATTTAGCTTGGCTTGCACTAGAGATTGAGTTGCGTAGGGTACCGGACGTCTTGGTCTGAAGACTGGTTTGGGGTCAGATTTGAGATCCAGCTCCGCCCTGGTTACGCGACAGCATCCGAGACCAGCCTCGAACAACGACCTATGAAAGCATTTCAGTTCGGCAATTTGGTTGCGCAAATCAAGATTCATCGTTGGCATTTGTGTAACTTGCATGAATTGCAACTGTTGATATATAATGCTGACCGATTAGTCGAGCAAGTTCAACTCGTACATCCAATCGAGTCCCAGCAAATATAACCCCAGTAGCTCTGTCACAAAGCACGTTGTGTGGATTTGTTGGCAGCAGAAAGTGACTTGACAGTTCAATATACCAAGCACTTTTAACGTAGCATCATCACCAACATCAACAGCAGTATATCAACCATTTGTGCTGATGCTTCGCTGCCATAAAACCATGACGACCTACGGTACGAAGAATATTAAGCGAGAGAGGAGGAATTAGCGGAAAAGCTTGATGCCCTAAGCAAACATACAAGATCAAGGAGCCTACTTGTCAACAACATACTAGCACAAACAGCTGGCTATCAAGCAAATGTGGCATCAGCGAGATGGTTTCCTTGCGAGCTTCACTGTCCCGCGTCATAATTAGCCATTACCTCGCGGATAACTCGGCACCACACATTTAAAACAAGTAGTCCGATTAGGAGACGGCAGCAGACGTACCATTGGTGCTGACTGCGACCATATCCTGTAAAATCTCCAGCCAAAAACAAGGCGAGTCACATGGACTCCAGCCTGGAAGACGAGACGGACGGACAGCATTCGGTCTGGTCGTCAGTGACTTCATTTCCCGTTACCAAGTCAACCTTTGTTCACCAAGAAACTTGCGCCACCCTACATCTGGCAGACAAAACAAGGTTCCCCTCGGTAAGCGTTGACGGGGAATGGGTAGTAAGTGCCCAAGCCAACGCAACTTATTCAGTGTTATCAGTTGTTCTAAGGAACTAGCTAGAGTATCACTGCCTAGCACACGCCTACGTATATCATCGTTGCGGACATGCTGGTGCCACCCGACACCAGTAATGCTCCGCAGACAACGATAATCAGAGACTTGAAGACGCCTCTGATCACTAGACAGAAGGGGCCAAGTTTCACTCTGATAGTAGGACGGCCCTCACCGTGGTTCTGTAAGCAAGGCCTTACAAACGGAGGGAAACCCTTTCTGTCGCCAAAGATGTCGCAAAATCGTAATAAGTTCTGCATTTCTGATACTTGAACTGACCTCAATAGCTATACACCCATCACTACAAATACAGCTGCTCAGGTGAATTGATCGAGTACCTCGATCGTTAGCAAGGGTCAAGGGATCAACAAGTGGCTGGTGGTCCTGCAGCAACACTTTGCAGTTTAAAGATGCGAAGCACACACCATATAATTTAACCAATCTATACAGGTTGTTCAGGGTTGATTGCGCCACCGCAGCATCGTCAGGAAGCAAGATGATATCGTCCGTATAATCAAGAGCAACCAGACATTCACCAGGCAGAGCACCACAACGACTGCATCGTGAGAATCCGTAAGGGGAACACTCCATGATGCAGTTCACGACCAAATTGAACAAAAGTGGAAAAATTGGACAACGTTGACGAACGCCACTTGTGGTCGGAAGGTTATGCGACAGGTCCTCGTAAACCCTGGCGCGGCCTGTAGTGTTCGAGTATAGAGTATGCGAAATGTGCACATATTTTAAGGGAACACCTTTCCGCGCAAGTATGATGAACAGAATGTATTGATAGACGGAATGGAACGCACTATTAAAATCGAAAAACATATTTTGGCCTGCAGTATGCATGGTGATGCGCTATCACCTGTCGCAAAGTGAATATGTGGTCTATATCGCACATACAGGTAGGAAAACTGCCTGCTGTTCACTAATCTGTGATTCTCGCTCCGCAGTGAGGCGACAAATGAGAACTGAGGAGAGTAATTTTGGCACTACGGATGTTAGGCTAATAAACCTGTGGTTAGCACAGTCGGTGCGACTGCGCTTCTTGTATATTGCCAGTATAATCGATTCACTCCAGCTGTCCGGGACGGCTTCCTCCTTCTATACATGTTCAAAAAGAGAGGTTAATGCTTTGCAGGGGATCTCATCTCCATTCTTACGTAGTGCAGGTGGCAGGGAATGCGGGCAAGCGGCACAAAAACGATTGAGGGCTGTGATCGCGTTTCGGATCTTGGCCTCCGACAGTGGCTGTAAACTAACCGTCCAAGGCTCATGCTGCATCCGCTGACTAGGAAGAGGTGCGGAAGCAGGAGTTCAACTAAACTGTTCTTGAATGTGTTCCGCCCAACGTGCAACACTGCGCTCTTTATTGTGAACCAGAGTATCCGCGCTGTCTCTGATTGTTTCACTGACACCTGGTTTCCCAGGACCAGTAGGACGGAGCAGCTGGAAGAGTTTGCGATAATTCCCTACTGCTCCCGCCTCCTTCATTTCTTGAGACCGACTGGTCCACCAGGCTTTCTTGTCAGCTCGCAGGGTCCGCTTTAGTTCGCGCCAAATAGTCCGTCTGGTCACATCGTACTCAGAGCCAGCCAGAAGGTTTCTTCTGGACTCCAAAAGGTTCACCGCGCTCTAGGACATCCAGTGAATAGTGCAGTGACGATTGATAGTACCACAAGCAGATGCCCCTGCGTCGTGCATGGCTGTAGAGATCCTATTCCACTGAAGCACAGTGTCATTAGGACAGGGGCGAAAGTTCGGTACGCAGTGCACCTTGGTAGACTTGTCTGACCGAAGGCTGAGATAACTTCTCAGTTGATAATCGGGGGATACGCTTTGTGCGCCTCGCAGTAAACCTCATGGAAAAGCGACAGCGTAGCAATGCATGATTAGAGTCGATGCATGCACACCAGAACGAGCGAGAATCCAGAATGGAACCACGCCACCTGTAACTTATGGCACCGAGATCTATTTAGGTTCATTGTTGACTAGCTGTAGGAAGACGCCAAGTGGCACTTCGGCGCCCAGTGCGTCTGGAGGCAGTGTTACTAAGAAACAACTGGTGCTCTGCATACAGTTGCAGCAGACGCTCGCCGTTGTCAGTCCCTTCGGAGTTAAGCCCGTAATTACCACCTAGCTGAGTTTCTGAAGAGCTCAGGCGACCTACTTTTGGATTCACACCCACAGTAACAGCAATATATGAAAATGGAAACAATGATAAGCAGCGTGTTCAGTGAGTGGGAGAATGTGTACTTGACAACATCAGAGCTGCAAGTGTTAGGAGCATACGCGGAAATCACACACAAACGAAGTCTTGTACTGCTTCGTGAATCAACTGTAGTTGATGTCGTCAAACGGGCCGCACACAAACGGCTGCTCACGGGAATCCAATCAATCAACAATGACTCAGCCTTAGAGCTAAGAACGATGCCTACTCCAGCCTAACTAGTGATTTCCGCATCAGCGTCTCCGGATGCGTGCAACCAATAGCGAGAGGACAAGTCGGATGCAGTTAATTTAACTACCCAGTGAGGGTCATTGATCACAGTTTTGGATACACAAGACATGCCAAAACCCTGTGTGTCCAAGGTGCACGCGAGCATAGTCTTTTGACCCATATGTCTTGAAGTAGGAAGTTGAACGACGCCAGGGAAACCAGACAGTGTGGCCCTATAAGGAACCGTTGCCGATAGGCATCCAGTGGGTGGTGCGGGAAGGTGGCTGCAGATGCTGACTCCAGTGTCATTACGGTTGCTGTCAATTTACCTATGAATTATATAAGGTTAGTAATGGGGTTGAGAGGAGAGTAACAGAACCAATTGGGAAAAAAGGGTGCTGGCAGTAGCATGTTTCCCATTATCCGCACTGTGGCAGATAAGGCAACCCTTGATAATCTGCGTGACGGCGGATGCAAGATATGGTTGAAGATTGAAGAAATAGTCATGCCTGTATGTGGACTGAGATAGTGCTGGGGCGCCCAGACCTAGACAGAAGGACGATTAGGGTCCTCAACCAAAGTCTCTGGCCCAAAAGCTTGTCCGCAAGGCAGCGGGGAAGTGGTAATGATTTAGTTTTGTAGAAATGGACGTCATCCCATTTTAAACCTCCAACTTAGAGGAAAAGGAGTCTGAGCTTGTCGGACCTCTAGCCACTGACCAACTTGGTAGGAGTAGCTCACAAACGGCTCATGAGCACCATGCAATATGGCTCAATGGGTCAAAGAGGTACGCAAACCGTCGCACCACGTTAAAGTCCAGTCTCGTTGCGACGGTAACTTACCACCTGAAGCATTCCGTGCGGTATGAGCTGTTTGTACGAGTGTCGGCAGCCCCAGCGTGTGCCACATGTCGCTAGAGATCAGTAGTATCAAAAGCAGTATCAAGTTGTAACTTGACTTGCCTGCCATTGATTTCCACCATGGTGTACTTACGCCTGTTGGCGCCATCAACCTAGAAAGTCGCGGTAATCGTTCTGATCCCATCGGATCGTCTGAACGGTGTAGCATTGTTGTGCCTCTTCCTCGCCAAAATAGGACCACAAGCCAAGCAACACGACTCTTTATGACCTCAGTGGCTGCATCGATTGCAAACGTTATTCCTGAATGGACAATGTGTAGCAAAATGCCATGCTCGACAAAAGCAGTCAGCTGAGGTTTGAAATGTGATGAACTCAAGTGAGCTGTCGCTTTTTGGAGGGTCCGTTTGACTGCACAAAGGAGGTCATGCTCGTTCGTATCGGACAACTGCTGAAGCATTGATGTATCATGCTTCAGTTTCGCCATTTGTTGGCACTCAACGGTCATTTGCTACTATGTGAGGTCAGGATTCTGTTTAATCTTGCGCAGTGTTCTTGTTCGTATGTTTGCATCTTTGGCTGCTTGTAGGCCGCAAACGTAAATTAGACACAAGTATTGGTCGGCGATCATTTCGTGAAACTGTGAACGTTGATACTTACGATTTACACGGATTGAGGTGACCCAATTTTCATCTTCTTTCTTGGCCATCGTGACACTTGTACGGGATGTTGAACAGAGATGTCTGGTCAACAAAAATTTGTGACAGGACTGAGACAACTTCATCAAGGAATAAGTCAGTGGTCGTTTTTAGCAAAATGAAATTTGTAAACATTTCATGTACAGCCGCACCCCGCTTAAAGAGCATCAGGCGAAATTTCTCTTTTCTGGGACATTTGTGAAATCAACACGAAACATATCTTCATACTTGTGAAACCAAGAAGCGAATGTTACGCCAGCGTCTGCATCATAATGGAATCCCCTGATCTGATGTGTCAGAGTTTCTGGAAAGTGGACACTCACTTGCCCCTAACGCTAGGCTTGACTGTACCGATAGTTTCTGCGTCCTCTCAATTACGTTGGGCTGTGACCTTTCGAACTGCTTTTGCTGAAAAAAGCCTGCAACTGTTCCAAGCTGACTGCCATTACTGGGTTCGATTGAAACTGTTGTCACCACTGTTATAACGATGTCCTCGCCCATGCTCTCTGCGCTGCCAACCCAGCCGGGGAACAAGCAAAATACCGAGGTCTGCTAGACCGAAGTGTATTAGGAATAGAACACGATTAATGTTATAAGTCACATGCTATCATCTCCGGCTGCACGTTTCTGAGCTGATTTACGCCACTTGTTTGAACAGATTCCAAACCTACTAGCGATCCGCACTGGCCAGCTGTAGTCGCTTGTCGCGTATAAACCTGGGTCATGACTGCTTTAGCTTCACGCGTGACTTAACCGCGCTACCGCCGGCAGGGTAGCAACCAGTCATGATGATGGATTGACTTCATCAGCATTCTGCGTGACTTGACGCAGGCCCACTTTACATCTAGAAACCGTGTGACGTTCTTAGGTTGCGGCCACTGAATAAATAATAAGAGTAGAACGGCTTAAGTGGAAAACGCATCAAAACAATGGGAAAGAATAGTTAAGAGTTAAAAACGAACGGATGAATGAAAGAACACCACGACTTGATGAGTAGGACGCATTTGGTAGAATAATGAAGCAATGCTGTGGCTGGTGGTCCCCACCAGTATCACACCTCATTACATAGGATTCACACCGCATTGGACTGGATAAAAAAGTAGACACTAATTTTGCTCGCAGCAAGACTGTAGTGACGTAAAAGAATGCATTAGTAAGGGTAGCAAATAAAGCAGGTAGAGAGCTGACGTTAATACGAAAAGTATGGCTACAGATGGCCGATAATGGCAATGGAGAAACGATACTCACTTGATGAGATCTGCCCCCCATGAATCCATAATATCTTGTAGGGTGGGAGCGGAAATTCGGCGAAACGTTATACCCGCACGTTGTTCTATCGATGTAAGAAGTCCTTTTTCGAGAGCAGTGTAAAACAAAATAGATGTCCCGGAACGATCTGCACGTCCGGTACGGCCGGATCTATGAACGTACGCCTCAACATCAGCAGGTGGCTGGCACTGTATGACCAAGTCGATATCGGGAACATCTAATCCGCGAGCAGCTAAATTAGTCGTTATCAGTGTATGGTATTTTCCTTCGCGAAATTTCTGTCAGAAGCAAAAAATACACCGTAATCCAAAATGTTGTTGGCAGAAAAATAGGTAAGTATTAAGCGGGAAATGGAGCCCGAGGTCCAGAGGTTGAAAGTCAGACGCTTGAACCACTGTACCGCGGACCATGGAAACTGACAGCTAGAAAGTACGTAGGCTCATTTGAGACAAAAAGCTCGTTACGCAGCATGCATTCTACAATTACAAAGGCACCCGAATACATGAGTGCGGAAGCAAGAGAGAGTTAACAGAAACATCTCCAGAGGAAACATTTAATGGGCATGGAGACGGTATGGAAGGTGTACTCACCTCAAGGATTTGCTCCCGCTGGTCTTGTGAAATGTCCCCATGAAACACGTGACAATCAGCACCTAGAGCAGCATGCGCAGCAAGCTCATCGGCTTCCTTCTTGCGCTCACAAAACACGATGCAGCGCGACGTTTTTCGGTTGCAGTACAAGCGAATCACATCGGACAAGGTGGTGGCTCGGTCGGAATAATTACAGGGAAGAGCGAGATGCTGAATGAAGGATGGAACCCATGAAGCCTGAAGAACAAAAGTACCGTCACGTTTAAAGCCGTTTTATTCTCTTGTTCACCAACTAAAGATAGGCGAAAGGCGTTCTCCGACAAGTAGTCACGGGCGATAGTTGAAACCCATGGCGGCATTGTGGCCGAAAAAAGAAGGGTTTGTGGCTTTTTAGTGGTAGAGATTCCATCCTGGTTCTCTTCTATGTACAAATGCGATATAATAGAGCAAACATCTTTGCTAAATCCCATGTCCAACATCCGGTCGACCTCGTCCAAGACAACATGATTTACACAACTGAGGTCAAGAGCGCCTCGGTTGGTAAGATCAATTATCCGACCAGGCGTTCCAATCAGTACGTCAACACCATTTCGAAGTGATGAACCTACGAAAAAATGTGTACTTGTAGATAAGACTAACATTGACGGCCGATGGGCACTCCTCCATAAACAGAAAGGATAGATAAATCGTCCTCGCAAAGTGACTGAAAGTCCGTGGTGATCTGCACCACTAATTCCCTTGTGGGAGCTAGCACCAAAACAACTGGTTTCCGAAACCTTTGGCGTGTAATCTTCGATTTCAACAGAATCTGGACAATAGGAAGGGAGAAGGCCAATGTTTTTCCCGTTCCAGTTCCTAGAAGATAAATCGTGACATTGTGAGTCCTACTTGCAAGTACCACGGCATCGTTGCCATTGTATATGGAGTCGAATGTTTTATATTGCACGGGATAAAGTTTCAAAATTCCTCTTTTTCGAAGACGTTTAACCAGCTTCTTGGAAATCTTGTAGCGCGAAAATTCACCTTCTTCGGAGTTTTCCGTATCCAAAGTTACAGACATACTTTGGACTGTTGAGAAGCTGGTAAGTAAAAACTCCGCAATGAAGACCAAGTTTAAAATAAGCAACATGTTAAAACACGCCCTTAGTTGGGAAAATAAACGGTGTCGTAAAGGAAATGGACTAATCAGAGGAAGGAAAAAGAGAGAATAGGTATACCTCAGTCACCAAACCAAACATGCACGAGTTAACGAACATGTGAGTGTAAGATGTTAGTCCTGACAAGTGTGTTCCATTTCACGCAGCTTGCCGGCTTTATCAATACATCTGTTTCGATCATATTGGATTTCAGACACAGCTGCTTTAGGTCTTCTTAGTTAATTTGGCCACCCTATATAGAATTCGCAACGGAACGATTCACTACCAAATGATCACAAGATCATGACTCTAAATAAAAATGTTACCCAACCAAAAAATAGTTAAAATACCGATCAGAACTACTCTAACGGTAATTAATTACCCCCGCTCTATAAGACCGCCAAGTATCCAAATAACACAGATAAACCGAAATATGCAAAATCACAGGAGAAAGTTTGAAGAAAGAGCACTTCAAAAAACTGAAATGTACTGATTGATCCCGGGTGAGCAAGTGTAGTAATGTGTGCCCGTACTAGCAAGATAACAAAACTAAGCCGTAAGGTGGGAGAAATTAAAATTCATGTTGATCATGACGCCTAGAGGAAATCCAATACAAATAGATGAAAGTACTGTGAAAGATGATACCTATGCTTTGTCACTGAAAGACAGCGACAATTTGCCGAACAATCTCCTCATGCTGCCAGCTGTGTGGTTCGGGTTTATACCGTTCCAGCAAACAGTTCGGTGGCAGTGTTCCAGGAGGTGGTGAGTTTTTACTTGGCGAGAGTTCTCCCTATATAAAATCACACGTCCGTTTAACAACACTGCGACGTGGCGGACGTGACTCGCCACTAAATAAATTCACTGTCCTTTCGTTCACTCCGGTGGAGCATTGTATCCAACAACGCGAAGCTCGAACTGTGGGGAGGATTGGGCCCCTGTTTGTCAACCGACCAAACGAAAGGTGTATGAACTGAGCAATCAATCACCGAGCTCCCAATAGGCGCGATGCCCTGAATTCGCTCCACTGTCTTGCGTGCAGGCTATTCAACCAAAGGCTCGTGGTGGTGTCCTCTAAGTCAAGACACTACTTCGGCTTGGGCAACCGGGTAGTATCTCGCCCTTTGACCAAAGCATGGATTTCCGTGTTGTGTTTGATTTTCTTTTTATGACAGCTGTGTCTTCCTTTGATTGCTGTGGTTTTCAATGGCTGTCTACTCGTAGACTGATGCATATATATATATATATATATATATATATATATATATATATATATATATATATATATATATATCCTCTCGTTATTGGTTGCACGCATCCGGGGACGCCGATGCAGCAGTCACGGGTCAAGCTGGAGTAGGTATCATTCTCAGCTCCAAGGCTGAGTCATCGCTGATTGATTGGATTCCGGTGAACAGCCGTTTATGTGCAGCCCGTTTGACGACATCAGCTAAGGTGAATTCGCGAAGTAAAACAAAACGCTGTTTGTTTGTGATTTGTGCTTATGCTCCCACGGACTGCAGTTCTAATGCAGTCAAGGACACTTTCTATCACGAACTGAACACACTGCTACGCAGTGCTACTAGTTCAGATATTATAGTACTTGCAGGGGATATGAACACAGAAGTACGGTGTCTGAGCTCTTCAGAAGCTCAGCTGGGTGGTAAGTATGGACTTAACGCCGAACGGACTGACAACGGTGAGCGTCTGCTGCAACTGTGTGCGGAGCACCAGTTGTTTCTTACTAGCACTGCTTGTAGACACAGTCGGCGCCAAAGTGCCACTTGGCGTCCACCTGTAGCTGGCCAGCGATGGACCCAAATTGACCACATAGCCACAAGTTACAGGTGGCGCGGTTCCATTCTGGATTGCCGCTCGTACTGGATTACCTGTGTCGACTCTGACCATGCCTTGGTGCGCTGCCGTTTCTCCATGAACTTTACCGGAAGGCGCACAAAGCGTCTCCCCGGATTGGCAACGGAGAAATTGTCCCAGCCCTCTGTCAGGCAAGCCTATCAAGAAGCACTGCATACCGAACTCTCGCTGTCTTGTCCTAATGACACTGAACTTCAGTGAAATAGGATTTCGGTCACTATGCACGACGCAGGAGCATCTGTTTGTAGCACTATCAGTCGTCATCGCACCAGTCACTGGATATCCGAGAGGTCCGTGAATCTTTTGGAAGCTAGAAGGCACATCCCGGATGGTTCTGAACACAATGTGACCAGACGGACTATTAGGCGTGAACTAAAGCGGAGCCTACGTGTTGACAAGGAAGCCTGGTGGACCGGTACGGTTCAATAAATGGAGGAGGCAGGAGCAGTAGGCAATTACCGCAAGCTCTTCCAGCTAATACGCACCACTGGTCCGAGAAAACCAGGCGTCAGTGAGACAATCAGGGACAGCGCGGGTGCGCTGATACAAAATAAGGAGCGCAGTATGGCTCGTTGGGCTGAGCACTTTGAACATCAGTTCAGCTGGCCCCTTGCTCCCGGACCTCTTCCTACTCAGGTGATGCAGGACGAGCCATGGACGGTTAGTTTAGAGCCTCCGTCAGAGGCCGAGGTCCGAGACACGATCACAGCCCTCAATCGTTTTCGTGCCGCTGGCCCGGATTCCCTCCCACCTGCACTATTTAAGGATGGAGGTGAGGTCCTCTGCAAAGCACTGACCTCCCTATTCGAACGTATCTGGAACGAAGAGTGTGCCGGCTAATTGCAGCGAATCGATTATAGTGGCAATATACAAAAAGGGCAGTCGCACAGACTGTGCGAACCACAGGGGTATTAGCCTAACGCCAGTTGTGACAAAATTACTGGCCTCGATTATCATTCGTCGCCTCACTGCAGAACGGGAATCTCGGATTAGGCAAGAGCAGGCCGGTTTTCGCCCAGGACGTGGCTGTATAGACCATATATTTACTTTGCGGCAGGTGCTAGAGCAGCGCCACGCATACCGTAGACCGACAATAGCTGTGTTCCCCGATTTCAAAAGTGCATTCGATTCAGTCGATCGGTCGATTATGTTCGAAATACTTGCGCGGAAAGGTGTTCCCACGAAATATGTGAACATCCTTCGTGCTCTGTACTCGAACACTAGAGGATGCGTCAGGGTCTATGGTGCCCTATCGGATAGCTTTTCGACTACAAGTGGCGTTCGACAGAGTTGCCCGATTTCCCCGTTTTTGTTCAATTTCGTCGTGGATTCTATCATGGAGTGTTCCCTTGCGGAATCGCACGATGTAGGCGTTGAAGTGCTGCCTGGTGAAAGGTTAGTTGGTCTAGATTATGCAGACGATATCGTCTTGCTTTTCGACAATGTTGAGGCGGCACAATCAACCCTGAATAGCCTATCCAGAGTGGTCCCATTATTTGGTATGCACTTCGCACATTCAAAGTGCAAAGTGTTGCCGCAGGACCACCAGCCACTCGATGACAGTTTGACGCTTTCTAACGAGGAACTCGAGGTGTTTGATCAATTCACTTATCTTGGCAGCTGCATCAGCAATGATGGGCGCATAGAAACTGACGTGAGCTCACGCATTGCAAAGGCCAGAGCTGCCTTCTTGAACCTGCGTCATCTTTGGTGACAGAAAGGAGTTTACCTCTGTCTGAAAGGCCGTGTATACAAGGCCACAGTGAGGGCCGTTTTGCTCTATGGTAGTGAAACTTGGCCCCTTCGGTCTGAAGATCTGAGGCGCCTTCAAGTCTTTGATCATCGTTGTTTGCGAAACATTGCTGGTGTCGGATGGCGCCAGCGTGTCCGCAACCATGATGTGCGTAGGCGAGTACTAGGTGGTGATGATCATGCTAGCTCCCTAGAGCAACAGATAGCACTGAATAAGTTGCGTTGGGTCGGGCACGTGCTACGCATGCCTGGTCACCGCTTACCCAGGAGGGCCTTGTTCAGTCTACCAGGTGTAGGATGGCGCAAGGCTCGAGGTGGACAGAAGTTGACTTGGCAGCTGGAAACGAAGTCACTGACGACCAAACTGGGTGCCGTTGGTCCGTCTCGCCTTCCGGGTTGGAGTCCACGTGACTCACCTTGTGCTTGACTCGAGACTTTACAGGGCATGGCTCGAATTTGACACCAGTGGCGCGTCTGCTGCCGTCTCCTAATCGGATTGTCTGTTTAAAGTGTGTTTGGTGCTGAGTTATCTGCGGGGTAATGGCTGATTATGACGCGTGGCAGTGAAAGCCGCAAGGAAGCTGTCTCGCCGATGCCGCCTTATCTTTACACGATAGCCAGCTGTTTGTGACGGAATGTTGTCTACACAAGGTGTAGGCCCCTTGACCCTGAATGTTTGCTTAGGACATTAAGGTTTCCAGGTAAGTCCCCCTTCTCTCCCTCTTCTTATTCTTTATTTCATAGGTCCTCATGGTTGTATGGCAGCGAAGCATCAGTTCAAATGGCTGATGTGCTGCTGTTGATGATGATGATCCCCATCTTAAAGGGCAGCGGTAATGATGGCGTCTCCAGCGTACATGAGTCGCGTTAACCCCTGGATACCAAGCTGTTGCTGCTTACAATATTCCACACTCGTTCGTACATTGGGTTGAACAATTGGGTGTAGTGATCAACAATTATCCCTGCAGTTCATGTACTCTACAACCCTTCCTCGCTTTGGAATGCAGTGTGGAAATTCGGTGTTTAAGACCCAACAACTTTGTTGCAAGTGTCCACACCTTGGCTCGTCCGTGTAAGCTGAATAATCCCGACAAGTCACTGACTAGCGATAAACATGTTGATGTTGATGCCACATGTTCTGTTTCATATATTAGTCACACGAATGAGTGTAGCTAATATTTCCAGCTGTACATCGCTCATACTGAAGTTAGGATAAATCAGCTATTATCGAGATAAGGTGCGGAGAGCAAACGTTCCTTCTACAATTTAAACTAGAAATGACCAATCATCTAGATTGACTTAAAAGTAGATTAGTCCAACTGTGGTGGTACGGTAGTGTTTAAATAAATATTTAATTGGAAAATAAATCCAACACAGAAACAATGGATTTGTTGCGAAGAATAGCTGCAACCGAGGTGCATGCTGACAGATTGTTAGTAAATTGTAAGCGGTAAAATTATGATGAGAAATTCAGGTCGCATGGGAATATAATACGTTCAGTTAACCAACTTATCTGCGCCATCTGCCCAGGCACTTGATAGCCATTGTTTGTCTACCCTCATATGATTAACTATGCAATGCTCACTGTTTTCATTGCAAATCACACCATGGGTATGGAGATTTAATCGTTCAGTGTTTTCTCAAGCCATGTCTAAGTGGTTCCATTCCAAACCCCGCTGTGAAGATACCATGATGCGTAGGTGTCCCACGACATACTCATTTGAGATATTAGATAAATAAATGTTGTGCAAGGTACCTCTTGTAAATTTGCTAAAAGAATTCGCACACTCTTTCGAAAGTCGGTGATAGAACAGGGAGCAGCGGAATTCACTACATGTGTTAGTGATATGATAGCGCCAAGGGAACCATCAGGAAATGTATGATATTCTTGTCTACTAACGCTTATAGCAATACACAGGAACCGTAAGTCATTTGTGTTTTACAGTATATTTACTTGTGCATCATTCTACCTGGTAACCATACTCACGGCATTTGCTTCCGTACTGTCATATCTGTCTCAATCTATTGTTGATACCCACACTTGTGACTAAACTTAAGGCTGTCGTTTCGGTTCTCATCTAAACGCTAACTAACCAGTGACAGTCAGTTCAGTTCAGTTCAGTTCAGATGGGGACTGGAACGATAGGAGAATCCCGTGAGTGTTCCATCTTGAGTGAATCGTTGAGACAGGAATTGATGAAGTGCTCAGTTATTGATGGATCTAAAACGGAAACACCCGTATCGCACCCTGGCCAACCAGTTAATGCCCACGTTTCCTGCCCTAGCAGTCCCTGCTGTGGCAGTCACGTGAAGTAAGCAAAGGATAAGAAGAGAAATCGAAGGTACAGAATAGGGAAGTGCACTTAAATAAGAAAATAATACCAAGGCGTGAAGAAAAGTAGAGAAAAGAAAATCGAAGTACGAAGATGTGAGTTACTCAGGAAAATGGAAAGGTTTCGTGTTGCCACCCAAGAGCGTCAAGTTGCCGCTCAAACCCCTTAACCGTAGATTCCCTGATAACACTTTCCGGAAGCATGTTCCAGCGGTCGATGACTCTGCGTGACAGCCAGATTTCCGCCCTAATCCGATCGGACCGCGGTTTGTCCAGCTTCAACGAATGACCGCGTAGAACAGACAGTCTAGCGGGACTGAACAGCCAAGATAAATCTGGACCAACCTTCCCAGTCAAGATACGGTAGGTTAGGATTAGGTCTCCTCTAAGCCTTCGGTAGTGCATTGAATGCATTCCCAGACTAAGTAGACGCTCGGGGTACGTCCGTCCCCGTAATCCCTCGACTAACTTAGTACCCACTCGTAAAACCCTCTCTAGCTCCACTTTGTCCCGGACGAGGCAGGGCGGACAAGCCTGGACGCAGTATTCCAGATGAGGCCGAACGAAAGCCGAGAACAGCCTCGTAAAGGTGCCGCCCGTCATGACTCCGAAAAAACGTCGGATTAACCACAACATGCGGAAACCTCTGCTTGCGGCCTTCTTCCAGTTGTCGCTGGAGTGTAAAGCCGAGGAGTGTACGACGCCTAGGTCAACCTGGCTAGATACACGGGGGAGTTCGACCCCACCGACCAAGTACTTCACAGGAGGACAACCTTCTCCAATTCGAAGAACGGAGCACTTTGCCTGATTTATGGGCAGTAACCATAAAGTAGACCAGTCCCAAAGCTTATCCAATGCTCGCTGAATAGCTTCGGAACCCCCAGGAACATCAACAATGTTCCACAGCTTCAGGTCATCAGGAAATAGCAGCGATGGTACCTCAAGCTCCGCGGGTAGGTCATTCACATAGATGGAGAACAACAGCGGTCCAAAGACCGAGCCCTGCGGCACGCCGCTGAGGACAGACTGCCTAAATGATAGACCCCGGCCTACCCGTACACACTGTTCTCTACCCTCCAAGAAGGCAGTCAACCAATGAAGGGCGCGGCCAGATACCCCGTAGGAGGACAGCTTTTGCGCGAGCCTCAAATGTGGTATCTTGTCAAATGCCTTCGACAAAAAGCACGTCCAGTGTGTGGCCGTTATCCACTGCATCCGCCCAATTTTCGCGAGCCACCAACAGATTCGTCAGACACGAAAACCCCGTCCGGAATCCGTGTTGCACATTGCTAAGTAGATTAAATCTACTCAGATGACTCTCCAATGAATCTCTCACCAGTTTCTCGAGGAGTTTGACTACTACACTCGTATTGGTTACTGATAATTCTACGTGCGATTTTCCAAAACTACAGAAATATGGTTGTTATTCTTTTATTCAATCCAAACTAATACACGTACGTAGTGTTATGGTTCATGAAGGTTATTGTTTCTTCATCCAGTTTGTGGTAGTACATACACAAGTGTGAACAAATACCCGTTCGCAACACTGCAGTAGTATCACTCGGACCATGAACCTTTGGTATGTCAACTAATACCTCACGTTGAATGATTAAGTGAAAGCCATTTGGGAACACTTATAAGCACCACACTTCAGCCTGACAGACTGATGGCATTTTCACTCGCGTAACACCATTATCTGCTCGCTCGATGGGACTCCCTAAAGTACAAATCCCGCTAACATCTGTTCGTGTCTCGATACATTCCTACTTGACAGATGGATCTTATTACATTTCTTCTCGTGTGACACCGTGACTTATTAGGGGTTGCAATATGAGGTCAATGTATCCCATCTCAGGTGTCTCTATACGCCCCCTTTTACTGCTGCCGCGTTCAGGTAAACGCACTGAGATTCAGACAAGTCATCAAGGTTGATTCCCGGGACAGCGGCAATACGTTGTGACATCCGAATCGAAACGCTTGCACATAGATAGTATCCTAAACATTGATGAATTGGTCAACATATACTAGCGGTCAGAACGAATGACCAGGGGGAAATAAATCGTAACACACGACGGACTGCTTAGTGGTTCTACCTTTTGATTCTCGCTCACCTCAGACAACAGACGATTAGAATCGGTTCTGGTTTTACCTTACGACACGGATAGCCTGCAGTGGACATAATCGCACCATTTCCTTGCTAATTTGAAATTTTCCTTACGCCATCTCCGTCATTCATTTTGGTGTCATCCTTATTCTATATACCGCATGTAAGTCGGGCTTGGGTGCAGTTTCATTTTAGAATGATTAACTACCGACTTGGTGCAATGTGGTATCTTTATTGCATCTGCATAGAACGGATAAGCCACAGGTAACCTAACGTTCTTAGGCTTATTTAACTCGGTTGTATTTCGCGATGACTTCACATGTGTTGCCCATTACGATATTGTACCTATCATGATCTATGCTATGCTATTCTTACTACCTTCTCAAGCGGAGTCTAGTATGGTTACATACCGAGAGTGAGCTATGACATCTTCCTCTTCGTATTATTATTCGGCCGTGATTCACATCACTATGTAAGCTCCATGGTATACTCACCATAACCGTAGCTTGACCAGCTGATCAATGCTAACTTGTATGACGCTTAGAGAGCCGGTACATCGCAGAATAATGGTTCAGACCATCCATGAGCTCATTCGTAATTGACGTGCGCGCGGTGTTTCCGAGCGATTTGTGTGCTTGCTACGGATCATTGCTAGGGTGGCAAATTATTGTGTATGTTTCTAGTTCGATGGATACATTTGAATCAAAAGGCTATTATCGCTTGGCCGTTTACAGTACGCATGAAATGTCAAATTTGATATTTGGAAAACAATGCTCAACGATTGTCCCTCGTGTGACCACATTGGATTATGCATGCGAAGAGAAATTTCCCTGGAAATCCTGTGTCAAGTGAACAATCCCGACAATTAACCGACTAGCGATTATCACGATGTCGCCATTTCATGTTCCACTCCGCAGGCTAGTGATGAGAGTGAGTATAGTTAGTTCCAGTTATCCCACAGCCATACTGAATTTACCGGGGCTTATTAAATCCCACATACTCACCACCGGATGGAAGGCAGACGTGCAGAGACGCATGCCAGAAATTGGATTGCACATGGCCAATCTTTTGGATGGATTAAGTAAAAGGTTGCATCTAACGGGAATGGTACGTCAGTGTGTTAGTATATAAATAACATCGGAAATTAATCGGCGCATAGCGACAATGATTTTATGAGTACCGAATGGCTGCACCCGGAACGTACAATATAGATCGTTAGCAAATAGCTTATGGCCACATTAGAGTACAGGTCGGTAGGTATAAACGGTTGAGTACTTGGACATTTGCACAATAAATGCGAACACTGTTTGGAAAGTCGCACGTTTGACAGGTTGCGCATCAATCGTTCTTTGAGTAGGTGCACATACCTCGGGTAGCACATGACCGAACCGGTCGGAGACACAGACAGCCAGAAGTGGACACTTCATCCCATTCGCATGCTGTGTGATCTCACCCATCAGCTATTCAAACCAGACTGTACATGTAGAGGGCAACATCTAAGTGCACACTATTTTACTGTACCAGTAGTCTAGTCATCATTCTACCTAGCAGTTGCTTCACTATTGCTACATCAAATTCCTTCGAATATGGATGCCCAAGGTTTAAGGCTGTGACGTCTAAACGTTAACAGTTCGTACTGGGTAGTTATTCTCATGA